>JASPKZ010008657.1:215000-606748 GCA_030220185.1 Diploptera punctata | reverse complement strand
GGGGTGGTGCTGATGGTGGTTGGGGGTGGTGGTTGGTGGTTGTTTGTTGGTGGTTTGGTGGTGTTGGTGGTGGTGGTTGGTGGTTTGTGGCGGCGGTTGACGTCAGCGGCGGCTGCGGACTGCGGCAGCGGCGGCGGCAGTAGTATTAGTCGTAGTAGTAGTAGTAGTAGTAGTAGTAGAGTGTAGTAGTAGTAGTAGTAGTAGTAGTAGTAGTAGTAGTAGTAGTAGTAGTAGTAAAAGTTTACGTAATCCTACCACAGCCTTAGAAGGCGTTTTGGGGGCAGTAGAGGTTAAGTTTTCCAATGTTCTAAACAATCGGCACTTGATGGCAACTGGGATTTCAGCCCAGCGTGACGGCCTCCTTTACATCTGGTACTCATTTCCGATAGAGGCTGAGTCGACACCAGGACCATGGTGCCAGCAGAAGGTTTCGGTCAGCTTAAAAATCCTCACCAAGGAGCCTGTCCCGACCGGGAATCGAGCCCGGGCCCGCTGCTTGACAAGGCAGCACGCTACCTCGAGACAACAGCGGTGAACATTAGTTGTAATAGTATTACATATTTTTAAAGGCGCTCTTCAAAACAGATAATTAACGTTGTAGTTTAAATCTATCTATCTATCTATCTATCTATAATGGCCTAGCCGATTGTTGAGCCATAGCCTCTCCTTTGTAAGAAGTTGCTAGGCCAAGTTAATTTTTAGTTATCTTATATGCTCATAGATATCATGGATGGCACGCGGTCAATACACCGACCTAATGAGAAATATAGCGGGCATCCAAGATATTATTAGGACGTTGAGTTCGGTAAATTTTGCTTAGAGGCCTCTTTAGGCTTAAGGATATTTTACGGGCCTGAAGATCTTCACTCTCTTTACCCACGCTTAAAGTCCCTCCCGGAGGACTTGCTTCTTCGATTTTCCGTCCTAAATATCCATCGAGCACGGCCAGGCTTGAACCCGCGACCCTTGGAACCAGAGGTAAGGAGCATAACCACTAGCCCACAGCGGCCGACGTTTAGTTTAAATCTGGGGTAGAAAAGGCTAACATATTTGTTCAGTGGCCATTTATATCATAATTTAATTAATTTTACATGCCGTATTTATAAACAAATGGCCAACGACTTAACACGTGCCGTCATAGAGAAGCGTAAAGCAGTCCTACGTTGTTGCATTATCAAGTTGTAACCAAATAATATCACAGATATTTAGTTGTATATGTTAGGTAACTCCAACCAACTGCTTCAGGAAAATAAGTATTTGGAACCAGTTTGATTTTTTTTTTTTTTGCTTTGAAAACAGTATACAAGCAACTTGGTGATTTCCGAATCGAAAATTGTGATTCCTGTCATTAGAGCATAAAAATGGTAACTTCGCCGACACTGGCTTATAAACAAATAATACACGAGTATGTAATAAGCAAATATAAGCATGTAACAGAAATTACGAAATATCACGTCTATCGTCATTTAAAATTATATAAAATGTATAAGCTATATGCAAACATTCTTCATTAGCTTGCACTATCAGAAATTAGGATGTATCTGTGTGAACATGGCTTGCTGCAACTAAACCCAGTGTCTCGTAAACAAGAACTGTAATTGAATTACGATCGAATGCTTTGCGGCATTAAAACTTATTTGATTATATTCTGCTTTTGAAAGTGGAGCAACAGCGTATCTAAAACTTGTTAAATCTTTGACCCATAACTATCAAATATTTATGAGTGATTTTATTACAACCAATTTACAGTTTTATCGATACGACGTGAGGAAATGCCTATAAAAATCATGTATTTATCTAAATTGAAATCAACGCAAATACAGAGTGTTTGAAATGTGATGGTCAAAATATAGGAATAAGAAATAAAAATTATGAAAAGCAAATAAGTATTATCGTCTCACTATGATGGTTGTCCAGCGGCTCGATTTATTTTTCCGCAGCGGTTATATATAATTAAATACAAATATGCCGACTACCGCCACTATAATAATTCGCATGATAATCATTGTCGAGCATTGTCGCCTGGCACCCGCTTTTATAGAAATGGACAACCATCATAGTGGGACGATTATACCAGTTAATATGGTTCCAGAATATTAAACAAATTAGGTATTTTTCGAATACTGGGGTTTCCTGAATGAAATTAAGGTAAAGTGATCCTACTAAAAGCTTTAGCAGTTCCCTTGGGAGAGTAGGAGTTTAAGTATTAATTTTCTAGATAACAGGCACGAATTGTCTGCCGGGTTGTCAGCCATTCGTGACGGCCAGCTTTCCCCCAGAATTAAAATACTGTACTTATATTAATTAAAGTCCGAGTCGACTCACCAGGAGGACTAGGCCAGTTTAAAACACCAGACTTCTACGAGACGAACCTGCAAACTACCGGCATGTACCATATTGCCTTAACTAATGATGCTACGATATACACCGGGGATTCCTGGATACTATGTACTATTTGCAACAAAACCGTGACAATTTAATTGAACTTATCAATCACTGTACAGGCAACATTATAGTGCTAACAGAAATAGTTAAAAATATAAAAATTTGTACTATACATTACAAAAATATTTTTATCTTTATTCGCAAAGTAGGTTCTTTGTAGGGACTGCTGTCTAAGTAGATAAAGATTTCGAAAGTTAATAAGGATGTAGTTAACTAAGAGAAGAAGGAAACATCAAACTTACGAATTAAGTAAGATAAATTAAAATTAGCTCCCAATTAACTCTAGAGATTCAAATAAATTAAATGTCTCTCTTTTAATGTCGACAGTACAATTGAAGACGTTCTGATGGGATCCTAGGAGAACTGATAATATCGGGGGGAGAAAAATTGATGAACAAAATACTCTGCTGTTTAGTATGATTTGGGAAAAATTAACTCTTACAAATTAAACAAAGAATGTATTATCGTTCCAATCTATAAAAATTGGAAAAAAAAACTGATCTAAAGAACTAAAGGGTCATCTAATTACTTTCAACTTCGTATACAATTGTGAAAAATATATTACTGCCCAGATTTACTCCCTATATTGACGACGCAATAGGTGAATATCAATATAGAATTAGAAGATATGGTTCTATAATAGATCACATTTTAAGTATACGGGTCATATTAAAAATAAATTTAAATGTAATGGAACTGTGCAACAACTATACGAAGACTTCAAAAGAGAGCATATGATTCAATTAAGAGGAATATGTTATGCAGTATCCTGTTCGAGTTCGGATTTCTTAAAAAGCTAGACTTAATCGAATGAGCCTAAATGACACAAAGAATAGGTTGCGTGTAAGCAAATATTTGTTTATACTTTTCAAGTTCAGAAAGGGTTTAAGCGAGCAGAAGCATGTTCTCCTCTAATATTAGAGCATGCCATCAAATCTTTACGAGGATGAAGAAGTGCTACAACTCAATGGTATTAATAATCATCTAGTTTATGCTGGTAATGTAGTATTAATATGCTACACCGAGGAGATTATAACGGCTAAAAAACACACACTATTGAGTAACACTTATGAATTGGGGTTGGTAGTAAACACGAATAAAACTAAATATATGGTCACAAATATATTATATAAGAGACGTCCACCGCTGTGGTCTTGAGGTAGCGTGCTGCCTTGTCACGCAGCGGGCCCGGGTTCGATTTCCGGTCGGGACAGGCTCCTGGGTGAGTTATTTTTTGGGTTTTTCCCCACTAGTAAGATATATGTCAGGAAGCATAGGGTCCAACGGTCCACGAAAATCATCCGGCATCATCATACTTATCATTATCATCCTTCACCGGTGTGGAAAGCAACGGGAAGCTACCACACCTATAATTCCCTAGTAAAGCGGCAAAGCATAACATCGAAATGCTATGATTGCAGCGAAAGACCTGCCCTCGAGCAAAATTACTATGGATGGATGGATGGATATAAGAGAAGTGGACAGCTAATGAAAAATGAGAACATTTTTGAAAAAGTGGAAGTATTCAAATACCAATGAACAATAATTACAAACAGGAATGTGATGCGTAGAGAAATCAAACATAAGGCTCAATTCAGGAAATATATGCTATTACGGATTGCAGGGAGTCGTCTCGTCCCAGCTTCTCTCAAAATAACATACTAAAAATGAATAAAACTGTTATAATGTATGGATTATAATACATGGATTAGAAACATGTACTCAAATTAAGGGAGGAGAATATATTACAATTATTTGATAATAAAGTGCTTAGCAACAATTTTTGGACCGAAGAGAAATGTCCAGACAGACTAATGAAGAAGACAACCATACAGTAAGCTACATGATCTCTGTGGTAAAACATATAATCAGAACAGTTATGTCTCGTAGACTACAATAGGCAGGGCATTTGACACGAATTTATTATCAAGGAGATGGAGGAGAACCAGAGGGAAAACGTCCAATAAGTAGGCCAAGAACGAGGTCCTAGAATAATATTAACGTTGATTTGATGGAAGCAGATTATACAGGTAATGATTGGAAAATATTAGCTCAGGATAGGGATTTATGGATAGCTTATTTCCACGCTGCCACGAACCTATGGGTTAGATAGCGCCAATGAATTAGCTGAATCCCCTCTCTCTCTCTCTCTCTCTCTCTCTCTCTCTCTCTCTCTCTCTCTCTCTCTCTCTCTTTCTCTCTATGTTAAACCTGTATAATTCTATTCACGTTTAAAAAGTTCTAAAAAATACGTTATAAATTACTAAATAGCTAACTCTCTCGCTGTGAAAATCGAACACGGATGTCCATTGCCGCGCAGACATATCCATATCCTAAGTTAATAATTTTTATTCAGGTAACCAGAGAAATATGAACACTTAGGTTTCGTAGACTGATATAGACAGGACATGTGGCACGAATGGGAAATAAAAGAAAATCTGACACTCCTTTTAGGAAAATCAGAAGGAAAGCTCCAGCAAGTAGGCCAAGAAAGAGGTGGAAGAAAAATATCAATCATGATTCGAGAGATGTGAAATATAGGCTACATGGAATTACGGAGCTCGGTGTTAAGATTTGATTTGGCGCAACAAACATATGTCAATAGAAAGCAAAACCCGAATATACAAAACGATAGTTCGACCAGTTATCGTATATGGAGCAGAAACTAGGACTGACACAACAAAAACTAAACAAATAATAAGCACATGCGAAATGAAAATCTTAAGAACTATTCAGGGGAAAACATTATTTCATAAAATACACAACACAGAAATTAGGGACAAATGCCATATTCAAGACATAACCAAATTTATTATATATAGACGAAAATATTGGAAGGGTCATATAGAAAGAATGGAAGAAACCCGGCTTGCAAAAAGAGCTAAAGAAGATAGACCAATGGACGGGAGAAGAACAAGAGGAAGACCTGCCAAGAGATGGATAGACAGTGAATGCACATCCAGTACGTCTTCCTACGAGGAGTGATTTTGGAAATAAACAGGATGAAAATCCTACAAATTAAGTTTAAGAAGAAGAAGAAGAAGAAGGCGTTATACGTTCTATGCTATTTATTCGTCTGTTCATATATGTGTTATTGAAAAAATCCTAAGTGCCTTATTCTCTATTACTCCTAACTTTTTTTCTTCTCTTATTTTTAAGTATGATATTCTGTTTCGGGACCATACAGTAAAAATGGAATAATCTCCGTTTTATATACATTTAACATTTATGAGAAAATTGTGGACAAGAGACCCTGTAACAAAAAGTAGAGTTTAGTGTATATTTTTTCTGCACCTTATTTCTGTTTGTTATTAACCTTCCAATGTATTTTAATTCCATCACTTCTTCAAAATTTTCCTCATTTGTTAGGTATGAATCCCCAGTTAATAACATAGTTTTACGTGTAACCCTATAGTACACACTCTACTGGTATCCTTCATATTGTCACGTCAAAAATGATATGTGAAGTCCCTTTAATTGAATATCAATGATGTACAAGATGCAGCAGTCGCACCATGGCACGAGCAGATGAAATGAAAGGAAATGGATAAGATGAGCATGGGAAAGTTCTGGGAAAAACTTTTTTGGAAATGTAAAACGAGAGAGACCTCGAGTAAACCTGCCCCGTCTCCTATTCGTCTATCATAAATCCATCTTGTTGTGACTGAGTCATGAACTAGTGACTTAGTGTGTATATGCATTTGTGCCGGGGGAACCACCTACGTGTGGTCATAAATTTAGCTTTACTGATATTTATTCTCAGTCCCAATTCATTAGTGATTTAGTAGAATATGTGCATTCACTATTAATGTCATAATTATCGCCTAAAAATACTGTATCAGCAGGAAAATTATTGCCATAAAATAGTATTAAAAATGTATTATGACTGTTTAACTCATGCCCCAAATGGGAGTCAATAACCAATCACATTACAATGATTTTTGATTTACAACCAATCACAGTCGTGTTTCGCCTAGAATTTACCAACTGAAGTTTATCATAATAAAGAATTTTAAAATTCTGAATAGGTCATAGCATTATTTTGCAAAGACTGACTCACTAAGAAATACGGCTACCAGATTGTATATATAGTGCATGAATGTCAACACATACCGCATGCAGGAGTTAGTATAAAAACATATGTATTTTTCCCAGAAAATAGAATTGTCATATTTACATCATAGGACATCAGAAATGAATTGATATACAGTTTGATGTGTTTCATTTTTTCTCCACTAGAGTGCATTCTTACAATATTGCGTTTCTTTGGCAATAAATAATATGATCTGGTTGCAGTGACGAACAAAAGAAGCAAATGAAGCGTACCAATCGTTTCTCGTTTGTTTTCAAAATCGCCGTTAGTCATGTCAGGGACTGTCAATCGCTATCATTATTTAAATCCAAATTAACTGATATCTTAAGTTCGACACAATGAAAACATTAACTGCATAACAATATATAGAGCATTCCATTAATAGTCATCTAGGAACCTACTTACTTTATTTTACAGAATTTAAATTTTATTATGTTCTATGTTTTTGTTAGTATTAGCCAGTATTAGATCACATCATCATTGTATTTTGTTTAGTCTGCATTTTAATATCTTAAAATTGTAATATGTATGTAATTTTTGTATAACTTTACTATTCGCTGGTTGAGTGGAAGAGGAGGCCTTATGGCCTTAACTCTGCCAGCTAAAATAAAGCATTATTATTATTATTATTATTATTATTATTATTATTATTATTATTATTATTATTATTATTATTATTATTAAATATATACATATTTTAAAATAACTATAGGCATATTTAAATAATGATTTGTGAGTAAACAGTTTAATTGTATTCGTTAAATAGTCCTAACATATGCCACTCTTGATTTCCAAATTCTCTAGATAAATTCACTCCTCACTTCGTGAGTCGTAAATTTGTCGATAATTTGGAAATCACTCGTGGCATTACTTATGATAATTACAGTATATATCGTTTTCTGAATACGAAAGTTATTAACACACGAGAGTGTGTTTAAGGGTTTAAAATGTAAAATACGAATAAGAACAATCATAAATCACATAGGTCATTCTGAACTCCAAGCGCGACAGGCTAAGAAGTCCCTTCGCCTACCAGTTGGCTGCTGGCCTCACGTCCACATGTTTTATTCACAGAGGTAGACAATCATAGGCCAGTTTAGTGGTGACTTATGGTCAGAATGTCGTGTACCCCAGCCTGGAGTCGTTACTTATTGTAGCTATCCAAATGCCTCACGATGCTGTCACCGCTCCCATATTGGCCAAAATTCCATGAGAAAATTTCTTCCCCTATGGGGACTCGAATCAGCGCAAGTCCCGTAGCTCTGCGCCAAGACATCTTGCCTTAACCACTCGGCTATGGCATTCCATCTTAACAAATTTCATTACACCTACATTTCTTTTCACCCGTATGTTTTATAAATTTTGAATTTATAGTGATTTATCATAAGTAATGCCACGAGTGTTTTCCAAATTACACGAACTGAGGAGTGATTTTTTCTACACTATTTAACTCGTGGGAGTCAATGACCAATCACATTTCAATGATTTTCGATTTACAACCAATCACAGTCGTGTTTCGCCTAGAATTTACCAACTAAAGTTTATCATAATAAAGGGAGCACCTCCTTTTTAACATTCTGAATAGGTCATAGCATTATTTTGCAGTGACTGATTCCCAAAAATACGGATACCAGATTGTATATATAGTGCATGAATGTCAACACGTAGCGCATGCGGGAGTTAATATAAAAACATTTGTAGCAATTGGTTGTGCCACCAAAAAAAAAAAGAGACCACTGTTTGCACTTTCTTAAATATATTTTGCCCAGGTAATAACATTCCAGAAAAATATCATTGTCATAGGACATCAAAAATAAATTAATATACAGTTTGATGTGTTTAATTTTTTCCCCACTAGAGTGTATTCTTACAATATTGCGTTCCTTTGGCAATAAGTAATGTGATCTGGTTGAAGTGATGAACAAAAGGAGCAGATGAATCGTACCAATCGTTTGGCATTTGTTTTCAAACATCGCCGTTTACATTAAATATATAAATATTTTGAAATAACTGTATTTAAATAATGATTTGTGAGTAAACAGTTTAATTTTATTCGTTAAATAGTCCTAACAAATGCCACCCTTGATTTCCAAATTCTCTAGATAAATTGGAAATCATACGTGGCATTACTTATGAGAATTTGGAAATCAAGTGTGGCATTTGTTAGGACTATTTAACGAATAAAATTAAGCTCTTCACTCACAAATCATTATTTAAATATAGTTATTTTAATATATATATATATATTTATTTATTTATTTAATGTAAACGGCGATTTTTGAAAAGAAATGCGAAACGATTGGTACGCTTCATTTGCTTCTTTTTTTCATCACTGCAAACACAACATATTAATTATTGCCAAAGGAACGCAATATTGTAAGAATGCACTCCAGTGGAGAAAAAATGAAACACTTCAAACTGTATATTAATTCATTTCTGATGCCCTATGATGCAAATACAATTATATTTTTCTGGAATGTTATTCCCTGGGAAAAAATACATTTACCAAATTGCAAACAGTGGTTTCTTTTTATGGTGGTATAGTCAATTGCTAAAAATGTTTTTATGATAACTCCCGCATGCGCTATATGATGACATTCATGCACTATATATACAATCTGGTAACCGTATTTGTTAGAGAGTCAGTCGCTGCAAAATAATGCAGTGACCTATTCAGAATGTTAAAAAGGATGCGCTTTCTTTATTATGATAAACTTTAGTTGGTAAATTCTAGGCAAGACACGACTGTGATTAGTTGTAAATAAAAAAATATTGAAATGTGATTGGTCATTGACTCCCATTTGGGGCATGAGTTAAATAGTCCGTAAAAATTAATTATAGGCGTATGTCTGTCCAGGTAACTCAACCATTACATGCTAAAACCTACCTTCAAATTTTCCCAGAGAAGCTTTGTGATGTACGAATGGCCGTGTCCGAAAAGAACTTCAGATTTTAACTACAAGGCACATAAATAAAAGCAGAATACAGCAATGACAATCTACTGTACGGAACAGTTGGACTCCCTGTTTGAGTAAGAGCGGAGTGGAGTGAGGCGGAACGTGGCGATGACGGCAGGTAATGATGTATATTTCATCTACCAATTCGGTAGTTGTATTTTTTTTTCCTTAGGTATTCTTGTTGTATCGGAGAAGCTTCTAGCATTAAGTATGTTATCCATAGTCTAGAAACCGCTCTGGACAGGTTGTGCCCCTCTATGATCCGGGATTCATGGGGCAAGTAACATTACATTATGTAATTGTCTTGTTATTGCTTTTTTTTTTTGTTTTGTTTATTTTTCTTTACACTAGTACCAATTATTAATTTATTGTAACGGACTGTCAACAGCACGTACGGCTTACTGTCCGTGCGACCCATATTTGTAAATAATATTGTAAATATCTTACTTTTGTCTAATAAAGTCCTACTACTACTACAAAGTTAACCGTCGTCTAAGGTAGAGAGAGAGAGAGAGAGAGAGAGAGAGAGAGAGAGAGAGAGAGAGAGAGAGAGAGAGAGAGAGAGATAAAGTATGTGAGAGAGAGATATACGCTATATAGGCCTAAATGAAGTGGGAGGAAGCAGAGAGGAGAGAGAAGTCTCGGGGGCGATCACACTCTACGGACAGTAAAATTTTTATACAGTATAATAAACAGGGTGACTTTTTTGTGTATTGTTTACGATTGCTATTTTTAGCACAACTCTTACTTGTATAAATAACATGTCTCTTGCATCCATCGTGTTTTCCTAACTTTCCTTAATTAACAGTGTGAATTCCATTGCTAGTTTATTTTTTAACAGATATGTTAATGTTTTAGACACAGTAAAAAAAAAGAACCCCTGAGTGTTTAATTTTGCAATTCATGACGAATAAATATTTTATGTTTTTTTGTTTAAAAATCTAGAATTAATTTAACTATGTTAGTTCAAGTAGTTGTCCCACATGCACACATATAAACACTCGTGTAGAAAATATTATAATTTATCTAATTGTTAAACAAATTTATTTTTATATTACCATTGCTTTGAGCTACATATGCAACATCATACATTCATCGTATTCCATACGTTTGTTTATTTACATTCGGGTCATTCTACCTTAACGATATTATGTTGCATTTTGTCCATATATTTTCTTCCCCTACAGCCTGCATCATGAATAGAGAATTTGAAGTAATTTTTATAGGCCCATGTGAAAACTGCTATTGTTTTTTTCAGTTATATGAAAATTTACATGGTGAAATTATAATATATTATTCTATCATCTCTGCTGTAGATTATAAAAAATAATTTATTAATGTAATTTCAGTAGTGCATCTAAGTGACATTCGTTCTAAAATTTGAAGCGTTTTCCTTCCGATTGAGGGTCTTTCCACTTTTCAGCGGTTGCCATTTTACCAGCCGGCTGCTGGCCCTTCACATCCACATGTGTCAATCACAGAGGTAGATGATCAACAGCCAGTGTAGGGGTGACATGTGGTTAGTATTTCGAGTCCCCCCTCCGTTACAGCTGGTTCCTCAACCTGGAGCCGCTACTTATTGTAGCTACCCAATTGCCTCACGATGCTGGGTGGGCACCGGTCCCATACTGGCCGAAATACCATGAGAAAATTTCTTCCCCCATGGAGACTCGAACCAGCGCAAATCCCGTAGCTCTGCGCCAAGGCTTCCTACCTTAACCGCTCGGCTACGGCGCGGGACAGCGTTTTCCTAATAAATATATATATATATATAATATATATATATATATATAGGTCCACCACTGTGGTCTCGAGGTAGCTTGCTGCCTTGCCACGCAGCGGGCCCAGGTTCGATACCCGGTCGGGCCAGTTTTTCTGGGTGATGTTTTTATCGGGGTTTTTCCTCACCAGTAAGACAAATGTCAGGAGAACGTTAAGACACAAACGGTCCCCGAAATCATATGACCATCATCATCATTCCTTACCGGTGTGGACAGCAACGGCAAGCTACCACACCTACAATTCCCTAGTAAAGTTGCATTCATAGCATGAAAATGATATGATTGCAGTATAGGACCTGCCTTCGGGCAGAATTACTGTGGATGGATATATATATATATATATATATATATATATATATATATCTGACAAACGAACTGTCAACCATTGCATGCCGAATTCTACCTCGAAAGTTCTTCCAGAGAAACATTCTGATATACCAAGTCCGTGTCAAAAAAAAAAAAATTCTGCCGCTTTTAAATGTTCGTCAGGAGTCAGTCTATTTTGACAACACATGTTCTCGTTTTCTCACAGATGTCAACAAATGTTATGCAATGTTACCTACTTCGATGGCTGACAGTGTGGGAAGAGTTTTTCCTGTTGGGTAAATTATTAAATGAAACCTAGTGAAATTGCAGGAAAAAATAAAATCGTATTAATGAATTTAACTTCTGAAAAACTCTTTAATTAGTGTACTTTGGAATATTAATTATATAGCCTACATTTACGCAGTTTTATGCGTAGTACGAATATATGAGTGAATATTGTGTCTTGTCTTAATTGTTCGTGTTATCTCGAACGTGACTCCAGAATTGACCTGATAACTCATCCTATGAGATCCTCCTCCTCTATTCAAATAACAAAGAATGAGTAAAGTATATACTACGCTAAGGTTTTTCTACATAAAATGCATTTTTATCTACAAGATTTTAATAATTACAAAATACAACAACAAAACATAGAAAAATAATTATTTCATATTACAATAGCCGTTTTGTTACAAATGTAATTCGATAAACGTGAACAGTCTATAATGCAACGAAAAATATGTATTCGTATATTAATACATTCGCCTCAAAAGACGAGGTAGACTCGTCGTCAGTTAAATGGCCTTCAACTCAGAAGACGAGGTACACTCGCTTAACTCTGCAGTTATATGATTTGAAATATTTTGTACACCCCTTGCAGGGTAATGTTTTGTTAACATTTATGAATAGTAGTAGAATGTGTTTTGGCCTTCACCCTTATTGTGATCTCAAATACCATCATCTTTTTTTTTTTTAATATCTGAAAATAGACAAAGTTGTTTACTGTAACTTAAATTCGGTTTCCGAGGAAATGCATTTTCATTTAAACCTGAAACGAATGGGTTAAGAGCCTGGAAAGAGACGAGAGCTAGAAGACACTGACTTGACTTACTAACATGTTACTGTAGTTCCTTTTGTTCAACTCGTAATTTAAATATTGTTAGTTCGTCATGGGTCGTAGAAGTAATCTGTCACAGGAGATTGAATACAAAATAGATTGAATACAAATAGTTCTCTCTATAAAGAAAGTTCATAAGTTACAGAAAAGGTCGACTAGTTTGTAATTTACTACACTACAGCCACTGAATCTCTGGCTCTGAAGTTTAGGTTATACGACGGGTAAAGGGAGAAACTCGCCAACTACTGCTAATAAGGAAATGGATGACGTAGAATTACACGTCAGCCACAACCAATCACTGCTCTTGACGCTGCTATAGTGTGCTAGTGAGGTTCGAAATTGCTGATATGTTGTCAGCTGTATGTCTGCTAACCGTATACATAAAGCGGCCCCTCCCACTGAATATGCATATCGGCAACACTGTCGTGAAAACTTCAGGGCCAGAGAATCAGTGGCTGGGGTATACACATGATAATATATTAGATAATTCCGATGTAAAAAAGACCGGTACCACTGATAACGAAAACGGAACAGGAGGAAAAAAAGAGTAATTCTACATTGCTCTCAGATGAATGTCTGTCCACAGGCCACAAATAATACGTATAATTCATACTGCATTGTATAAAGGAAGAACCTTTCATCAATGATATATATGCAAAATATTCTTAAGTTTGCTCTAGCCTATAGGAATAAACCATAGGAATTTTAGAGAAATGCAATTTTTTATATAAGAGAAAGTTCTGCTAATTTCGGTTCAGAGGGTCACTGATTCGTATGGAGAAGGACGGAAACTTAATTAATAGTAATATCCTCAACTCGTGTCCAAGTCAAGGTCGGGTCGAGGGAGGAGATGAGGTGGAGCCCCTTATATAGAGGTCTGTGAATGACAAGTATGCCGGCCAACCGCGCCTGACGCACCATCACCGGGGCAAATGAATGAAATGAAACGAAATGGATGAGTATGAAGAAATGGTGAATGAAATTGTGGCTGGGTAAAACGGGAGAAATGCCGAGAAAATCCAGCCCAGGCTCTGTTTAGTTCACAACGAAACCCACATGAAGTGACCGAGACTCGATCTCGAGACCCCAGCGGTGAGAGGCGAGCGTCTGACCGTTTGCGCCACGGAGCCGCCTTGGAAACGTAATTAGAGGTACAAAATATCAACCACTTTAGTGAAACATAATTGCACTGTACGAATAGTTTTGTACACATTCTATGTGATCCTGAATTTATAAATTCTCTCCTGACAGGTCGGCCATGTAAGGCCCGACAATCGCGGAGCTTGAAAAAGTGACTACAAATTGAGAGGTTAAACAAAAGAAGAGAAAGAAAGAGAGAAAATAAAATCAATTTATTTAACGCAATGAAAATAAAAAAGGAACAAGAGAAAAACAAACCGTTGTCTTTTTTACATTTTCAATCACAACGCAGGCCTAGTTGTATTTAAAGTACTTTGGTGAGAGCATTGTTTTCTGAAAGAGAGAATCACGATATTGTAGAATTCTAAACGCTTTGTACCAACAGATGATATACAAAGCCACTATACATAGACGATCAACCATTTCCAAATATGATGGATCACCGGGACTCAGTCAAGTTGGTCGGAGGAAGGAGAAAATTAATTTACGTTCTGCTTCATTGATTTTCAAAGCAAGCAGCGAGAAGGACGCAGAGAAAGAGAGAAGGAAAGTGTTCCAGCATCTTTCAGACTTGGGTAAACCGAACTCTGCAGCTTACAATGTCCTTCTAAAGCGAACTCTGAATTAATTTGAAATATCGGTTAATCTAGAAAGATCCATTGCTCTCCTTTTATAAACTTCTCCACTTCTGCAAAACTGGGATAAGGCATAATCCTTTACAAGGTCAATTCAGATGATGGAAATCTTGTCTCGAAAATCTTACTAGATATTTCATGAGGCTCAACTTTCTCAACAACCTATATCAACTTACCGTCGCTTTATGCAAATATATTGAAGGGAATTTCTGACGAAATGAGAGTGGGATTTTCAATTTCCCCTTTTATTGACATTTCATCATTACACAAGCTCGCATATAGGTTAAATAGGGCGTTTGGTTCTTGAAAGCCAAAGAGCTATAAACCACATAAATTAGAAGCTTTAACACAAGACATATTATCAAATAACGATTTCCTCTCTCTCCTTTCCTCTCTCCCTCTCTCTCTACATCTCATGCCGATCAATCCACACATTAACTTATTAACTACTCACTGGCACTATCGAACGGTAGATTCATGGTCGTGCGGATATAAGCTCTCCATACTTCCCTATCATGAGCAATGACTTGCAATTAACCCTGTACAATTTTCTTCCCTCAAATCATGTTTAATGTTATTCTACCACCTCATTCTTCATCTACCTACTTGGCGTTTTCCTTCTAGTTTTCCTGCAATATGTCTCCATGCCCCCTTTTATACCCCATTCATGCCACTTGTCCTTAACTGTTCTTATCGTATCTGATTTGCTGTAAAGATCATGTATCTCACTGTTATGTAAGTCTTCTCCACTCGCCTGTCTGTTCATCTATCTTTGGTCTAAAAACTTTATTTTCAAATACTCATATTCCTTTCTCCTCTCTTAAATTAAGAGCTCATGTTTCGCATCCATATAATAAAACTAGGAGAATAATAGTTTTTATATATTTTCAGTTTAATGTTTTTTGGAGAAGTTGGGACGATAATAGTCCCTGTATTTGCATAATAACATGCATTTCCAAAATTGAGCCTCACATTCAGTTGCTTATACATTTAATTACTTGAAAATATGTCCCGCGCCGTAGCCGAGCGGTTAAGGTAGGAAGCCTTGGCGCAGAGCTACGGGATTTGCGCTGGTTCGAGTCTCCATGGGGGAAGAAATTTTCTCATGGTATTTCGGCCAGTATGGGACCGGTGCCCACCCAGCATCGTGAGGCAATTGGGTAGCTACAGTAAGTAGCGGCTCCAGGTTGAGGAACCAGCTATAACGGCTGGGGGACTCGACATGCTAACCACATGTCACCCCTATACTGGCTGTTGATCATCTACCTCTGTGATTGACACATGTGGATGTGAAGGGCCAGCAGCCGGCTGGTAAAAGGGCAACCGCTGAAAAGTGGAAAAATCCTCAATCGGAATCGGAAAATATATTAACTTAATTAACATACATACATATACGTAAATGCATCAGTGTTCACACATACACAACGTAAAAACATACAAATATATACAATTGCAAACATACAATTGCAAATAAGTGCGCACACGCATATGCATTGTCTATAAACTTATTTATAACAACATTCAACCGTACAATACGGGATGTGGTATACAGAATAAAGCCTATCAAATCATAAATAAACGCATCTTTCAATATTTCACAATTGTATAACTTAACAGAATCAAATTTATCATGACTCCAGAGTAAAACAGATAATAAATAAATTACCACTTTTTTCAGGTCACATGACGTTGAATTTGTTTACACCTATTTACTCTGATATCACACATTAATATTTTTTTCATTATTTACCACTTTCAAAATTACATAAATTTTCTCCACAACAGTGGCCATGGGGTAACGACTTTCCCTTGTTGACAGAAGGCAAGGGTTTGATCCCCAGTCTTTATGATTCCTAGCCGAGTTTTCTTTTTCGGAGATTTCCTCAATTGTATTACAAATGTAGCAAAACTATAGGCACTAATAGTCCCGGAACCCATTTGGCTAACGTAATCACCCAACAATATAGCTCTTTTTAGTATCAATATTTTATTGAATTATGTGAATTGTCTTGAATATTCGTATTGTCACAGAGGTGGCACCGGCACAGAGCTGATCTCTCATCCGGAGAGGCTTCATTTTCCTGTGAGAAAAAAGTAAGTATATGAAAAAGCGTTGAATACTTTCTTCCGAGAGGTTGAACCGCTGAAAGGCCCGTTTGGCATAGTACACGGAAAAGTGACTACATATAAGGGAGAGGTTCAATCAATAATAAGAAGTATCTAGGTAAATGTATTAATTTTGTAATAAATAGAGCAATGATTCAACTTACTGTAATTGCGGGTACTAATCAAATGTTCCTGTACGGCCAGATTACGATTAAAGTAGGGCCAGACAGCTTACTGGTAATATATAGGCCCTATAGATATATTTATTTACATGTTTAATGTTAGTTATTCCTGTAAGTATGGTTCATCTTCGATTCACACACAGAAATTCATTTTGTAATGGAAATGGACAATTAATAATAAGTGAGGAAAATTTTGAAGAAGTGGCTGATTTCAAGTAACTAGGAACAATAATTTCAAATAACAATGAGTTTCAAAAGAAATTGAACATAGGCTGAATTCAGGAAATGCATGTTATGTATTGCATGGACTCTTGACTTCGCAACTCCTTTCTAAAAAACGTTCAACTGAGAACGTATAAAACTGTTATTCTCCCAGTTATATTAAATGGATGCGAAACGTGGACTCCTATTTTATGGGAGGAAAGAAGATTACGTGTATTTGACAAAGTTTTTATTAAAATTCTTGGGCCATAAAGAGATGAACAGGCAGGTGAAAGGAAAAACTACATAACAGTGAGCTACATGATATGTATAGGAAGCCAAATATAATAAGAACAGTTAAGCCTCGTAGCATGCGTTGGGCAGGTCATGTGGCATGCATAGGGTTTAAAGAGTTGCACGGAAGCTATTTGTAGGAAAACCAGAGGGAAAACGCCCAGTTGGTAGACCAAGAATTAGGTGGGAGATTAACATTATCCACGATTTGAGGGAAGTAGAATGTACTGGGGATGATTTGACAACATTATCTCTTGATAGGGATGTATGCAGAGCATATGTCCGCGTGATCGATAGAGCCAGTGAGTTAGTTATGGTTTATCATCGATTGTTTTGGGCACGCCGTAGCGTAGTAGGTCAAGACAACGCGTTATAAGCCGTAATATCGTGTATTCAAGTCCCGATGAAGTAAGGATTTTCACCTGCCTTAATTCCTTTGACGAACTATTGGGCCTGGGGTTTACTCAACCCGCAACAAAAATAGTACCAGACATATGTTCTGGGAGTAAAGGCAGCCTTCATTCAGGAGACTGATAACACTGAATAACAAAAAAAGATTGTTTTTTTTGTCTCAGAAAAAAAAAAGTGATTCTGATAGTATTTTTTCTCCTGAATTCAAATTCGATTTCGGTTTTTCTCCATTACGCACGTTTTCCGAAAGGCAGGCATTTATAATGTCATACACTTTAATATTTTGTACATTCATAACTACACAATATTCGAACATTCGGACTCAGCTAGAAAATAAGAAATGACGATTTTCTGCTATATTTCGCCTGTGGAGCATCACTCTTGATGGACCAACAATTATCGGCCAGCTTATTAGGATTCCATTTGCCTTGATATCTCTTTTCCACAGCTGAAATCTCCTGATGAAAGTGTTCCCCGTTTTATTGTACAATGGACAAATGGAAGAAAAAACGTTTTATTAAGAAAATAATTATTTAAATCCATTAATTGAAATTGAAATAAAAAAACTGTGGGTGATGGAGACATTCCGAATACATATTTGAAAACACGATACAAAACTGCATTAAGTACTATTGGTACTCATGAGAGAAAAATCATGTTGTTCACCAGTGTAATCCAGATGATATCGCATGTCTAAAATGATGGAGACTTAATCGCCAATTAACCAAAGATTCTCCTAAGGCCTACCGTGGGGTCATTTTACCTTTATACAGTACTTAATAACTCATTCATTGGAACTACCGAAACCGTGTGTGCATGGATGCGGACATAAGCTGTCCATACATTATTTTCTTTAGCTAAATGTTTTCGAATCAACACTGTATAGTTTAATTTCCTCAAATCGTGGTTCATTTTATTCTCCCACTTCATTTTTGGCTTACTTACTGGGCGCTTCCCCTCTGATTTTCCTACATCGAAGTTTCGAAGCCCCTCTTTCATTTCCCAATCGTGCCACTTGTCCTGCCCATCGGAATCTACAAGGTTTACCTGTTATTAATATCCTGTTTCCCATAAAGATCATGTAGCACACTGTTATGAAGACTTCTCCATTCGCCTGTCAATCTCTCTTTGGTCGAAAAATTTTCTTAATAACTTTATTCTCAAATAATGACAATCTTATCTCGTTTCTTAAAGTAAGAGTCTATGTTTCGCATCCTTTATAATATATCAAGGAGGAAAACAGATTTATATATTTATACTTTAACGTTTATTTGACAGGAGTTGGGACGACAAGAGTCCTTATAATGCATACTAGCATTATTTCCTGAATTGAGCTCATGTATGATTCCTTTCTGAATCACATTTCTGTTTTTAATTATTGTTTCTAAGCATTTGAATTCTCCAAATTCTTAAAAATTTCCCTCATTTGTCATTAACTGTTCATTTTCATTATACAATGTATTTCTATGTGTCATTATTTTAATAATAATAATCACTTTTTTCCTTAACCCCTACGCTTCAGATTTCATCCCAACGATCTATTTTTCCAAACCGGAAAACTATGTTGAAGTATTGTCTATTTTCGAAACTGTAAAATCGAGTAAATGAAGGAGAAAAGCAACCAACATATATATATATATATATATATATATATATATCTAGATCTTCGTCTTGGCCTCTAGATCTTCGTCTTGGCGTAACGTGCCGGCTGGAGTCCCCCAGGGCAGTGTTCTCGGACCTCTTCTTTTCTCTATCTACATAAATGATTTACCAACTGTACTAAAGTACTGCCGTTATCAACTCTATGCTGATGATCTCCAAATTTACCTACATTCACCTCCTCATTCTCTCTATAACAGCTTGATGAAAATGAATGACGATCTCATATCCATCTTTAACTGGTCTTCAAGTATCGGTCTAAATCTAAATCCTAACAAGTCACAAGTAATTCTAATGGGGCAACAAAGACTGCTTACAAACTGTAACCTATCTACACTTCCAAACCATTACTAGAAATAATATAATTATCCCTTATTCTTCTTCAGTAATAGATCTTGGACTTCATCTAGACGCAAATTTAACCTGCAAAACACAAAGGGGAAAAACAATTATGTAAAAAGACTTTATCCATCTCACATTATCTTAGACGTTTAAAGCATTTTCTCCCAGTTTCGTTAAAACAAATCCTAGTGCAGAATCTTGTGTTACCACACTTCGATTATTGTGACATTATATATAATGATCTAAACTATGCCTTGTCGCAGAGACTGCAGCGTGTTCATAATGCTTGCGTTCGATTCATTTTTAATATCCGCCGTTATGACCATATTTCCGAACACTTTAATAACCTCTCTTGGCTCCGTCTTACTAACAGACGTAAATTGCACTCTCTTTCACTACTTTCCAAGCTTCTGAATTCCTACATTCCTACTTACCTGGCGTCCAGATTTGAGAAGTTATCCTCCTACCACAATATTGACACTAGGTCACAAGATAGCAGTCTGCTAACAATTCCTCTTCATAGCACTTCCTCCTATTCTACTTCCTTCACAGTAGCCTCTGCCCGCTCCTGGAATCTCCTTCCTCAAGATATCAAGGGTTGCCGCACACTTGGCACCTTTAAGTTACGCTTATACAGTTACCTGTTGTCTAATAATTAATTTTTCTCTATTTATTTAATTTTATACTATGTCATTAATCTTTTCCTCGTTTTTTATATATCTTGTACATATTATATATTTAATTCGTTAAATTTAGAGTAAATCAAAATCCATTATAAATATTAATTGTATTGTATTCATAACTTGTAATCGTTTATATATATATTGTAATTTAGATTTTAAGACTATTTTTTGTTTGTATTTTTTTAAACCTGGTTGAGTGGTAGACAAGGCTTTAAGGCCTTAACTCTGCCAGGTAAAATAAAGATATTATTATTATTATTATTATTATTATTATTATATCAACTTATCGGCCGCGGTGAACTAGTGGTTATGCTCCTTGCCTCTGGTCCCGAGGGTCGCGGGTTCAAACCCGGCAGGTGTCGATGGATTTTTTTAGGACGGAAAAATCCAAGGAGCAAGTCCTCCGGGATAGACTATAAGCCGTGGGTCCCGAGCCTGAAAATTTTCAGGTTCGTAAAATATCCTTAAGGCTGAATGAAAGGGCTCTAAGCAAAATTTACCGAATTTTACAGTCCTAGTATTACCTTGGTTTCCTAGATGCCAGTATGAGGCGGAACGCTGACCACGGACCACTCAAATGACATCTATATGAAAACAAGTGTAACTAAATTAGTGTGGTTCAAATTCTTTCCCGTAGGAGGAGAGCGCCTAAATCTCTGTAAGGGAAATATGGCTTACAAGAATATATAAACTTAAGAATAGTTTCTCAAGTGGTAAACAATGTACTTCGAAGTCTGATTTGTCGTTCAATGCCGATATTATGAAGTGACGACCATAAAATAGACATGGATAGCACTCGACGTCCGAGCAGAAAGCGTTAATATTTCTGTATTTATTTCTGAAGTTAAGGTTATCTTAATGTAATATGCTAATTACACATCAGGCAGATAAGTGACACTTGTGTCTTAAACGGAGAATACCTAAATATGAGTATTGTACGTACAGTAAACAGAGAGAAAGATACAGAGTGGAAAATAGTCATTACATTTGTTAATATTGGTAAACACTCATCCACCTTAATTTTAGATTATACAGTAATTTTGCATTTTCTTGTACTGTAATGAATAGAGAATTTTAATAAGGGATTGCGTTATAAAGAAGCGTTTGACTGTGAGACGTGTGAAGAAAGGCTTTACTTACGAGAAATTCATTTCAGAGAGGTTGCTTTTTGTTGTGAGGATGGCGTTAATGTACAAATGCACGAGCACACTTACTGCTTTCTCATCATCGCAATTCATAAAGGAAAAGCTCTGAAGGCGTTTTAATATTACACAAGCAAACGTTTGTTTATTCTACGCTCCCGAGGTGATGCTTTTCTAAAAATCTTATATTCTACAAATAATAACAATACAATAATAATAATAACAATAATAATAATAATAATAATAATATATAAATGGATTGCGCACAAATGTGCAAAGGTGACAACACAGCTAAAAATCACTAACACTAACTTGGTATTGCGTAATCACAAATTGTTTTTGTTCTTTGTGTACATGTTTCGATATGATATTTTTCGCATTTATGTTCACACACTTCGGATATGCATGACATCTTCGGGTCATGGAATGTTTTATCTCTACACATTAGGTGGTGGAATCCAATGCATGCTTAATCTTGTGATGACGTGTCGTATCTGGAAATTTGCTTCTGCCCAGTTCCTATCTATCATAGCTCAGGTGCTGAAGAATTCCGGCCATACTTCCTCTCTTTTTCTGCGTAGCTTTGTAGCGCATGCTAATAATAATAATATTAATAATAATAATAATAATAATAATAATATTGTAGGCTTTCACGGCCGGCGTCTTGATCCATATTTGGTTCGTCTTCCGGGCTTATAGGCCGTGGTCTGGTTGTCTTCTTACTCGACGTTTCGTCTACTGCTGCGGTAGACCTCATCAGGAGATACTGCGTGCCCTCTGTGAACTCCTCAACAGTCGGCTGCAGACTGGCTGGTGGTTCTATCTATCTATGTGTTGGCAGCGCGTAGCGCCGCCCAGTGTGCCGCGTTTGGAACCAGTTGTAGCTCCCTGGCGGCTAATACCTTTGTGGCTATCGTTACGTGGTTTTTCGTCTATTGTCACTAGTTAGTGGCGTTGGTGATCTATTGTTTTGAATGGTGTTTTTGTAAATTTATTTTTATATGTTTGTGGAAATGGAATTCTATAGATGAAATGAGATGTTCCTCTCTAGAGCAGGGCATCGGAAACCACTGGCGAGGCAAGCAGAGAGTCCGAAAGCCGACCGAGTGGAATGAGCCACTCTACTCTAGCTGTAGCACAGTTCTCATTTCTGTTATCTGGATCATCATGGGGGTCTGGTAAATATGTTTTGTGGACAGCACGCCGCTGTAGCCGTGGCTTATATTGCGAACAATAGGGTTCGAATGAGTTTGAATAGTTTGGAACATGTGTTCCACTCTGTCATTAATTTGGGTCGCAATATATGGCATATTGGCTAGGTTGTGCAACTCTGCGATCCTCGTGTATAGCGGGGCCGAAAATATGATTTTTAAACATTTGTTTTGAATTATTTGAACTTTCTTTTTGTGGCAAGCAGCGAGGATGCTCCAGGCTTCACAACCGTATAGCAGCATGCTACGGATCACAGCTGATATAAGGTTAGCTTGATCCGAGATGGCAGTGTGTAGGAGACTTGAAAAATGGATATAGTATGGCAATTGCCGCATTTGACTGGTGAAGAAGATGTCTAATGTGAATTTTGAAAGTTAGCTTGGAATCCAGGTGAATTCCAAGATACTTGATTGAAGTCTCCAGGGCCAATTGATGGGCTCCCAAGGTGAGTTGGATAGGGCTTCGTCTACTGGATTTTGTAAATAAAACAGCTTTTGTTTTATTAACGTAAGCTTGATGTTTCCAGAGACGAAGCCAGGAGTGGATGGTATTTAGTGCCGATTGGAGCACTAGGATGCGGCGTTCAAGTAGTCGGAAAGGTGTTTGATGATACCACACAGGTGTCATCAGCAAAGGAAGCTATTTGGATACGGTTCGGAGTTGGAATATCAGACACATAAAGTGTGTACAAGATGGGTGAAAGTACTGCACCTTGGGAACTCCTGCCAAGAAGGGCTTGCAGTTAGAGTGACACCCACTAATAGACACATAGAATTGTCGATTAGTTAGGTACGTAGCAAGTAATTTGATCAAGTCTGCCGAAATTTGAAATTTGATTAATTTATATAGTAATCCATTTATCCAAGTCGTGTCGAAAAGCTTTCTCAATGTCTAAGAATACTGCTAGTGTGCTTTTTTTGTTGTTGAAGCCCGTAACGACCTCGTCAATCAGTCTAGCAAGCTGTAGCGGAGTGCTGTGAGTTTTCCGAAAGCCGAATTGATGGTTTGGAATTAGGTCTAGAGTTGAGACCTCGCGTTTTATTTTCGAAAGAATTACATTCTCCATTACTTTGCCCAGTACTGGTAGAAGACTGATTGTCGTAGGTTGTCAGGATTAGAAGGGTCTTTTCCAGGTTTAGGAATAGGCGATTACTTTGGCTTTTTTCCATACTTCTGGGAAGTATTGGAATTTAAAGCACAAGCTTCACTATTTGGAGAAATAGGACTAAGGCTTTTAGCGGCAAGTGTTTTGACCGCAAGGCATGGTATTCGGTCGTGTCCAGGGGAACGGTTTGATGGAAGTTTTTGATTACGTTTGTCAATTCCGACATCCGTATATCTGGAATAGTGAGAGGGATGGGTCTCTCAAGAAAAGCACTTACTGTATGGTGTACTTCAGCTTCGTGAGCAGGTGTAGTGAGCTCGTGTGGACGAAACCTTGATGCCAAATGTTCCGAGAGGATCTGGGCTTTATCTCGAGGGAGATAGGCCCAGTTGCCATTGTGATGGATGGCAGATGGAGGAGGCTGTGCTCGACTCCTTTTAATACGTTTTAGAATCTCCCATGGAGGAGTTTTAGATCAGAGAAACGCTGCATGGAAGATTCCCAATCGCCGTTTCTCATTTCTGTTAGGCGGTTTCGTACCAGATGAGCGTATCTGTTGTATAGCTGTTTGTGATGGGGTGCTCCGAAAGTTCGATACAGTTTGAGATATCGTCGTTTTTCATGTAAATAATTTTGCAGTGTAGGGTCGTGTGGTTTTGTTTCTGCAGTGTTATCTGTTCGTGTAGTTGCTAGTGTAATGGCCGTTTTTATAGTGGCCTGTAGGCTAAGGACTTCGTGTTCTAGTTGTTCTGTAGACTGGACAGAGAGTGTAGGTTTAATCCATTGATTAAGCATTGTGTGTAATTCTGCCAGTCTGTGTTATCATGATGCTTGTGTATGGGAGAGGACATTAAAAATGTAGGACTGATTTTAAATAGTATCGGACAGTGGTCCGAGTCGAGTATGTCTGTAATTGTAGTTATGTGTGGAGAGATAGGGACATTCTTAGAGAGTGCGATATCAAGAATATCTGTTCTGAGTCCGAATCGGGAGTTTCTAAAGAATGTGTGATCCCTTGGAGCAGAGATTTCTATATTATGAAGTTGGCAGTAGCGTTATAGTACTACACCCGATCCATTTTGGACACGACAATTCCAATAGAGGTGTTTACTGTTGAAGTCTCCTGCTAACAGATAGGAGAGACAGATGTGAGAGCATCTAGGTCGTGTCTCGTTAGGAGTCTGGTGGGAGATTTATATATTGATGCTAAATAAATATTTTCCCGGTCAGAGATGGGCAGAAATATGGCAGTGGCTTCAATGAATTGAAGCCGAGGTGTTGGAGCCACTCTATGGCCAATGGATTGCTTTATGCATATAGCAGTGCCTCCAAGGGGACCGTTTAATCGGTCGTTTCTGTAAGTGAAATATTGCGGAATTTTGAACTTATCTCGCGGCTTTAAATGTGTTTCATTTAATAAAAGAATGTCAATATCTCTCTCTTGTACAAAAGTGATGAGCTCTTTGATTTGCTTCGTTACACCGTTTGCGTTAAACGCAGCGACATTGAGATAGCTTCCGTTTTTGTACCTAGCCATTGGTACGGTAGCACATATTTACCAGATTGGCAATAAACGAAAATTTTTCCTCCGGCGTTTTCATTGTAGCCAATAGAGGCTCAATGTTCTGGAGGAACTCTTGTCCATTGCCTGTTATGGGCATGAGTGTACAGGGACCAGTCTGTTCCTTAGCAGTGCTTACAATTGTGTCGTTAGGTTTGGGACCTGCAGCAATTTGGCTGAAGGATACTTGGGGATTGATGGGCTTAGAAGTAAAGGTCCTTGATTTGGGAACTGTAGGAATTGGGGTATTTTTTGGTTTTAGGAAAGGCAGTTTTCGCTGCAACGTAAGCAGGACATTCTCGATAGGATGCGTGATGTCCTGTTGCACCACAATTGCGCACTTTATTTAGATTTGTCAGTTAGAGCGTCAGCTTTATCGTGACACATTTGAATGGTTGTGTGGACCAGCACATATCACGCAGCGTGGTGTAAGGCTGCATCCGCATAGGTGTGGTTAAAGTTCTGGCAATTGAAGCACTGCTTTAGGCCAGATCTTGGTTTATATGGTTCCACTGCGACTACAGTATAATAGATGCTCTTTAGGTTATATATTTCTTTGCCTAGATCGTGTGTTTTCCAACTCTAGGATGAAAAGTGGCAGTGGGATGACTTTGTTTTCATCTTTTTTACTAATTTGCCTGACTGATAGTATGGGGTAATTTAGTTCTTTCAATTCTTTGTATATGTCGTGAATGGATATGTTAGAGGGAAGCCTCTTCAATATTACTTTCAGTGGCAGGTCTTTCTTCATCATGTACGTGTAATATTGTTTACCTAAGTTTTTAAAATACTCAATGAGAATTTTATGGTCTGCCACTGTAGCAGCGTAGTAACGCAGACCTTCTCGAGTACTAACAACTCTCGGATCTTGTGTTAGTTTCTTTGAAGTTCGAAGTTCTTTATTCATTTTTGATAGGTCAGAGTGACCCATAACCGTGATTGGAGGCGGTCGTGATTCTTTCCTTGTTGTTGGTACTCGAGAAGGTTGCGAGCTTTGTGTCGCAGTGGAAACCCTAGGCTCTTGGGATGGTCCAGGCTGAGGTCTATTTTGTGTCGGATCAGGCTGAAGTTGACTTTGTGTTGGAGTGATGGTCTCTTCCATTTCGCTTAAGATCGAGAATGGATTGTAGACCGGCACTGTAGGCGTGAAGGGCACGGTAGGCACATGTTCTGAAGGAGTTTCTTGTCTCCTCCTTTTGATCTCTTGATCGAGGGTTTCAAGAGTCTTTTGCGCTGTTTGTTTAGAGCCATTTTGGCTCTTTATATTTTTGTTAGAGGACGATGTGGTTTTAGTTGGCGCTACTTTGTTAGTAGAGGGCTCTATAGGTATTTTTGCTGTGTTAAAACAGCATGCTGTCTGTATATTGAAAGCCATTGTTTGTAGGTCGATTAAGATTGCCTCTAGATATTTGGACTTACTAGTGGCAGTGGCTTCCGTTTTCTTTAAGTTCTCGGCACATGTGCGTACCATGTCCATGGCCTCCACGGTCCTTTCGAAGTCTGGGTGGGACTGGAGGTAGCTGCCTATCACAAAGCAGTTTCCTCGAATTTTCTTTGCCATAATTTCTGACTTAGTGCCCGCTTTAAAGTTCTGATCTTTGGAAACTGTCTCTCTTTTTATAGCTAAACCCTGGGTGGTGGGGGGGGGGGGTTTCTGCGTTTGTTGTTGTGCAGAAAACCCCCCCACCACCCAGGGTTTAGCTATAAAAAGAGAGACAGTTTCCAACCACCAGCCAGTCTGCAGCCGACTGTTGAGGAGTTCACAGAGAGCACGCAGTATCTCCTGATGAGGTCTACCGCAGCAGTAGACGAAACGTCGAGTAAGAAGACAACCAGACCACGGCCTATAAGCCCGGAAGACGAACCAAATATGGATCAATAATAATAATAATAATAATAATAATAGTAATAAAAATAATAACGATAATAATGACAATAATGATAATTTTATTATTATTTAGTCAGGTTACAATGTTTTAACATCTACTTGCAGCCAAATACCAATACAATACAATCAGTCACATAACAAATAAAAACAAATCGCTTTGAATTAATGCACTGTGTTACGGAAGCGAAGCATGGAGTATTGATATAAGCAGAATAACGGCTAGTAACATGTTATTTTCAGAGCAGCACTAGGATGGACGAGAAAAACAAATTAATATATCATACAAACACTTCAATTAAAACCAATCTCACAATTCATAATAAGTACCAGGTAAGTTAAAAACTCAGGTGCAACGAATGAATCGTAATAGACTTTGAAAATTCAAGCTACAATACCGTCCTCAAGGGATGTCTGGACGTCCTAAGAAAGATGGACCGAGTATGCTTCACTGAAACCTTAAGAGGCTTTGTTTGGAAGATGATGATGATAATGATTACATATCGAGATTATATTCTTTAAAATGTGGTGTAGATGATGATGATGGTGATGATAATGATGATGATGATAATGATGATAATAATAATAATAATAATAATAATAGATCGGTTGATTAATGTTTTTGACATCGTCCGATTCCTAATAGTCAATTTTGAGGGTCCATCCATTCTCCTGTTTGTAGATGCTTCTCCTTCATGTATACATATATTCCCTGACTCCAGGAGGTTTTAGGTCATTCTCTGCCTCGTCTTCCCTCAGGTTTCCATTCCAAAACAAATTTTGGTAAATAATAATAATAATAATAATAACAAAAATAATTATAAAAATAATAATAAAAGTAAAAATAATAATATTAATAATAATAATATTAATAATAATAATAATAATAATAATAAATAATAATAACAAGAATAATAATAATAAAAAAATAATAACAAGAATAGTAATAACAATAATAATAATAACAATAATAATAACAATAATAATAATAATAATAATAATAATAATAATAATAATAATAATAATAATAATAGGAAAGAAGATTCCGAATATTTGAGAATAAAGTTCTTAGGAATATTTTTGGGCCAAAGAGAGATGAATGGAGAAGACTACATAACAGTGAGCTACATGGTCTTTACTGGAAACCAGATGTAATAAGAACATTTAAGTCTTGTAGACTGCGATGGGCAGGACATATAGCACGAAAGGGGAATGAAAGAGGTCCACGGAAGTATCTTGTAGGAAAATCAAAGGAAAAACGACCAGTTGGTGGACCAAGAATGAGGTGGGAGAATAACGTAAACCATGATTTGAGGGAAGTATATTATACAGTGGATGATTGGAAGACATTAGCTCAGAATTCGAATGTGTGGAGAGCTCATGACCACGGGACCATAAATATGCGGGTTCCACATTGCCAGTGGGTTAGTTTTTTGTTGGTTAATAATAATAATAATAATAATAATAATAATAATAATAATAATCATCATCCATAGTAATTCTGCTCGAGGGCAAGTATTTCACTACAATCATAGCATTTTCACGCTATGCTTTGCAGCTTTACTAGGGAATTATACCATGTAGGTGTGGTAGCTTCCCGTTGCTTTCCACACCGGTGAAGGATGATGATGAAGATGATGGCCGGATGATTTTCGGAGACCGTTCGGCCGTATGCTTCCTGACATTTGTCTTACAGGTGAGGAAAAACCCCAAGAAAACCTCACCCAGGAGCCTGTCCCGACCGGGGATCGAACCCGGGCCCGCTGCGTGACAGGGAGCACGCTACCTCGAGACCACAGCGATGGACAATAATAATAATAATAATAATAATAATAATAATAATAATAATAGTAATAATAGTAATAATAATAATTATTATTATTAATATTATTATCAGCCGAAAGGAATTAACTTAGTTTTCACATGTTATTTAAAACGGAGAATCATTCAAAACAGATATTTCGATGGAATTTTATACTTAGAAATGCTGGACACATCACAATATGTGCTCGTACAAAATTTAGAGACTTCGTCTCCAAAATTGTACTTCATTGTATCCATGATAAACACATGGAGATTAACACCTTCAGAGGACCAAGAAAATGCAATGAATACAGCAAAGTGTTATTAATACCAAACAGTACACTACTCTCATAACATCACACTATTAACCACAGAATCGCGCGGTTTACATTTTTCTTGAACGTAATTGTACATATGAACATATGATCAATGCAAGAGATTCATATTGAAAGACAATTAACTACAGGTGGCTCCGTGGCGCAAGTGGACAGTTGCTCGCCATTTATCTCCGAATCCCGAGTTTGCGACTCAGTCACTATAAAAAAGGTTCGTAATGGAAGATCCGTAGCTAGGGGAGGGTTTTCTCAGCATTTCTCCCTTTTTCATCTACCAGAAATATTCGAACACTTCTCTATACCCATGTCATTAATTTATTTTTCTTCTTCAACTTCATGAAATTAGCCTTTTGACCTGTTTTCACATCAAATGGGATTTAATGAATCTAACCATCTAGTAAATGGGCGTCCAACACTTCTATGTCCTATTGGTTTGTACTTTATTAACAGGTGGATGATTCTATCTGTAGGCATTCTTTTAACATGTTCATTCCAGTTGTTTCTCATGTTGTCAATTCTATTTGTTAAATTAAAAAAGAATGTTTAATATATTCATTTATTTTTCTGTCCTAAATTGTCACATCTGCTACTGAACGTAAGAACTTAATTTCTGCAGTTCCTATTCTTCTTCTATCTGAACGGTTGGAGTCCAATTTTTACTTGCATATGTTAAGACAAGCACTGCCATAATTCTGTAAAATTTAAATTGTGTACTCCTCGAAGTTTTATTTTTCAGTGTCCGTTTTATAGTGACGCACATTCTATAACATTTATTTACTTTAATATTAGTATCTTCCTTCTGGCAGTATGATATATTGCATCCTAAATAATTGAAATTGTTCACCTGTTGTATTCTACTGTTATTAATGCTGATTTTACACCTCATATGGTCTTTATCGTTGAATGTCATTACTATCGATTTACTTTCAGAGATTGTCGTATTGAATATATTTTCTATTTCATTTAATTTATACGCTATTTGTAGGTTGTCTCCTGAAGAGACAAGGATTTTCTGATCGTCTGCAAACAATATGGTATTAAGAATTGCATTGCCAACATTAAAATCTATGGTTAAACTTGATTGCGATTTTACAATGACCTCGTCTATATATAGGCCTATACCTCTTGTGTGAATTGAGAATACTACATATATAACAAAAATTTATGTTTGTGTTGGAATCCTTTGGTAGCTCAGTTAGTTAGAGCGCTAAACGTACAGAGTTTAGAGACTCGGGTTCAAATCCCGACCCAAGCATTCATTTTTCTTTTCATATCATATATACATATATATATATATAGGCCTATATATACTAAAAAGTGCAGAAGATAGCGGGCATCCTTTTCTGACCCTTGATTAATTTCTAATGAATTATTGTTCGTTATACCTCCTTTGTCAACCACTATTTTTTAATTAAAATATAAGCTTTGGACAACTTTGACAATATGTCCTGCAAACCCTTTACCATAAGTAATGCCACGAGTGATTTCCAATTTATCTACAGAATTTGGAAATCAAGAGTGGTATTTGTTAGGACTATTTAACGAATATAATTAAGCTGTTTACTCACAAATCATTATTTAACTATAGTTATTTTAAAATATTTACATATTTAAAGTAAACGGCTATGTTTCGTAACAAATGAGAAACGATTGGTACGCTTCATTTCCTTCCTTTGTACATCACTGCAACCAGATCATAATATTATTTATTGCCAAAGGATCGCAATATTGTAAGAATGCATTCTAGTGGAGAAATTTATAACCAACGTTATATGTTTCTGATGTCCTATAATGTAAATATGTCAATTTTTTTCTGCAACGTCATTTCCTGGAAAATAATTCGTTTAAGAAAGTGCATACAGTGTTTCCTTTTTTTTTGTGGTATAATCAATTGTCACAAATGTTTTTTGTATTATCTATCGCATGCGCTTTCTGGTGACATTCATGCACTATATATACAATCTGGTAGCCGTATTCCTTAGAGGGTCAGTCACTAAAAAATAATGCTATTATCTATTCAGACTATTAAAAAGGAGGTGCTTTCTTTATTATGATGAACTTTAGTTGGTAAATTTTAGGCGAAACACGACTGTCATTGGTTGTAAATAAAAAATCATTGAAATGTGATTGGTCATTGACTCCCATTTCGGGCATGAGTTAAAGAGTCATACATTATTCCCCATAGCTTATTTCTTGACAATCTATCAAACGCTTTTTCATAGTCAATAAATAGTATGCAAGTTGGTAAATTAAACTCCTCTTCTCCTCTAAATAAGTTGTTCTATCGTAAATATGGCATCTGAACACTATCACATCATTAATTTATTTTCATGTAATGTCATTTGCTCAAGTGGTGATATGACAGGCCTGGTCAGCCTGAATTCGTGTATATCACAAGTATTCAACAATAGGGGCTTCATCGCATCACATCCCCCGAACTGGTATTATGACGGACACGAGTAGAAAGTTAATCACTTCACAAAAGTGACTACAGGTCTCTCCACAGAACATAAACAAACATTAGATGCCATTAGACATATTTATTGTTGCCAGCCTTAATCTGGTTTAGGGAGAATATACACATTACTAAATAGAGAAAGTCATGCACCGAAAGTTAGTACTTCAATACAAACTAACATGAATATAAAGAAAGTTAAACATCTGAGTATAATGTTGCACCTACAAAATTATTCAAAATGAATCTAGGTCATTTATATCATGTATATACCTTAGTTGAATATTCGTGAAAAATGGAGACCTTTCTCGGGTTGAAACTGACATTTCTCATATTATGAATATGATATATTAAAAGGTATATTTGACTCTTCTTGAGGTAACATATCAAAATATGTTTTGAGTGTGGAACTATTTTATTTGCTTCATTTTCATGTTCTGTAATGATTTATTACTATTCTAATATTTTTTATATCTCTTTTCATAAAACGAAAGTTGTTTATACGGACTCCCTGTATAAATAAATATACCTGAATGTATAAAAATCTAATTTTCTTTCAAATTCACTGTAACATATTTAATTACAAGTTTCATATAATTTTCCCACATTAAACTTACTAATATCAAGTAAAGTTAATTTATCATATCATAAATTCACACGCAATTTGCTATTTAATTAAAATACACTTCATTTGTTAATTATGAACTATTAAATTTGATTTAATAATTAGTGCCTCGCCATGGAAAACATTGTGTCAATATTTGACATGATTTGATTATGTACACCTAAACAAAGACAGCAATAGAGTAACCACCGTTCCTCCCATAATTGGTTTAAACTCACACTAAAATTAATGAATGTCAAATGTAAAAATTATCTCCACTTAATTGTATCGAAATTTTATTTCGACTATTTAACTCGTGAATAAATTACCAATCCGGTATATGAATATCAGTAATTCCAACCTATCATGGTCGTCTATCAATACAATTTTTTTTGGCAAATAATAGTAATAGTATTCATTATTTTGTGAATTCACAAGAACAGGTCAATAAAATATCTTCATAAATCATTTTATAAGCTCTATTCCATGAATATTATTGGTCAATAGGAATAAGGAAAATGTACGTAATTTGATAAAAAGAAATTTCAAAAGAGTAAATAAAACGAATATTAATGATCATGATAATGATGTTGATAATGAGTTGATAATAATAATAATAATAATAATAATAACAATAATTATAATAACATAATATTAAAACAATAATATAATAACAATATATTAATAACAATAATATTAATAACAATAATATTAATAACAATAGTATTAATAACAAATAATATTATTAATAACAATAATATTATTAATAACAATAATATTATTAATAACAACAATAATATTAATAACAATAATAATAATATTGAATCTCTAAATATTTTAAACCCTATTTCGCCACAAAGGCATGTAAGGGTTGTAGCTTACTATAACAATATTATACTACACATTGTAAAACAGAAATATTATCTTACGGTTTTGAATGAGTGTTATGAATTACATAAATCGTCTATAAGTGTCTTATTCAAAATACTACATATTGTTATGAATGTGTGTTATGAATTTCACAAATTGTTTATAATAATTTTGGTTCTTAAAAATCACTTCACACATTCAGGCAGGAGTCTCATCATCATTTGAAAGTAAGTTTAACCAGAATCGTTGTCTTTCGAATATAGGACAATCAAATAAAACCGGGTTTATAGATTGTGTTGATTCTTGATATTTACAATTATGATCACTCTCTGGGTTAATATTAAATCTTCTAAAATAACTTCCAATTTTTTCATGGCCAGTCATAAATTGTGTTAAAATAAAATTTGGAATAAAATGTTTTATATTTAGCCTATGGTGTACTGTAGGGAAGAAGAGCTCTTTTGTCAAAGTACCATTTGCACTCCTGATCCAATGTTTATTCTAATCAGTGATGATATAGTCCAAAAGTTTCTTTTTAACATAGGATATTGGACATTTTGAAAATGAATAATAATAATAACAATAATAATAGTAATAATAATAGATTTATTTTACGTGGCTGAGTTAAGGTCTTAAAGCCTTGTCTACCACTCAACCAGGTTAGTAAGAAAAAATACAATAATTAGTACGTATTGTGTCTAAATTACAATTAACACAAACTATTACATGGCAAATCTACAGTAGAATATTTATCTTGATATTTGTTGGTTTACTCTGGATTTAACGAATAAAATATAAAATGTAAAAGATAGAAAAATAAAAAAAATACTACTAATGGCATATAATACAATTAATTCTGGACAAAATTAATTATTAAAAAAAGTAATTGTATAAGCGTGACTTAAAAATTGTCGAGTGTGTGGCAACCTCTTATATCTTGAAAGAGGGAATTCCAGGAGCAGGCAGAGGCTACTGTGAAAGTAATAGAATAAGAAGAGATAACTGTGGAGAGAGATCGTTAGAGTCCTATAGGGTTATTCACGTCTAGAAAATATTACTGCTCTTACGGGAACGTTCTTGCCACCACTTGACGCCCCATTATATGTGACGGAGATGGGAATATATCTGTCTCTTCTCCTTCTGGCTTAAGTATAGCATCAACATAAGTTTACGGCACAATTATAATTCTCTGCAGATACTAAAATCTAAATCGTGATGACTCTAACATGGTTATTAAAGAACAACTTCAATATTTAGAATTGTACTGATTGTGACCACAGATACGCCAATCGATTCAGAACAATCTCGTTGGTAAACTACACGGGATATATTAGATGCGTACTTTTCTTTGACCATGGCTGTATGTGACGAAACATGTTTCGCTGAAAGGGAATGATTCAATGGCATCCCCGTTAGCCGCTATTCCTGTAACTCAGTTCACGACCTAACTTTAATAAATAATTGTGTGATAATTGTACGTTTCGTAATGGTATTTTTTCATAAATCGAGCAGCCACATTATTGGCAAACTTATAAGTGAAATTAATTAACTAATTATTTATTTATATGAGTTGAAAATAAATTGATCTCACATTAAGAACACGTTTACTAGCAAGAATTGCAATGCTGTTTTCTAGAAGTGAAAATCCCTAGTGTCAATATTGTGGCAAAAAGATAACCTCAATTATGTACGAAAGGTAACTAGGACGGTAGGAGAGCAGATGCTTAAAAAGAAATTAAAGGAAATGAAATTTACGTATTTCGCCAAGTCGGAGCCAAGAAAGATTATTTCGTCTCGAAGAAGAAAATTGTTTGAAATCGACCGACTTTATTGGAAACTGGCTAATACCCGGCGTGCGCTGCTACGCCTAAATAAATTAAAATAAATGTGATTTTATGTTTAGTTGAAAAAGTAAAAGAAAAAATAATTATTAATTTATATTTTTAGATACCCCGTGCTGATTACTCGGAGTTGCCTTGGAATTTACTTATCCCGATCTTCTTGACATAAATGAGCTGAAATACGAAAATTAATGTGTTTTATGTTTTAGTTATATAAATATTAGGAAAAGTTTATATCGTAATTATTTTTAGATACCCCGTGCTATTTACCCAGCGTTGTTCGGGAATTTATTCATCCCGATCTTCTTGGCATAAATGAGCTGAAAGACAAAAATTATCGTTCTTCTTATGATTAGTTGAATAAGTAAAATGAAAGTAATTGTAAATGTAGGCCTATATCGTAATTATTTTAAAATTGCCGTGCTCATTACCCGGTGTTGCCCGGGAATCTACTTATCTCGATCTACTTGGTATAAATGAGCTAAAAGGCAAAATTCGTTATTGTGAGTTTATCAGTAAAAGAATACCCGTCATGTGCTCGTTGCTATGCTTGCACAGGAATCTACGTAGTCCTACATGTCTCGATCTTCTTGGCATCAATGAAAGACAAAAATGGTTATTGTGATTTATCCGTATATTGTCGCGGACTATATAGTGGAACATTTTGAGATAATCAATTCTGTGTACATTAATTTTGTGTATTTGTTATGGTTTAGGCAGCGTAAGCCATTTAAGCGTCCAAATGGCTACTTTTTTCACGTTTTCCACCAAAAAGGGCGATTTGTGAGGGTGTAGGAGATGAGTATCACATCTCTCTTATAGCCTATGTTCATCCCGGGAATCTCTTGAACATTTTGCAAAGAGCCCCTTCACAATCAGATCAATGGTATGGCCGCGCATAAAGTACGTACGTACGTACGTACGAACGAACGAACGAACGAACGAACGAACGAACAAACAAACAAACAAACGAACATTCATTTTTATATATTAGATTAAGTAGGTGGACTGAATATTAACAAGTATTACGTAGTATAAATAATTGCTCATGACATTTTTAAAATACTAAGATTTTTTGGGAAGTAATTTTTCCACGTATTTTAGATAGATGCGCTTTTTTGGACAACTTGATAAAAAATAAACAATTGTTCAATATTATAGTATTACTGTCCACCGCTGTGGTCTCGAGGTAGCGTGCTGCCTTGTCAAGCAGCGGGCCCGGGTTCGATCCCCGGTCGCGGCAGTTTTTCTGGATGAGGTTTTTATCGGGGTTTTTCCTCACCTGTAAGACAAATGTCAGGAAAACTTTAAGGCCCAAACGGTCCCCGAAATCATATGGCCATCATCATCATCCTTATTATCATCATCATCATTATCCTTCACCGGTGTGGAAAGCAACGGGAAACTACCACACCTACACAATTCCCTAGTAAAGCTGCAAGCATAGCATGAAAATGCTATGATTGCAGTGAAGGACCTGCCTTCGGGCAGAATTACTATGGATGGATGGATAGTATTACTGTAAACAAAGTCGGCCGCGGTGGTCTAGTAGTTAAGTTCCTGCCTAGACCTGAGGGTCGCGGGTTGAATCACGGCCGGGGTCGATTGATTTTTAGGAAGGAAATGTCCAAGGGGACAAGTTCTCCGGGAGGGACTTTAAGCCGCGGGTCCCAATTATGAACATTTTGGGCTCGTTAAAAATCTTAAACTCTGAACATAAATACCTCTGACAAAATTTTAAGCAACTTTTAACCATCCGGGTAATACCTTACTTTCCTACTTGTATGTCTCCTCGAGGCGGTATACTAAGATGTCCTTCGCTGACATCTATAGGGAAATAAGCGTAAATAATTATGATTAAGGAAATTCCAAATTAGGGATCAGTCCATGTATCTAAGCGAGACGAACGTGAATATATCACCACAGCAATCAAAGGAAAATTCTATCCTTAACTTACGATAATTCAAAGCTTTTGTTGCGAATATTTGGAGTTTATTTTTATTCTGTTAATGTGTTTATTGCGGAATACATTTGTGGCATCAAATATACAAATAGTAAAGGGATGAAGATAATCCTTGAAAATCAAGCATAGCAAGGTGTAGGCTTAGAATTGAAATTTCGTCATACTGTTGAATATTTTTCCTTTTAAATTACTGCCCAACGAGAGTTTGTTCTTCTTTGAATTATATATGGAAGTTCGGGTAATGTGGAGGCTTCTGTTTGAGAGGACCCTGTTAATATATTCTTTAATTGGTGCTGCACTCGAACAAAAAATATAACTTCTTCCCCTCGTCAAATTTGACGGGTTGAAGGCCAGTTTCGTTTAGTTTTAGTCCGAAGAAAGGTTTATTTGTTATATTTATGAAAATTACCAGTTTAAAACTTTTTCAAGCTAAGAATTAATTCTGAATTTCTGCTATTAAATATTACAAATGTTGAAAAAACTCCTAAATATATTACATTATGTAGATGCTGTTTTAATATACTGACGGGTTTGGTTTGACATTATGTAACATGGTCGCTGCATAAAATAATGAAATATAAAAAAGGAATTCGGTTAACGTGGACCCTCCACGGAGAACTGGGTCCACTTTACTCGAATACGTATATTTTATCAATGATGATTCTATCCGTAAAAACAATTCACTTAATTAATTTTATTTAATATCCTTGTAGTTTTACTAAACCCAAAGACCGTCGTTTTCTGAAGTTGAATGACGTGAAAATGTTATTATCAATAATATGTTTTCAATACATTAAATAAATGTCAACGCTTTTTAATTATGATCTTTCTTACTCACTGGCACTATCGAACCCGTATGTTCATGGCCGCGCGGACATAAGCTCTCCATACATCCCTATCCTGAGCTAATGCTTTCCAATCATTCCCTGTATAATCTACTTCCCTCATATCATAGTTGATGTTATTCTCCCACCTCATTCTTGGTCTACCAACTGGGCGTTTTCCCTCTGGCTTTCCTACAAGAAACGTCCATGCAAGTCTTCAATTCCCCATACGTGCAACATGTCCTGCCCATCGCAGTCTACGAGACTTAACTGTTCTTATTATATCTGGCTTCCTATACAGACCATGTAGTTCATTGTTATTTAGCCTTCTCCATTCACCTGTTTGTTTTTAATTATGATCAATTATAAATATTTTCAGATTAATCTGTGCCTGTCTGTATAATTTAATAGAGTAAATGAACTTAAAATAGACTAAAAGCTAAGGTGGACGTTGGGGTCCACTTTATGCAGATATGGAGGTTAAAGTGGACCTTTCTTGTAATGTAAAAAAGTTTATGAATTATGAAGATGTTTCCATATTTGAATAAAATAGCAATGCTACTTCATAGTTACAACACTAATGATAATCATTGTAATTAAAAAAAATTCAATTCCCTTAATTAAAAGAAGAAACGCAACAAATTCAAAAACAAGGGTCCAAATAACCCGAAATTCCTCTACTGAAATAATTGTATTTTTTCTTCTCAAGTCACGGTGTGTACGAAAATTGTCTTGAGACAAATAGTGCTGGCATTAAGAGGATAATAATCGGGTGTGGGCTTATGCAAGCTCATTTCCTGGTGGGATAATGAGGAGCCAAGTTTTGCAGAGATCTGAAGTGTAATTTGAGTGTTATGTCGGGTAATCTGACTGTACAATTACACCGAGATGGTGTTTCCCATTCAGGCCGCATGAGAGCAGGGCTTCATTGCGATTCCGAACTCGAACAGACACACAAGCTCACAATTTATACAGCACCACTGGGAATTACACTCGCTGCAAATTCCGATTCTTCATTAACTGCAAAACTAAATTTTTCTTGCGTCAACACAAATTTACATCTTCCTTCATACATGCATACTTTCATTTTTCTTACACAAGTTTCTCTTAAGATATCGTAAACGTATAATAAGTATCAAGTTAGGAAATACGTTTAGAATGTTTGTGAGTAATTTTATCGAATAGAAGTTATTCTTTGAAATATATCTGCTATCTACTGTTGGCCTACAATAAGTTTCGAAACAAATTCTAATGAACCGGAGAAAAATTCCACGTTCCAGTTATACAAAATTTCCAATGGGTACCCTGGTTCGAATCCTAGCGGTTTTCAGAAGGGCATTGGTGGTGGAACATTCCGTTGTTTTTTTCTATTATTTTTCTCGGGGTTCTCCCGTTTCCCGATTTCCATCCCATCAACACATTCCATTTCCCTCCGCTTACGTAATTCATTTTCTCGTTCGTTCATTTCATATCACCTTTCACCTCATCTCATGTGAAGAAAAACAATTTAGTTGATAATCCACATATGTTACAAAGTGGTTGCGGGGATCTAATGGAGTCCACAAGGATGCTGCCGCATGGTTCCGAGCCTAAGCAATAAATAATGCAGAATGGGCGAACGGGAGAATTGTAGTCTCCCATCGCGGCCACCTGCTCAAAAAAAAATTGAGGTATGGGTAATGTGTGTAGAAGCTGGCGTGTCTGACCTGGAAGACGGCCTACAACTTGCATAAAACCGTATATAGATTTTCATTCCACTTATCTTCATAATACTGGGACAGCATAACAAATCTTTCAGGTCGCAGTGCCCAGGGCAGCAGCCCTTCCAGTCTGAATAAAGAAGTAAAGAACTTCACACAATTTCACATGCTCGCCTTGTTGTTAATGCAATTCAAATCAATAGCATCTGAAATGGTTATTGAAACTGACTAACAAATGACAATGTATGAGACACGTAATTGGCGTAGGGCTGATTCTAAAAAAAAATTGCAGTTTCCCAACTTTATTTTGGTACTAATTTCAACAAGTATATACTGTATTTAGTGTTCCCAAGAGGCTGAGTGGATTCCGTTCTGTAAACTAATCTCAACGAAAAAAATCTACTGCCTCATTTACAAAATAACAGTCACTTTTCTTCCAGTAGTAATTTATTACCATTGAAAATGAAAAATGTTAATATACTTAGAAAAATATAACAAAATATGATGAAAGTTAAAAATTAAATTGTACCTGTTGGTAGGTGCCGTCGTCCTCAACTTTGTTAATATATTGTATATGAAATTAACTGGAGCGTTTTCGAAGCTAATTTTATATATAATATATTAACAAAGTTGAGGACGACGGCACCTACCAACAGGTACAATTTAATTTTTAACATTCATCATATGACTTCACCTCAATGGAATTTCAAATGAATTTTACTAGTATTGATATAACAAAATAATTTGAAGATGGTATAGGAACTGGTCAGTCGATAACATGTAAAATAGCATGAGCTTAAATGGCAATATCAGAATTACATTGATGATCTAAAGGCAAACGCTCCTGCCGTTTGTCTTCTCCGTTTCCTCATGAGAGGCAGTGTGTAGTAGTTTATATCATGTACATTCATGTATTAAATCGTGACTTATTTCCAGCTTAGGAGAACGTTAATCAGAGCCTCAGTATGAAAGTGCTCGAAGGCTCTTTCAACAGAAGCAACATGTTATCTACTGTGTATAGAGCCCTTTGATGTGGAAGAGATTGTACTGCATTTCAGGAACCGAGATCACGGACGTTCATGTTTGGGCTGATTGGATATTGGCAATTCAGGTGTACGTTAGGCCAGTCTCAGTACAGGCGGCTACGAACTCAGAACCCTGAAGGATAAATGTGCGGTATTGCATTGTCCTGCTGCATGTAGATGATGTAAATGAAGGCCATTTGGATTTGATAGCAAGAAGAACATTCTCGATCATCGTGGTGTGTTTTTATGCTTAAACATTACATCACTTTAACCTGTTAGACTGATTTTGCAACCATTGTTCCTCTGGGCCTGTTTCTGGAGATTTGTTTTGCTAGCTGCTGGTATATGAATGGAAACAGTCCAATTTTACCATCGAATGCTGGTTACGCACTGAATGAAGACGGCCAAGAGCCACGGCCTCTTAAAAGAGTTTTCCAATAAAGAATTTATTCTGACCTCTCTTTAATAAAAAAACTATGAACTTTATCCTCGAATACTTGTAAATAAGTGCAGTGTGGATCATATTTCTCTACATCAAAGTAAATTTTGTTTATTCTCTCATGTAAAACTATTTTTCATCAATATGAATCCAATATGATGTTCAGAAACAATGCTCTACGCATCACTGCTGTTGGATCTAATATTGGCAATCAATAATGCTGACTTTTCAGTTCACCACTTAGGGGGCTGATGGGTGAAATTTCTATTTTCTACATTTTGTAAGTTACATACTTGATTTTCTGTACACACATTCAGGATAAAATAGGTAATATTATACTGAAGTTTCATCTATCTACGCTTATACGTTTTTGAGTTACTGAAGAAAATCCATTTAAAAATTGCATATTAAAATTTTTAATTAGTTTCATAATTTTTTAGAATTTTTTAATTTTTTTCTACACGGCCACATATTTAGAACAACACTATGCATTGATTTTTCCATATTATTATAATAAAGGAAGGAAAATATATATACATCCTCTGCATATGAAAATTTATTTTTTTAAATTACTACACATATCTTATTTTTTATTTCAAACACTAACAACGTTGTTACAAAATCAAAGCCCAGAAGTGTAAGCCATAGTGTCGAGGACATGCAGTGAAAATTCCGTACTTCTATCATTTAATTTGGCAATTCTATTTTGATTGTAATGTATTGAAATGCAATGAAAATAAAAGTGTGGAAAAGCCAATTTGAAAGTTTTCATGCAGTTAAATTGAAAATGTAGCATACATCCCATCCTTACAGTCATTAGGGAGACTTACAAGCGCCATATGACGCTGAAACTTCACCAACTTATACTTTAAGATACATCGTGTTTTTTAATACAAAAAACAAAAAATGCTAAATTTGACGGAAAATGTCGAAAATTTCACCCACCAACTCCCTTAAAATTAGTGTTGGTTTCAATGTTGAGAAACAGTCTCGTGTACCCTTGCTAGGATTCTGTGATGCACTGTTGATTTTGTCATACCTAAATCATTTGCCATAGATTTTAATATTCTTTCTTGTACTGAATGGAATAAGTTTACCCTGATTGATGGATATCTTCTTTCTAACTACTCTCCATTTTATTTCAAAGAAGACATCGGCAACAATGGCACCATCAATTAGATATTCTCTCTTTTTGTTACCGTATGCGCTCAATAGATCACCTGTGAAATGAAAACTTTCCTTCTTTTCAAAATGTCCTCTTTTCAAAATGTCATTATTTCGTACGCGAAGTGAGAAACATAAATAACCCGTCCTTGATCATCACGAATATTTTTTCATTCTTACCGTGACTTCTGTACAACATAGGAACAAAATCAAAAACCACAAATTATTTTAAGTTTTTAGAAAAACGAACCATGCTAAGGTGAAGTGTTTTATGTAAACAAGTCGTCAGAGTCACAGAATGTCCATATCACATGCCTATAACACGTTTTGAATTGAACTCCAGTTGATGTGACAGGGACCGAGGTCATGGATATTATCCCTCATTCCATACACGTTTCATGGGCTTTGTGGCAGACTCAATTTTGATGTGTTGTGTTTAAATAGTCAATAAATTTGATTTGTGTATTAGACAAGCGCATTACAGAAATGCAAGGATTATTTTGGGACGGAGAGAGTATGTTATAGCCGAGAATCGAATTTGAACCCTTGTGATGTCAGTCAGACGCTCACCGTTATATAACCGAGGTTTCCCATTAACGCTATTAAATTAAAACATTTAGATAATGGGAAACATTTCGGCCTATTTATTCTTTACTTCGCACCGGATTGCAACTAGTATATTGGCAAGCAGTTTTTCGTCTCCTTTTACTGGAGTCATTTACATACTTACTTACTCACTGGCTATATCGAACACGTAGTTTCATGGCCGCGCGGATATAAGCTCTCCATACAACCCTATCCTCAGCCAATGCTTTCCAATCATTCCCTATATAATCTACTTCCCTCAAATCATAGTTAATGTTGTTCTCCCACCTCATTATTGGTCTACCAACCGGGCGTTTTTCTTCTGGCTTTCCTACAAGAAGTTTCCATGCACGTCTTTCATTCCCCATACGCGCAACATGTCCTGCACATCGCAGTCTACGAGACTTAACTGTTATTATATCTGGCTTCCTATAAAGACCATGTAGTTCATTGTTTTGTAGTCTTCTCCATTCACCTGTCTGTTCATCTCTCTTTGGTCCAAAAATTTTCCTAAGAACTTTATTCTGAAATACTCGTAATCTCCTTTCCTCCCTTACAGTAAGAGTCCATGTTTCGCACCCATATAATATATCTGGTAGAATAATAGTTTTATATATTTTCAGCTTAACGTTTTTTTAAAGGAGTTGTTGGGACATCAAAAGTCTCTGCAATGCATAATAGCACGCATTTCCAGAATTGAGCTATATTTTATTTTACTGGAGTTCCTTGCATAAACGACTTCGCATGTATCCAAAGTAAAAATTCACATGTATGAAATCCAGTGATCGCATTTGTAATAAAACGAATCTCAATTTCCAATAAAAATCATAATACAGAGTGTTCCAAAATGATGGACCGGGTTTCAAAGTTATTTTATTTCCCTTACATGATATATAATTGAACAGAGGTTACATGGAATTAAAGAGAAACTCTGAGTTTTCATAACATGCTTTATAAGTGTTCGATGTGAGCACCATTCGTCACAAGGAACACATCTAGCCGATAGTCGAATTCCTCCCAAACCTTGGTCAGCATATTTCGAGTATTGGATTCAACCGCGCCGTAGCCGAGCGGTTAAGGTAGGAAGCCTTGGCGCAGAGCTACGGGACTTGCGCTGGTTCGAGTCTCCATGGGGGAAGAAATTTTCTCATGGTATTTCGGCCAGTATGGGACCGGTGCCCACCCAGCATCGTGAGGCAATTGGGTAGCTGCAATAAGTAGCGGCTCCAGGTTGAGGAACCAGCTGTAACGGCTGGGGGCTCTAGATGCTAACCACATGTCACCCCTACACTGGCTGTTGATCATCTACCTCTGTGATTGACACATGTGGATGTGAAGGGTCAGCAGCCGGCAGGTAAAAGGGCAACCGCTGAAAAGTGGAAAGACCCTCAATCGGAATCGGATTCAACAGCAGCAACAATCCTTCTCAAGTTTGGAAGATCGAACGGAAGTGGTGGTACGGTACATATGGTCCTTCACATACCACACAGGAATAAATCACAAGGTGTGAGATCGGCAGACCGTGGAGTGTATGGGAATGAATCATGTCATCCTGACCGACTCGTCATTCGGTGTTCGTGGACGTCCTGGACTTTTCCTTTTACAGATACATCTAGTTGTTTTTAACTGTTTATACCATCGACGGATAATTTTATCTGTTAGAGGATCAATTCTAAATTGCCGTCGGAAAGCTCGCTGCACTGCAACAATGGAATCACACCTCGCATATTGTAACACATAGAATGACTTCTCTACAGGAATCGCCATTTTCACAAATTTAACGCTGACGACGTAATAATGACAAGAAACAAATTACTGCATACAGGATATGATACTTTCACAATTTTATAGCAAATAATCACGCATCCAATTTCGTCTCTAAAGCTATACAAACTACTTAAAACCCCATCCATCATTTTGGAACACGGTATGTAGCGATGCACTAATGTACCCGGTTTACACTTACAAGGAGAAGATACTCTCTGTATATCACCATACTTACTTACTGGCATTATCGAACCCGTAGGTTCATGGCCGCGTGGACATAAGCTCTCCATACATCCCTATTCTGAGCTAATGAATTCCAATCATTCCCTGTATAATCTACTTCCCTCAAATCATAGTTAATGTTATTCTCCCACCTCATTCTTGGTTTACCAACTGGGCGTTTTCCCTCTGGCTTTCCTACAAGAAGCTTCCATGCAAGTCTTTCACTCCCCATACGTGCAACATGTCCTGCCCATCGCAGTCTACGAGACTTAACTGTTCTTATTATGTCTGGCTTCCTATAAAGACCACGTAATTCATTGTTATGTAGTCTTCTCCATTCACTTGCCTGTTCATCTCTCTTTGGTCCAAAAAAAACCCTAAGTACTTTATTCTCAAATACTTGTAATCTACATTCCTCCCTCAAAGTAAGAGTCCATGTTTCATACCCATACATTATAACTGGTAGAATAATAGTTTTATATATTTTCAGTTTAACGTATTTTGAAAGGAGATTGGACATCAAGAGTCTCTGCAATGCATAATAGCATGCATTTCCAGAATTGAGCCTATGTTTAATTTCTTTGTGCATCTCATTCCTATTTCTGATTATTGTTCCTAGATATTTGAATTCAGTCACTTCCTCAAAATTTCCCTCATTTGTCATTAGCTGTCCATTTCCATTATATAATGCATTTCTACGTGTGATCATATATTTAGTTTTATTGATATTTACTTCCAGTCCTAATTTCTTAGTGTTACTCAATAGTGTGTGCGTGTTGTCCTTTAGTATCTCCTCGCTATCGCCCAATAGTACTACATCATCAGCATAAACTAACAGCTCATTAATAACATTATGTTATTAAATACAATTTTGTGAGTTTAAAGAATAAAACCTACTATTTAATATCATACCTTGTTAAGGGGCTAATGACACCTCGAATTGAAAATATTAGCTATTCTTTGTAATATAACTTACTTCCTTCAGGTTCCCATTAAGAATAATTAGCGATACGTATTACGTGACTACGTAGCTCATGTGGATTGTCGCTGTACTGTTACGTTGGTATTCCGGGTTCGATTCCTGGTCAGTTCTATTATTTTAATAATGCTTCGTATTATTACAAGTATTGTTTTCATTCGTGTTGCAATAATTCTATTTTTGTTTGCATATGAAAAAACTAACATTTGAGTTATGCATCCTTCAACTGGTCGCATCGATTACTAACCACACACAAATATTTAATTTTTGAACCTTTTCAATACCGGTACAACATTTGTTAATCTGTAATTTATTTACAAGATGAAATATTCAATACATTGTGAAATATGATAGACGTAAATAGATAACTGGATTACAATATTACTCATTATTAAATTAAGAAGGGAAGACCGACCAGATTTGGAACCCGGAATGCATATGTGACAGTCCAGCGTCTTTGACATGGGCAACGCCGTCACATAGTACGTACCGGTAACACCTTCAATAGGCACCAAAAGGAAGTATGTTGCAAAGAATTACTCATGTTTCCAAAACGAGGGACCATTAGCCCTCTAAAGCAGGTATGATTTTAAACATGAGGCCTTGTTCTTTAATTTCACAAAATTTTACTTAATTTGGTGATATACAGAGCGTGTTCTCTTCATGTTAGTGATTATGCTTTAAGCTCAATATGTCGTATATAAATATTTATGGGTACTGTGTAGAAAATAATGCTGCTCAGAGTGAGGTTAATCTTTAGAGGCCTCGTGGACCTTACAATTTTTATATCCCATCGATCCCATCTGAATCCACTGAATTTATACTTATATACTGTATTGATTTAACCCAAAATTTAAATGACACGCTGAATAAAGGAAGTGAATGAACATTCTATATAACGCCACATTAAGTAAGGACATTTGATACATAAATGCGATATGCCTGTAACAATGTTGGCGTGGGAAGAAGTAGGTAAAGGCGAGAATAATGTTGCTGCTATTTCGGATGAAGAATAGACAGTGCGCACACAGTGACGTCTTCTTCGTATGAAAAAGTATGTCTCGATGTTAAAAACTTTTGTTTCCATTCTTTCTTTCTCTATTATAACCTGTATCATGTAAGCTGGCGACCTCTCCAGGCAACACGTTAAGCATACTAGACACTTCAACATGACGACAAGGTAAGCCAAAAATGTACGTGACACTTCACACGACATGAAGTCCAATAATATATTGCCATATTTCTTACTGAAAGTAACAATACCGGTAGGCCACTTATTTCTTGACGGGAACAGAAACATTAATTAATATCCTCCTTAAAGGACAGAAAAAGTAATTTTTAGGACTGACTTCAATATATATCATGTAATTGGGTGTAAACTTCGACTTGTCGCAGAGAATGCAGCGTGTTTTTAACGCCTCCGTTTAATTTGTAACATTTCTTCGTTATTACTATATTACCGTATACTTCATTAATCTACCTTGACTTATTCTAGTCCACCGCTGTGGTCTCGAGGTAGCGTGGTGCCTTGTCACGCAGCGGGCCCGGGTTCGATCCCCGGTCGGGGCAGTTTTTCTGGGTGAGTTTTTTATCGGGGTTTTTCCACACCTGTAAGACAAATGTCAGGAAAACTTTAAGGCCCAAACGGTCCCCGAAATCATATGGCCATCATTATCATCCTCATCATTCTTATCATTATCATTATCATCCTCATCATTCTTATCATTATCATTATCATCATCATCATCCTTCACCGGTGTGGAAAGCAACGGAAAGCTACCACACCTACAATTCCCTAGTAAAGCTGCAAGCATAGCATGAAAATGCTACGAGTGCAGTGAAGGACCTACCTTCGGGCAGAATTACTATGGATGGATGACCTATTCTTAGCGACAGATGAAAACTGCACTATCTCCCTTTCTGCGCGCGCGCACGCACAAACACACACTTATTTTAAAAATCTGTACATCCGTACTCCTAGTTAGCTGATATCTGGATTTGAGCAGTTGTCTAATCAACTCAATTTTGATATTAACCCACAATATATCAATCGTGTAGCAACATCTCTTCATAACTAACTACCTAACTCATTGCCATTACAGAACTCGTACGTTCATGTCCGGGTGGGAATAAGATATTCGTACATCCTTATCCTGAGCCAATCTTTACCAATCATCCACTGTGTAATCTACTGCTCTCAAATCATGGTTAATATTATTCTCCCACTTCATTCTTGGTAGGCATATGCCACTGGACGCTTTCCTTCTGGCATCCATACAAGAAGTTTCCATGTCCCTCTTTAAATCCCCATTCATGCCACATGTCGTGACCATTGAGGTCTATGAGAATTAACAGGTTTTATTTTATCTGGTTTCCTATAAAGATCATGTAGCTCACTGTTAAGTAGTTTCCTCCATTCGCCTGCCTGCTCATCTCTCTTTGGTCCAAAATTTTTCCTAAGAACTTTTTTCTCAAGTACTAGTATGTTTTCTCCCCTATTAAAGTAAAATTTAATGTTTTCCATTCATATAACTGTGAGAATAACAGTTCTACATATTTTCAATTCAGTGTTTATTTGAGAAGTTGGGACAAGAAGAGTCCCTGTAATGCATAATAGCACGCATTTCCAGAAATAAGCGTATGTTTAATTTCTTTGTGCACCTCATTCCTGTTTGAAAATTATTCTTCCTATGTATTTGAATTAAGCCACTTCTTCAAATGTTCACTCGTTACTGCTACTATTAGGTTTTGGCGAAGGCGATGCATCGCCACTGTTGCTGCATAATGGAACCAATTGAGGTCTCTTGGCAGCTAAATTACTAGTGACTATCAGTGTGGGGTTCAGTCATTTAACCATCGCATATTTAGCGGCGTTGGTGTTTAGCCGAAAGTCGATGTAGATATGCCTGTGATTTAATTACTAAAACAACACGCTTTATTAGAACACGCTTTATTAGAACACGCTTTATTAGAACACGCTTTATTAGAACACGCTTTATTAGAACACGCTTTATTAGAACACGCTTTATTAGAACACGCTTTACTAGAACACGCTTTACTAGAACACGCTTTATTAGAAAACCGAAGTAAAAATGAAAAAAAAAAATTCCAACGCACTTCGGATAAAATTTAAGTAGTCAACAAAAACACATCTAGAATAAAACTAGAGTTATCTAAAAAAATAATCTTATCAAGCGTGGAGTGCTTTTTATGTATTTTACTTTTTCTTCTTAGAGACTTTACATTTACCAATATCTGTTTATCATCAAATATATTGATTGATATAGAGCATCCCACGCTTTTGATTGTAATTTTTTTTGTAGATAACTCTAGTTTTATTCTAGATGTGTAGGAGATGATTTTTTTGTTGACCACATTAATTTTATCCCAAGCACGTTGGAAATTCAAATTATTTTTCATTTTTAGCTCGGTTTTCTAATAAAGCGTGTTTGTTTTAGTTTTTTTTATTTTTAGTTTAATTGATCGTCATAAACCGGAATCCCATGAAAATTTATTTGCTTACGATAGGTGTTTAGTGTTTAACCCTGCATATAATTATATATATATATATATATATATATATCTATATAAAGATATAGATAGAGATATATATACAACGCTGTCCAAAAGGTTAGGATAATTTGTTAAAAAAACGGAAAAATCAAAATGCTTTTAAAAGAGGAGCAAGGAGTAAAAAATTATTTAATCAAAACGTTTCTCAGTACATTTAGTTTAGTTTACATACTAAATTATAATCTCTCTTCAACAATGAAAAAATTAATAGCAATTATAAATGAAAATTGCATTGTTGCAGTTAAGCCCTGTTCCATAAATCTTATTTTTAAAGAGAGTTATGATATAATCAGATGTAGCGTAAGAACAGATTGCAGTAAAATGGCACAAAGACAACATCTGGACCCTCTGCTTCGGGGTAGAATTATTGGGCGGCTAGAAACAGGACAGACACAAACTGAGGTCTCCATAGCACTTAATGTGCCACAAAATGTTATATCTAGGTTATGGCGACGGTTCCAAGAGACCGGAGACGTTAGGCGAAGACCAGTGGGAGGTCGTCCAAGAGTTACAAATCCTCAGCAGGATCGATATCTTACGTTAACTGCAAGAAGAAACCGAACAATGTCTGCCAGACAACTGAGTTCAGAACTTGCGGCCGCCTCAGGTATCAGAGTATCCAGACAAACTGTCTATAGAAGACTCAGAGCTGCTGGTCTGTATGCTAGACGGCCTGTAGTGTGCGTCCCACTCTCCCTTGATAACAAGAGAGCACGTTTACGGTGGAGTCAGGAACATCGCGACTGGACTCTAAATCAGTGGAGCAACGTGCTATTTACAGACGAGTCCAGATTCAGCTTGAACTGTGATTCGCATCGCGTGACTATCTGGAGGGAGCAAGGAACTCGTTACAACCCCATGAACATCATGGAAGACATCCATTTGGTGGCGGTGGTCTCCTGGTATGGGGAGGTATAATGATGAATGCACGCACAGAGCTTCACATCTTCGCAGGTGGCACTGTTAATGCTCAGCGGTATAGAGAAGAGATCCTGGAACCTCATGTAAGACTTTTCAGGGGAGCTGTGGGTGCAGAATTCATATTCATGGATGACAATGCCCGACCTCACAGGTCACAACTGGTGGATGAGTTTCTTCAGGAGGAAGATATCCAGCGTATGGAGTGGCCAGCGAGGTCTCCGGATATGAATCATATAGAGCATGCATGGGATGCCTTAGGGAGACAAATTGCATCTCGTCAGCCTCCTCCGAGGACACTTCAAGACCTTCACATTGCTCTTCATGAGGAGTGGAATTTGCTGAGCATCGAACTCCTGAACAACCTCATCACTAGCATGCCACGTCGATGCGAGTCTTGTGTAGCTGTCAGGGGTAATCACACCCCATACTAATCATTTGAACCATTGTTGTGCAACTTTTATGTTCGAATTCTGAAATGCATTTTCGTTTGTTGTGAAAATGACAAGTGAATGACGTATTCATGCCATTGTTTCTTTTCGTGCCATGTTTCTAATTATCTGTGACATACCCTTACCAAATTTTGTATTATTCTGACAAATGCTTTATAATAAGTCGGCAAATGAACTAATTATCCTTAACTTTTGGACACAAGTGTATATATATATATATATATATATATATATTAATTATTATTATGTAACATTATTATTATATTTTTGAATATTTTAATATAGATAAATCGTTGCAGTTAATCATATCGTTCTCATATATTTTGGATAAATTACAATGTGGTAAGTTTACAAAACTGTCATTCATATTTTACAGAATAAGATAAAAATGTAAATATCTATAAATTCGATACGGTACTATTGTAGTATGAGATAAAAGGAATACTCTTCTAAAAAATCCCTAGGGCCGGATTTGAACCAGCGACCTATGTATTACTAAAATTATACACCACTACAGTCCACCGCTCTACCAACTGTGCTAGCAGAGGATATAATATTAATTTCTTACACCGATGGACTATAAGTCGATTCGTCCGAAACCTATTATAAAGTTATCCCTCTACAGACCTCAGGAGGCCCTTGTGGTAGTAGGAAGTTAAGGCTCCCACTTTTTCTGGACAATCGGCACTTGATGTCAGCCGGGTTATCAGCCTTGCGTGACGGCCGCCTTTACCCCCAAAACAAGCGTCTTGTACTCATTTCCGTTAGAGGCCATAGTGCCGCCAAAAGGTTTGGGTCAGTTTAAAAATCCTGACCCCACCGGGGCTTGTACCCTCGACCTTCATGCTTGTAGCGCAGTGCCTTAACCACTACGCTACGGCGTGACTATTATACCGGTCTTTATTTTTTTTGATGTCCTGATGATCCTGGCCACGATGTTAGAAAAAACTTTATGAAATTATTGTATTGTCATTGGTCCTTTACAAGTATACAAAGTTTCAAGTCGATCCAATGTTTTTAAGTGGGTAGGAATCGTGTTGAAAGATTCCGTTACATAGATAGATACAGGTCAAGGTAATATAAAGCGTGTAAGAAGGAAAATATGGGGGCACGCCGTAGCGTAGTGGTTAAGGCACTGAGCTACAAGCCGGAGGGTCGAGGGTTCAACTCCCGTTGGGGTCAGGATTTATAAACTGACCCAAACCCTCTGGCGGCACTATGGCCCTGGGGTCGACTCAGCCTCTAACGGAAAAGAGTACCAGACGCTTGTTCTGGGGTTAAAGACGGCCGTCAAGCAGGGCTGACAACCCGGCTGACATAAAGTGCCGATTGTCTAGAAAAAGTGGGAGCCTTAACCTCCTACTACCCCAAGGGTCTCCGGACCTGTTGTGGGATCACTTTACTTTTAAGAAGGAAAATATAAGTGAGGGCCCGAGTTATCGTGGTACGATACAGCTCCTGATATTCCTTTGCTCTGCCTACGCTACCCGCACAGTTGGTAAATGACGCTGCGCCCATTTATGTCGTAATGAAAATGTTTTAATTGAATTGAAATTTTACTCTACTAAGAACTTTACAGCAACTCAAGAACGATAAAATTGGATTTTTGAATCATAGTACAATCTATCTATCTATCTATCTTCGGGTTTTTACAGTTGCTGCCGACTTCCAATGGCAAACTTCCAAAGGCTACGATCTTAGGTATGTCCAATGCTAAGCCATCTTGCTTGCACTGCTATCCTCATGCTTTCCTTCCAAGTAAACTTTGGTTTCCCTTTTTTGTACTATCTGGTAGGTTGAAATTAATATAGTTGTTTCGGCCATCGCTCATCTTCCATTCTTAAAATATGTCCTAAACATTTAAATTCCTTCCCCTCAATTCTTTCAATTATGCTTTCTTCTGCTTCCATCATGTTTCAAATTTCCTTATTTGTGACATGTTCTAATTTTGACTTTCTGGCACTCCTGCGTAAATAATCAATTTCTAGAGCTGTTAGTATATTCCTGTAGTACTTATTGATTGTCCATACCTCACTTTCATATATTGTAACAGATTTCACCAATGGTTTACCAATATATTTTTCGGTATCTTTCCAAATATGCATATAAATGCGATCCCAGTACAGGCCCCAGGATGTCCTTGGGGCAGTAGGAGGTTAAGGCTCCCACTTTTTCTAGACAATCGGCACTTTGTGTCAGCCGGGTTGTCAGCCTTGCGTGACGGCCGCCTTTACCCCAGAACAAGCGTCTGGTATTCATTTCCGTTAGAGGCTGAGTCGACTCCAGGGCCATAGTGCCGGCAGAAAGATTGGGTCAGTTTAAAAATCCTGACCCCACTGGGATTCGAACCCTCGACCTTCCGGTTTGTAGCGCAATGCACGATACGGCGTGCCGCTTATCCAATCATACTTAATTTAACGATTATATTATTTTGCTACTCAATTCAATTCTATGCTTTATGTTCTCTTTGCCTATAACTTCAATGTTATCTACAATTATTCCCAAATATTTTTAGTTTGTTTCACTTGCTTTATTTGAATTCCTTCTTCCAACACTAAATTTTCTCATTCAATGCTATTTATTGCCAAATATTGTTTTTTTTTGTAAATTTACTGTGAGACCCCACGATTCATATATGTTTTTCAATCTTTTTATCATGAATTCCATATCAAATTTATCTTGCACTAACACCAGTTGCTCATCAGCGAATTGTAATGTCTGCAAAAATATGTTGTCTGTTGGTATACCCATACTTTTGCAACTTTGTTTCCATTTCATTAATATAAATTCTACATAAATATTAAATCGTTGTACAATATTTACATTTAATAAAAATTATATTTTTGAAATTGCTTTAAATTACAAGATATATTTGTTATGTGGTTACGAGTAACTTCTTAATTTTACGATTTATATAAGATGTTGTATTTTTGGTTGTACATCCCTGGATATGTCTCGATGCAAACAAAACTGAGTGGGCAGAATGTAGCCACATGTAGAACCGCGCTATCAGTCACTCAGAATGCGCCTCATTTAATATTTCACATTCAAGTACTACGAAATTCTGTCCATTTCTCGACTTTAGCCAATGGCTGTCTGTTCACACATAAATTATACATATTTGTGACGTATTGTTAAATCTTGTTCACTCACCACTTGAATTCTTTAAGGGTGTAATTGATCTGTACCACATGCAGAAGAGTTGAGATCATATTCTAGCAGGAAGACCTCCCTCGAAGAAGATTACATTACTCTAAATGATATGACTAAAGAAACATGTTTAGAAAAATAAAGTCGAACACTCAGGGACATGTGAAAAACTCAGGACATCAACTTCAATATGACTACTTATAGCATAAAAACAGAAGTAGCCTAAATAATATCAAATCTGTCAATATCACTGACCAATAAAAAAAACTTTATTTTTGTCTCAGGAAGAAAATATGTGATTCTGATAGTATTTTAATTCAAATATGATATTAGTTTTTCTCCATCACGCAAGTTTTCCCAGAAACAGGTTCTTATAATTTCAAACACTTTAATATTTTCTACATTCGTAACTACACAATATTCGATAATTTGGACTCACCTAGAAAGTAAGAAATGACTATTTTCTGCTCTATTTTACATGTGGAGCATCCCTCTCGATGGTCCAACAATAATCGGCCAGCATATTAGGATTCCATTTGCCTTGATATCTCTTTTCCATAGCTGAAATCATTTGAGTTAGTTCATTTGGTTTTATTTTACAATGGACAAACGGACGAAAAAACGTTTATTAAAAAAATAACTATTTAAATCCATCAATTTAAATTGAATTAAAACATTGTGGGCGATGGATAAATTCCGAACACATATTTGAAAACACGATACAAAACTGCATTAAGTACCGCTATTGGTATTCATGAGACAAAAATCATGTTTACCAGTGTATTTAACTGAAATATGTATATTTCATTCCCGGACTTTTTAGCATGTACTTTTTGGTCAAACGAACAGGGAGCTATTCTGTTGCGTCAACCATGCCCTGAATGATGAAATTTTTAATCAAGAATCTCTTCCTTTAGCCCTTGATAAACCAACACCCAACTGCAAGGCTGCAGTACCTGTAACCTTAGGCAGTGGCCCTCACAGGGTACTCTCAGCCGGGCATATTGAACCCTGATTTTTTTTAAAGGAAGGAGATATATAAAAAATGGGGATTAAATAAAAATTTGGACAAAAAGAATTATACGGTAATAGGAGATAAATCGAAAGATCCGATTTTTAAAAGACGGACATGGGAAATAAAGCATGTGACGAATATGTAGGCCTATATTTAGGAACACGTATTAGAGCACATGTCATGATACTGAAATTAATGACAGGATATGTAAGGGCAAATCTGCAATATCAAAGTTAAGTGTTGTTTTATAGAATAAGAATATAATTTCTAAAACAAAACCAAACAATTTTAATACAATAATAAGAACTACATTGACATACGGTGCAGAAACATGGGGAATAAAATCTATAATAATAAGTAAATTAAATTCTGCAGAAATGGATTTTTGGAAGCGTTCTGCATGAATTTCTAGAGGAGAGAAAATAAGAAAGAGTGTAATTAAACAAAGGTTGAACGTTCAAAATTCAATTGTAGAATTCATAAAAAACGAACAATTAAAATGTTATGGTCATGTAAAAATGACAGAAGACAGATTTCCAAAAATAATATTAAAAAGGGTGCCACTTGGTAGAAGAAAAGGACGGCCAAAAATAAAAGTGAATAGTTGGTGTTTTGAATAGCATGACTGAATAGGATTGGACGATGGGGATAGGAATGCCAAAGAGGTATGGAGGAAAATTAGAGTAGATTAATTTGACGCAGGAAGGTGTTGTGAAACATTGTGAAATAAATAAATAAATAAATAAATATATGTGAAACAAATGTAAATTAGTCTACATAATATATCATTCTACCTATTTGCCACAATCTAACCTGTCCCATTGTAGGTGGTTTTACACTTCTCACGCCTCTGGGGCCATACAGACAGTTGACCTAACAGGATAGAATATTTAACTCTAGATCTCATATCGTACATAATATTTTAACCACATATAAAAATGAATCTACAACCAGGAGATTGGATGGACGGACAGAATTGCCTATTGCGAATCATACAATGTCAAAGACATTAATCAACCGATGATCTATCTATATAAAAGTGAAGGGCCTACTCTGTTTATTTGGACAACTCAATGCATGTTCACCTACGAACATTTAATACAAGACACGCCATTCAGTTATTATTATATTCGAACTAAACAAGGTGATTATATTATTAAAGTGATTATGATGGCCATATTATATACACAGTTGAAAGCGGCAGTCATTTTGTTTTTGGACACGGCCTTAGTATAAAATACGTGCTAGAAAAAAAAACGGATTGCAATTTTTTAATCAGCATATTACATTTAGTGGATAGCACATATTTTGCAGGAAACCCTAGAATCATGCTTACCAGTGTAATTGTTCGAAAAAAAATATCTTTCTAGACTTTTGTGAAACATGAATGCTGTTAATACAGATCATGTTCCCTTTCGCTTTCAAGAGCGAGTGACTAATGGATGAATGAAGTTTAAATAATAATCATAAATTAGTTAATATTCGTACTCAACTCACAGGTAGACATGTGAATATGTTAATTACTTAACAACTAAATTCAAATATATTTGAATGTAAAATATTGTGAAACAACTTTACATCTTTTTACTCGGATCGAAAATCTTGACATTATGTTTATTTTCTCTTATTTGTGGTTTACAAGAAAAAAATCGCATAAATGCGAAATCAATAATTGAGTAGATATGCATGAAAGCAGAGTCTGTGTCCCTTAAGTGGCCCATCAGTGATGCATGCGATTTGTAATCTTCTTTATCTGAAGCGTAATAAGTTCCTGAAAAAGCTTCAGTTTCCCTACTCTTATACAGAAATGCTATAAATAAATGATGGCAAGATTCTCACCTCAGCGAAGCTGTTGCACGCTAAATCCTCCCACGTTGGATCTCTCGCTTACCTCCCCTTAGGAAGGGTAGAACCACTGGTTTTCTCTCCAGAGACTTCGAGAAGAGTTTTACAAATCTATATGCTTTCATGCTCTAATAACTTTATAACCGTCTGTATTAAATCTCACTTACTTTATGGGTAAGAAGTTTCAGTACCATATTTGTAATTCACTACAACTGTGTACTTTAGAAATTCTCATTACGTAATGATTTATATAGAATGTTACCTTACTTCAATAAATCGAATTACTCTAGACTTATAGGGTAAAAACTGGTAAATTAATTTTTTTCGTTGCATATTTTAAAATTTCCAATAAAAAGGTTATAAGATTAGATGTTTGTAATTTATTTTGTGCATTCAGACACATGTTAGGGTTTGTTAATAATGTACTAGCTAATACCCAGCGTACGCTGCTACGCCTAAATAAATTAAATGCGTTTATGTTTAGATAAATAATTATAATTATAAATTTATATCATAATTATTTAGAAACACCGTGATGTTTACCCGGCGTTGTCCGGGAATCTACTTATCTCGATCTTCTTGACAACAATGAGCTGAAAGACAAAAATATTGATTGTGAGTTATCCTTAAGAGATAGACGTAATATGTCTGTACTGAAAAAAGAGTTTTTTAGGTTGTAACATTTTTGCCGGGGTGCAATATTCTGTCGCGGACTCTTTGTAGAATGTTTTGAGATATTCAATTATGTGTACATTAATTTGATGTAAAGTTATTCTTTAGGCAGCGTAAGCCATTTAAGCGCCCAAATGGCGACGTTTATCATTCGACCGATTCACTTTTTTTTTAGCTCCGGCCCTGTAGTACGTAGGGTAATATACGTTAATTGTCCCATAAAATTCTCTAAATGATGGTGAAAAACCCATTCAAATCAGTGTAGTAGTTTTTGAGTCCATAAAGGAAAGACTCACACTCATTTCTGTATATAAAGATTCTTGTGGCGTTCTATGATTTTATAGATAGCAACGCCCTAGATGTCAATTATAGAAATTTACAGCAGTATATTACAATTCACCATGGGAAAATATTTCAACGTTATTGGTATCGCCCGCTGAGAGGACATATCTACCTGTAACATGGGCGTTTGACGTCACAATGTGTATTTTGTTCGGAGGAATATAAGTTCCGTATTGTGATGTATTAGAGGACGTGAAGAATTTGAGTATCTGGGAGTAAAATTAGATAAAAAGGATAAACAAGAAAGTGATATTAAGAACAGAATAAATAATGGTAAAGCAATGATGAATGGAGTCTTATGGAACAGACATATAACCAGGAAAAATAAGTTACAAATATATAATTCAATAATGAGTAGTACTGTCACATATGGAGCTGAGGTTTGGAAATTCAACAAAAACTTAGAACAAAAATTTATGTCGATGGAAATAGATTTTTTGAGGAGAGCAGCAAGATATTCAAAATTAGACAAAATAAGAAATACTGTCATAAGAGAAAAAATGAATATTGGTTATTCAATATTAGATTATATACGGTATAAGCAATTAAATTGGTATGGGCATGTACGACGAATGCAAGAAGAAAAATTACCCAGGAAAATATTGGAATGGTGTCCACCTGGAAGGAGGAGGAGAGGAAGACCTCGAAACTCGTGGATGCAGGATATAAGAACTGGAATGAGAGCAAGAGGACTGGAGGACATGGATTGGATGCAGAGAGACGAGTGGAGAACAAAAATAAAACTTTAGGCACAGAAAGATGTGTAAACATTAAAATTCTGTATATAAATAAATTGTGATGTATGCTTTTACATTAAGTTATCAAAATTGTAGCACGCAGAAAACATGGTGGCCCATTTCTGGTAATTTTCGGTCTCATTATCTGCTATTAACATGAATCGGTAACAAGCAAAAACTCAATTTAAACAATACATTTACAATGCCAAGGGGTATAAGAAAATGCGTGCCCGCTTAAGGTTTGTTTATATACGAAATAACCTGCGATTCAAATGAGTTTGATACACCTGCCAAACTGTGTCGCGAAGTGGTAGATAAAGGTGTTATAAGAGGAGAGCAGATACAGTGTTTACACCATTAACGGGATCCGCGACGTTGTTCACGTGGGAAAAATCATTTAAACAGGTTACGTAAAAAGAATTCATTTAAGCTTACACAAAGAAATCTCAAATCAAAATATGTATAGTCTTCGAAAAAAATTGATGGCGCAATTCTTGATGATGGAAATTTAGAATTTTGAAGAGCGATCAGTACGTTGTTTACGTGTGCTGGCTTGTTTGAGTGCAAAGCGGTGGGGGGGCTTAAGTCTCTCTTCATGAAGTATTCGTATCGTTCACTTCATTGGAGCTGTCGTTAACAGGGCTAGGAATCATTATAGGGAGATTTGGACGCAATTTTGTCCACGTAGTACCGTGGTCATCTTAAAACTGCGCCACCGTCGCTATTTTATCGATTGTAGACATTTGACGTATAAATAAATCGAGTTGTAAAATCGAATTAAATTTGAATAAAACAACGGTAGAATTATTATGTGCTGTACGAAGAGAAATTTGAGGTTGAATATAATATAATATTATTATTGCATCGAAGTTAATTGTAAAATTAATTAATTTTCTACAATCTGAAGGAGAAAGTGAAGCGAGAAAATTATGTTCGTCTTGAATAATGTACATCCTGCAGCAACTATAAAATGTATATATTTTTCAAAAATATTAATTTTAATACAAGGCAATAAATGAATCATGTTATTTCATTTTTAAAAGCAAACAAACTAATAAAGACAAGTCTGGTTACTAAATAGAGTTGCTGGGTATGCATTCACATGAGTAGTTCAGAATAGGTTTTAGTTTGAATTTATTTTTTCTACATTCTTATCAACCTATGGTATTTATAAATTTATATTTTAAGAACATTTAAAAACTTGTACTTAAATTACTTTATGAGGATATACAGAGACTTAGATCTGCTGAAATGAGATATCTTCGGAGGACTGCAGGATACACACTACTAGATCACAAAAAAAATGTAGACATCTTAGAAGAATTACACATGGAATCTTTAGAAAACAAAATTTCTGATTATAAGTCAAGATGGATGCAACATGTTCATCGAATGGAAGATCACAGAATACCCAAACAAATGTTAAAATATCAACCTGCAGGAAGAAGAAGACCAGGACGTCCACTCAAAAGACTTCTGGATGGTGTTTCTCTTGAGGCCGAAACAGGTCAACAAATGGCCTAAATTCGTGAATGTACTATGATGATGATGATGATGAAATTACTTTATGGTTTGGGTTCTTAAAATGCACAAAAACAAATAGCATATGATTACTCATTAAACCAGGCTCGTCAAACGTTGCGGCCATAGCATATCCATTATCCCGATCCTGTTTGATATTTCTTATCAGAAATAACACAAGCAATGTTACTTTGTAAACAATTTTGCATATTTTATTTATACTTCAGAAAATTATTACAAAAATGTTGCCAATATTTTTGTTGTATAGGTCTAACATTTCCAATTACTTTCTAATAAATAGTGATTTCCCATATTCACTATGTTCATCTAAAAATGGAATTGTTTTTAATAAACACTTAGGAAATTGTATAAATTATTTTAATCAACTTATTATCTGATGAATTTTGAAAAAAAATGAAAATAATTTATATTTACAGACATCTGAAAAGTTGGCAAAGATCTTGTAATTTTCTTCTGAAGAGAGTAAGAATAAAACATGCTAAAATTGTTCACGAAGTAAAATTGCTTGTGTTGAGTTTTCAATTTTATTTTTAAATGAATGGGAAAGGATAGAGTATTTATCTTGCGATTGATCCACCTTAAACAATTCAAGTAGTACCGTGGTCATCTTCACATGGCGCAGCGGTATGAAATTGCTTCCAAAATTTAACACAGAGAGGCCAATCTATTCGTTCTCTACGGTCGTTAAGGTGCTCTCTTGCGACGACGCGGGACCAGGTTCGAGCCTGGTCAGAATGTTTTTAATAACGTCGTTAATTTTCAAAGTTCTTACACGTTAAAAGGCTTCATTAAATAAATATATTTGTATACATAGGGAAATAGATTAGTTAAGGGAAACAGGTAATATATAGAAAATAAACAACGATTGCAACAACTTATTACATCGTTTAAAAAATACAAAGCATAACAAGATTGTTTATTTGCACAACAAATGCAAAACGCATATGGTTATTTTAATTAATCTAAGTCAATATACAAGCAAGTCCTGGAGTACTGCATCGCTTCACGCAGACTGCTTGTGATCTAGTGGAAGGAATGTCTGTTTCCCATACATGAGATCGCGTGTTCGATCCCACTCTCGTGTTACTTTTTTCTGTGTCCTTATTTTAAACAATATTGTTTGTTTTAATTTTTTTTTGCTTTGTTTAATTTGTTTACCCGACATTATTTTTCCTTGCACGACACAGAATGAAATAGAACGGATTTTAGTTTCTCAAATATTTCTGCATTTGTGAACCAAGTAGCTGACCTCTGATCATGCACAATGGCTTCATTCTAAGACTAAAAAAATATCTGTGCGCCATCAATACTTTCAAAGGCTGTACTTATTGTGAAATATTTAATAATATTAAATTACATAGTGTTAACGACAAATTTATCCTTCACTAAATGCTCAATATAACACATTTATCTTAGTAAAAATTAACACTGTGTTATAATTTTTTGTAATTAAATCCTTATTTTTAATCTAATTTTGAAAGACAAAAATTATTATTGTGTGCTATCCATAAAATATAGACATATGCTATCTCTGACGTTTTTGTAAGATTTCAATTCTGTGTACATTGAGTTGGTATATTTGTTATGGTTTAGGCAGCGTAAGCCGTTTAAGCATCCAAGAACTACATTTTTGGTCAAACGATGCATTTTTCTCCAGACCTATAGTGCGTACGTTAATATTTTTTATATACGTTGTCAAAAAGAAATCTAAATGATAGTAAAACTGCATTCTAATCAGTCATGTAGTTTATGAGTCCATAAAGAACGGACTCACAAACGTTGATTTTTATATATAAATATTAAATTATAATGAGGAGATTTTTTATCTTCTATACATTCAAATATTGAGGATTGACTATAGCTAGGTCAGAATAGGTGAGGTATTATGTAAATGACAGTCATCAATCTCTGGAAGTATGGCAGGTGGAGGTCCACAAAATTCAAAACAGGGACGGCTAAGTAATCAACGTTTAAACACGTAGGCATATGAGATAATAATTTCTTCATTTTTCCACGAATTTTCATGGCTCCGTCTGAAAAATAGAAGAAAATTGTACTGTCTAGTTCTCTTATTGAAGATCCTATATACGTCGACTTCAAATTATTTAGCCTCTCACTCCCAGTATCCATCCTCCAACCATAATTCAAACATGCGGTCACACCACAATCTCTTGCTTAATATACCGCAACATAGGACATGCCATCATATACCATCTCCACTTCTCGCAACTGGAATTCCATATCACAGTATATCTAGGGATGCCGGTCATTTAAATTAAAATTTAAATTTATGTTTGCTTTAACTTCCGTTTTACCATTACTTTCACGTATAATGGATTTATTAACAGGCGTTTCCAGTTAAATTTAACATATTATTATTATTATTATTATTATTATTATTATTATTATTATTATTATTATCACTATAAGAACAGTTAAGTCTTGTAGACTGCAATGGCAAGACGTGGCACGTATGGGGAATGAAAGACGTGCATGGAAGCTTCTTGTAGTAAAACCAGAGGGAGAACTCCCAGTTGGTAGACCAAGAATGAGGTGGGAGAATAACATTAACTATGATTTGAGGGAAGTAGATTATACAGAAAATGATTCAAAAACATTGGCCCAGGATAGGGATGTATGGAGAGCTTATATCTGCGCGGCCATGAACCTACGAGTTCGATTGTGCCAGTGAGTAAGTAAGTATTATATCACTATTATTATTATTATTATTATTATTATTACAATTACCGGTATTATTATTATTATTACTACAATTACCGGTATTATTATTATTATTATTATTATTATTATTAATACAATTACCGGTACTATTATTATTATTTTTATTATTATTATTGTAAGGCTAATAAAACTGCAAATAATTAATCTAATATAATGCAAGATCATTTGGATGTAGTCATTTGCCACAGAATAATAAATACTTAAATATATATTGAATAATATAAAACAAAACATATACACCAATAATGTAATACAATAATTGAACAAAATACGTAATATTTATTACCCAACAAAGGCAAGAATAGTATCGACGTGTTTCGAACGTACGACCAGTGACATCAAGTCTACGTCACAAGTAGTCTACAGTTTCTTTCTGCAATAGGCACTGTTCAGTCGTGTACGTGGTGGAGTTTGGTACAACTATCATGCTGCGAGTGAAGAGGAATGTATGCATAGTCCAGCTAGGGAGATTACATTCAATGTAATTATTTTTTTATGAAGTGAAAGTGTAAAATGTATTTCACGTATCGTGGTCCACTTTTCATATTTTGCGGAATGTACATTCTAAATCTGGCCTTAATTTTCTCGATCTCTTTATAGTATTGACACCCTTCTATCCGGCCTTTGTGAACTAATACAAAGAGCAACTATGAAGGGGGTATGATATATGTGATATCAGCTCAGTTACAATATTTTTTCTGGCCTCCCGGTAGGCCAATCTATCCACAACAACTGCAAATAATGCACAAATAATTATTGCATGTAACTATCTCATATTTCAAAAACAAAACTGTAATCTACCGTATCAATTGCTTAACGAGTAGCCTAATTACTTTCCAACTGGCCATTCTGATATGGATTATAGCTTGGAATAATAAACTTTAATTCCCCTATTCATTAAAATAATGTTCTATTATGTGACAGTATATAGTCCTATACATTTAAAAGCTACATCAGAGCCTCTGTTCATCTAAAACAAATAAAATTATAGATACTGTATGACGGTTCCTACCACTAACGGGCAGTATATAACAAATACTGTCCCATATAAGACGAATTTCTTGAAAAAGAAAAAGTTCGCGAGAAAAATCTTTATGGAAAAAAAAAACTGCCTACATATACTTATACAAATATCAAAATATTTCCTCTAAGAAATATTTATTACGGATCTAATACAGAATTCCGATAAAGTTCATGGAACGGAGTAAATGTTCTTAAGAAAACATTGTTGTTAGGTAAACTGACGAGAAATAGACAGGTATTAAGTTAACCCCTCCATTAAATATGGAGTATCAAGTAAAGTTCATTCTTTGAGAAAGAGAAAAAAGTTCCTGAGGAAACATTCATGATACAAAAAAACTGTCGAAAGAAAGTGAATTCATTATGAAATATTACTTATAAAATTATAGTAGAGTTTCTGATAGAACAATTTCTTGAAAAGGGGAAAAAAAATAACGTCCTTTCGAGAGAGGTGAAAATCATTTTGACATAGAAAGCTGCCAATATATCCTGGTATTAAGCGATTTCATTAAAAAAATATAGCGTTCAGACTACGAAATAATGAGTCCCTATCCAGGAAAGCAAAAAAAAAGTTCCTCAGAAAACTTTCAACAGATACTGAATTATTTTATGATATAATTATTACTGAGAATCTAAAAGAATTGCTGATAGAGTAAGTCACTGAATAAGATAAAGGTATCTTCGAAAATATATTTCAAATAGAAGGCTGCTGACAGAAAAATCTGTTATTAAGTGACTTCCTTTTTTAAATATGATTACATGTATCCTAAATAACTGTAAACTAAGTTCTGGAAAGAATAAAAAAGCTTTGAGAAAATGTTCTTGATACGAAACTACCGGTGGATAGTTTAATATTAAGTGAATTCCACTATGAAATAATATAATGCATGCAATTATTTATATATGAAGGGTCCAGGGGATAACGATGAATGTCACGAAATCACAAAAACTGAGGTTTCATATTCTTAGGGTTTGTACTGTTCCCTAGTAACATTTAAAAGGCGAAAAATGTTTAAAGAAGCTATGGGTTACGTTTTATAAGGCTTTGAAAATAATGTGTACAGGGAAATGATATAGCGTTTCAAAACTTAAAATTCATTTATCTCCGTTTGAGTTTCATGTGACATTCATCGTTTTTCCCCTGGCCCCTTCATCTATATATATATATATATATATATATATATATATAGATATAAAACTAACTCACAGACTCTATCGAACCCGTAGGTTCACAGCCGCGCGGATATAAACTCTTCATACATCCCATCCTGAGCTAATGTTTTTGAATCATCCTCTGTATAATCTACTTCCCTCAAATCAATGACAATGTTATTATCCCATCTAATTCTAGGTCTACCAATTGGGCGTTTTCCTTATGGATTTCCTACAAGAAATTTCCATGCACCTCTTTTATTACCCATTGGTGCCACAAATCCTGCCCATCGCGCACACATACGCACACACGTGTGTGTACCCTGCCCTAGTAGAATGACCTGAACGCAGAGATACTTTGGTTCGAGGCCCATGGGATTTTTTTTCGTGAAATATCTGCAAGTACGTGACCGGTACCCACCCTGCGTAGTGAGAAATTTGGGTAGATAACACAAGTAGCAAATCCAGGTTGAAAAAAACGAGGTATACAACTGCTTGGGGATTCGATATGCTGATCACATGCCATACATAAACTGGCTGGATGATGGTCCTACTATTTAAATGGAAAAACTGAATGCCAGCTGCTAGCTTGTAGGTGAAGGACCATCTAGGCTTGCCGTATTTTATATGCACAGTTTTAAGTTCTGAAGATGATTAAGAACGAACATGTATCTAGGCTCATGTCATCAATGAATATAAACACAACAAAAACTTTAATAACATTCTCTAATGTTACTTTGCTGTTAGTCCACTGGGTCTCTTTGAGTGTATGCTTACTAGCTAGAAGTGCTTGTTGGAACTGATACGCCCTCTCATTTTGACCGTGTGGTAAGCAACTTGAAGATGAGTTCAATTGGGCTACCAGTTGAGGTTAGGTGTGACCCAACTAAACCAGTGAGAGAGATACAATCTATCAGCTTAATCAATACAACTGCTGTGGATTTGTACTCCAACACGACCAGCAATTCACTTATACAATATTACACCGTCACTTACAAATTAAAAGTAGCGCACAACTTGCACGTCTTCAACACGTTACACTACAACTCTGATTCCAATAAAAAGTCAATAATGCCATATATCATATGATGGAAATTGGCAGTTAAATACAAATGAGAGAAATTCGAAGAAGTGGCAGATTTCAAATACATACGAACAATAATTACAAAAAAGAATGAGGTGCATAGATTAATTAAACATATACTCAAATCTGCAACTGATGCTAATTATGCATTACAGGGACTCATGTCATACAAACCTCTCTCAAAAAATGTTAATAAAGATATATGTCAGTAATGTTTGCAGTTATAGGCCTACCATATCAAATATACATACATACATACATACATAAGTACTTTATTTGACTAAAATTAAGATACATACAATGTTATTTACAAATATATTTCGAACGGGCAGTAAGCCGTACGTGCTGTTGACAGTCCGTAACAATAAGTTGATGTTTGGTAATAATATACTTAAAAAAAGAATACAATAATATCACAATTATATAACAATACAATTGCATTATACATTTTTTATTTATTCATGAATGAGCGTTGTTCTTACTTTCCGCGTTTTGTCCAGAAATTTACCCACGTCTATCCAATTTTCTGGGCTTACCAATAACTCGTAGCATGCCAATCTTTCCCGATTTGAATTTAGAAATATTTCCGGTAATAACTGACGCCTCCAATATTCCGAATCGTTACATTTTCCTAATATATGTATCTCGTCTTCAAAGCTCCCGCACACTGACATATTCTCATATCGTGATCGTCGCTAATTTTTAAAAATTTCCATGCCCCTAACCTGAACCAAGCAAGCCCTAATCTCTCTTTAAATCCTAGAATGAGTATTTAAGATTATTTTCCCCAAACTTGTTACAGGTCTCATTGTAAAAACAGTGATCGTTTTCCCGCACATTCGGCCCAAATATTTTGTCAGTTTATATCTATGTACCTCCTCCTTATTTTTCTCCACACATTCTTGCGATTTTGTGTCTCTTTTTCCTATACCCAACCCATCGGAATCTTTCGGAGTTCTCTCCTAACCTCATCTGCCCACAATTTTATATTTGCGGTCATAATTTGGCGATCGTAAATCGTGGGTCAGCTGTGGTGTATGTGTGTCGTATGAGTGTGTGTGTGAGTGTATCGTGTGTGTGGCATGCTGTGAACCCACGTGTATGTGTTTTATGTGTGCGTATGTGGTGTGTTTGTATGTGTGGTTGTGTGTGTAATGTGTCCTGTGTGTATGTGTGTTGTAGTGTGTGTGTGTATGTGTGTGTATGTGTGTTGATGTGTATGTGTCTGTGTGTGGTGTATGTGTGTATGTGTGTGTGTATTGTGGTGTATGTGTTGTATGTGTGTATGTGTGTATGTGTGTGTGTGTGTATGTGTGTGTATGTGTGTGGTATGTGTGTATGTGTATGTGTGTATGTGTGTGTGTGTGTGTGTGTGTGTATGTGTGTGTGTGTGTGTGTATGTGTATGTGTATGTGTGTGTATGTGTGTTATGTGTGTGTATGTGTGTGTGTATGTGTGTGTATGTGTGTGTATGTGTGTGTATGTGTGTGTGTATGTGGTTGATGTGTGTATGGGTTATGTGTGTGTATTGTGTATGTGTGTGGTATGTGCGTATGTGTATGGGTGTGTATGTGTGTATGTGTGTCTGTGTGTATGTGTGTATGTGTGTGTATGTGTGCTATGTGGTGTGTGTATGGGTGTGTATGTGGGTATGTGTGTGTATGTGTGTGTATGTGTGTTATGTGTGTGTTATGTGTGTATGTGTGTAGTGTGTGTATGTGTGATGTGTGTGTATGTGTGTATGTGTGTGTAGGTGTGTATGTGTGTAGGTTGTGTGTGTATGTGTGTAGTGTGTGTATGTGTGTATGTGTGTGTGTATGTGTGTATGTGTGTGTATGTGTGTATTGTGTGTGTATGTGTGTGTAGTGTGTATGTGTGTGTATGGTGTGTGTGTGTGTGTGTGTGTGTGTGTATGTGTGGTATGTGTGTATGTGTGTATGTGTGTATGTGTGTATGTGGGATGTGTGTATGTGTGTATGTGTGTATGTGTGTAGTGTGGTGTGTGTATGTGTGTATGTGTGTATGTGTGTATGGTGTATGTGTGTATGTGTGTATGTGTGTATGTGTGTATGTGTGTAGTGTGTATGTGTGTATGTGTGTAGTGTGTATGTGTGTATGTGTGTATGTGTGTATGTGTGTATGTGTGTATGTGTGTATGTGTGTGTGTGGTGTGTGTTATGTGTGTGTATGTGGTGTGTGTTGTGTGTATGTGTGTGTGTATGTGTGTGTATGTGTGTGTATGTGTGTATGTGTGTGTATGTGTGTGTGTGTGTATGTGTGTTATGTGTGTATGTGTGTATGTGTGTATGTGTGTATGTGTGTATGTGTGTATGTGTGTATGTGTGTATGTGTGTATGTGTGTATGTGTGTATGTGTGTATGTGTGATGTGTGTATGTGTGTATTTGTGTATGTGTGTATGTGTGTATGTGTGTATGTGTGTATGTGTGTATGTGTATGTGTGTGTGTGCGCGTGCGTTCTCACGTTTTTAATTACATTTATTTAACGACGCTGTTTAACAATTAAAGTAAATGCCGTGGCAATTAAAATCTGAGATGAAGCGGCATAAAATGCTTTTAGGATTCAGGTTCCTTTACATGCCACAAATGTACGACACGGAATCATGGTTTTAGTTACCTTCTGAAGGAACCCATAATCAGGATCTTTATATCCTAAAAAAATAATCGTCCAAACTGGTGAACACGTAAACCTTGCAATCAAAGGAGAATGTAGTATTCGCTACTTCACAAGACTGACAAATTTAAAAAGTAAAAAATTAGAAGACGTTTAGGTATGGAGTTTAAATTGACGTGAAAAATTTATCTACGTAGGTTTGTTAATGAAACATTATTTTCAACCTCTGATATGAGAGGAAGAATTATAAAATTCCTACGCATTCCATTAAGCTGATTTCAATTTTTGAAATATAAAATAGAACACATAGGTGAGTGCAGTAAATCCAAGATGTGAATTACTAACGAGAGAATCACTCCATTCCACTAACAGAGTATAAAAAATTCCAGCAACCAACTCTCTCCGCAAACCAAAACAAAAGTGTTTTTCTACGCCCAGAGGAGGGGTGAGCAAGTATAATAAAAAAGTTCGTTATTTTAGTGAAAACGGAAAAAAGAAGGATCAATTTTACAACTAGCGTTAATGAAAGTACATTCGTGGATGAAGAGATTTACATCGTGTAAACACAGTCTACACCTCAAATATACTGAATGGTAAAATCAACTAATCCTGTTATCCTTTCATTATTCGCATTTCATACTTGGAGTCGAAGAGATATAATTAGTACAAAATACCTACTGGCTTAAATTTCAATTATATTACAGCAAGTGTGAATCAAGTCAATTTTATATTTTATACGGCACGTACATTAACTCAAAATTTGAATGTTGCTAGTGTTACTCCTTAGTTTGGTATTAATATATCCATCTATCCATAGTAATTCTGCCCGAGGGAAGGTCCTTCACTGCAATCATAGCATTTTCATGCTATGTTTGCAGCTTTACTAGGGAATTGTAGGCGTGGTAGCTTCCCATTGTTTTCCACACCGGTGAAGGATGATGATAATAAGGAAGATGATGATGATAATAAGGATGATGATGATGATGATAATAAGGATGATGATGATATTAAGGATGATGATGATATTAAGGATGATGATGATAATAAGTAGATGATGATAATAAGGATGATGATAATAAGGATGATGATGATAATAAGGATGATGATGATGGCCATATGATTTCGGGGACCGTTTGGGCCTTAAAGTTTTCCTGACATTTGTCTTACAGGTGAGGAAAACCCCCGATAAAGACCTCACCCAGAAAAACTGCCCCGACCGGGGATCGAACCCGGGCCCGCTGCGTGACAAGGCAGCACGCCACCTCGAGACCACAGCGGTGGACTATTAATATATAATATATTAATTTATTTATATAGTTCTCCACTTTAATACTTTATGTATGTTTAAACGAGTTATAGATTTTCAAAATGTTGTCCAAAATTAATTTTAATGTATATTATTACCTAATATATTTAATTACTTCCTTCAGTTTAGTATTAATCTATTATACATGTGTCCCAATCAAACCTCCCACATTTAAATTAATCAAAACTCTCAAAGTATGCGGAATTATGAAATGAGGTTGGTATTAAAAGAAACAGAAACTCGAAGAATTTTTGTTTCCATTGTTGCAGTTAATTCATGTGTCGCAAGTTGGACAATAATGATATAAAACAAAATGGCGACTACTCAGCAACGAGGACAAACTGTTTTCTGGTATGCAGAGACGAAGATAATAATTACAGTGCAAAGGAATTACCGGAGAGAATATAGAGGAAATTCACCTGATGGGAAGACCATTAAGGTATGCCTTGAGAAAGAAGTTTCTGGCGACTGAAAGCGTTAAAAAAGGATCAGGAGGTGCTCGTTCACATGTTTCAGAAGAAAGTATTGAAGAAATTAGAGCGGAATTTCAGAGAAGTCCACAAAAATCAATTCGTCAAGCTTACAACCGTACCAATGGGCATGTTGGACAGAACGTGGTACGAAATCGAATACAGACTTGATAGAGTTCGTGCTACTAATGGTGCACATATAGAGGTGTTTTAGTGTGTGTATCAATGAAAATTCTGTGAGTTTCTGTTTCGTTTAATACCGGCCTCATTTCATAATTCCGCATATTTTGTTAGTTATGGTTAATTAAAATGTGGGAGGTTTTAATGGGACACCCTGTATAATGCTTTTTATCATTCTCCATTGCATTAGTTATTTTGTGTGTCAGAATGAGTTTAATATTTTGGAATTTATTTGGTTCGTTTTATATTATTTCCTAATGCCTTTAATTACCTTTTTCAGTCTGGTATCAATCTATTCTATATTTATTAGCTTTATTTGTTTCCACTTATATTATTTTGAAATTTTCATAGGCCAGAATTTATTTTATGTCCTGAAAATGTCTCCTAGATTTATATATTACTTTTCTTCCACTCTACCTTTAACTAAAACTCTGTAATGTATATATTTTATATGTATTATTTCTATAACTGAACTGCTCCCGAGAACGGGCACTTGTTCATTCGGGCGTCAATACTGAGTAAACAAAAATAAAATGTATTCTTATTATTATTAGTAACATAAATATAAGATGTTAAATATAAAATTGGTCCTGGTAAGTCAGTCGCCCTCATCTAACTTATTAAATAGTTCCAATATGGAGCCTTTCAAAACTAATATTTAATCTCCTGCATTTTAAGTACCAGTTAAAATACAGAAGATGAAACGTTGTTTTTGAAAGGCCTCCACATTGGAACTATTTAATAATTTAGTTGAGGACGACTGACTTATCAAGTACCAATTTTATTATTTAAGTGTTTCTCCTCAGTACTATAGACTTCGTACAACCTGTGTAAGAACCTCCATAAATATCCATTCTCCGCATTTTTTTAAATTTCTCTGTTCATGTTAATTCTCTTTCGGTGCATCCACTTTTTCTTAGATCTCCTCATCCTATTCTATCCTCCGCCGACCATTCCTGTGACATTTTCGGTATTTTTTATATCGTCTTCATTTGTACATCTCCAAAACATTTCAATCCCTTTTCCTCGTCCATAATCTGTAATCGTAGATTTTCTTAATTTATCCAATGTGGATTCCGTTGCAGCCCTCCTCCGAAAGTCAATTTCACCCTAAAAATCCGTGAGCGGGTTGCTTGTTTTAACGTCGATGTTACCGCTCCATAAAGCAAAATATTCTGCACAAATGCACTGTAAATAATTTTGTTTTGTATAAAATATTGTTGCTCTATAATAGAGAAATTAATCCCTCTACATATAGGTTGTGCTACTGCAAGGCCCGGGTAGCGTGAGAGGTTAAATTGATATAAAGGGGGAAAAAAACAGAATTTGGCATGATAATCACTTACTTCCCTTCATTCATTATTTTCTCAACTTCCGATATACTATTTCCAAATAATTAAATTTAGTTACTCTTATTGTTTATTAATTTTCCATCATCAATTGTTCTTTGTTCATCATATACAATATTAAATATTGTTTTTCTTAAAACAGAACAACATCCTGATCATATTGGAAGGATCGTAAGAATCATGAGTAGATCATCGGCAAAAATCGTTTGATGTAAACAATAATCCCGGGTTAATGAAATTGCCATATATTTCTACAATGTTTTATTTAAGTTCGTAAACAGACATCGACATATATCTAAAAAAAATATATTTTTTGCGTAAATTCCACAATTTAAACTGGCTTCTATTGTACAAAATGTATAGTGCCAATCGTAATGTACTTACTTACTCACTTACTCACTGGCACTATCGAACCCGTAGGTTCATGGCCGCGCGGACATACGCTCTCCATACATCCCTATCCTGAGCTAATACTTTCCAATCATTCCCTGTATAATCTACTTCCCTCAAATCATAGTTAATGTTATTCTCCCACCTCATTCTTGGTCTACCAACTGGGCGTTTTCCCTCTGCTTTCCTACAAGAAGCTTCCATGCAAGTCTTTCATTCCCCATACGTGCAACATGTCCTGCCCATCGCAGTCTACGAGACTTAACTGTTTTTATTGTATCTGGCTTCCTATAAAGACCATGTAGTTCATTGTTATGTAGTCTTCTCCATTCACCTGTCTGTTCATCTCTCTTTTGTCCAAAAATTTTCCTAAGTACTTTATTCTCAAATACTTGAAATCTCCTTTCCTCCCTTAAAGTAAGAGTCCATGTTTCGCACCCATATAATATAACTGGTAGAATAATAGTTTTATATATTTTCAGTTTAACGTTTTTTGAAAGGAGTTGGGATATCAAGAGTCTCTGCAGTGCATAATAGCACGCATTTCCAGAATTGAGCCTATGTTTAATTTCTTTATGCATCTCATTCCTATTTGTGATTATTGTTCCTAGGTATTTTAATTCAGCCACTTCCTCAAAATTTCCCTCATTTGTCATTAGTTGTCCATTTCCATTATATAATGAATTTCTACATGTGACCATATATTTAGTTTTATTGATATTTACTTCCAGTCCTAATTTCTTAGTGTTACTCAATAGTGTGTGCGTGTTGTCATTTAGTATCTCCTCGCTATCGGCCAATAATACTACATCATCAGCATAAACTAACAGCTTATTAATACCATTCAGTTGTAAGCCTTCCTCATTCTCTAAAGATTTAATGGCATTCTCTAGTACAAAATTAAATAGTAGAGGAGATAGTGCATCTCCTTGCTTCAACCCATTCTGGATTTCAAAAGTGACCGAAAACTGTTTGCCTACACGCACCCTACTCTTTTTTGCCATTTAGACACATTCGTATAAGTCTAACTAACTTTTTAGGAATTCCGAACTCCAGCAGGATACTCCAATCGTAATGTAAATAATTAAATTAATTAATTAATAGTAATTTCGTATCAAGGATTGAAAATCAGGTTTTACAAACGAGTTGAGAATTTCGAAAAGATCTGTCCCGATGAACAGTTACAATATTCCCTTTCGTTACGAAATTCCTTGGTTATAACCCGGTAGGTCGATGGGTTTTTTTGGAGCGTAAAAATCCCTCCTCTTCCTTCGGGAGGAATTAAGGAATTTTGACGTAGGTACGCAAAAGAATCAGGCTACAAATAAGAAGCCTTCGAGTAATCTTTGGTTGTCCTTTCACTCCAGCATTCAATTCCGACATTAATAAGGTTAGCTACTATCGGCGTCATTAAATAAAATACTACTTGCCCAAAAAACTTTAAACTGACACGTAAAACATTTCAAAATATTCGAACGTAGACGATTTTATTTGAAGAGCTCGGCTGTAAAATATGGTAACTGACAAATTCTTAAAAATTGAGTTGTAGCTTACAAACTGTGATATGTGACCTCCTGAAAGCATTTGGTGAATGTAGTTTAATTTACCTTGACAATACATCTGCTATCTATTAACGGATGTAAAAACTACGTGCACCAAATGCTTCAAGAAGTCACATATAACAATTTGCTTGCTACAACTCAATTTTAAAGAATTTGTCAGTTACCATGTTTTACAGCTGGCCCTTCATTTCATACTAACAATTCAAACATAGTTATTCTGCCCGACGGCAGGTCTTAACTGCAATCATATCATTTCCACGCTAATCTTTGCAGCTTTACTAGGGAATTATAGGCGTTGTACCTTCCCGTTGCTTTCCACACGGGTGAAGGTTGTTCATGATAATAGTAAGGATGAGGATGATGGCTGGATGATTTTCGGGGACCGTTGAGCCCTAAGCTTCCTGACATTTGTCTTAGAGGTAAGCAATAAAACCTCTCCCAGGAGCCTGTCTCGACCGGGAATCGAACACGGGCCCACTGTGTGACAATCAGCATGCTACCTCGAGACAACAGCGGTGGGCTTTAACATAATATCGAATTTAATTATTTTAATTAATCGATATTATGACTTAGTCTATAATCGATAAACAGGATACCCCTACAACATGTTCAGATATTAATCTGGACTGGAATGACTGTGATCATTACAAGAGGTGAGAAACAATAGATAAAGCGGAAATCATTATGCGAGATTATCTACCTTATGAAGAATCAGTGACATTTCCGATATTTATAATTGGCATACATTATCACTTATAGCATATTAGCATTGTTTGTATTTATGAGTAGACAATTTATATACCGGATTCAATGTTCCTGTTGTCCATAAATAAAAATTCATACTTACAAATCAGTATATTATTGTACAAAGAGACAAATGTTCATGGTAGGGCACATTCAGTTCTTTATATCGTATTCCGTTCATACAATATAATTTTTATTTGTAGCAGTAAACATTTGTCTTCTATACTGAAGTTAAATATTAAAATATTAATATGATACTGAACATACCTTTCTGATCAGCATCGATCACCACTCAAAATCCAACTGGTGCACAAACTATTTGCGTAAACACGGGAAATATCTTAATTCTTTGGACGATCAACCAAGTGAAGAGCAAACGATAGAATGAAGGTCACGGAGGGTGTTTCGATGTAAGCTCCTCAGTCATCTGGAATATAGTATAGGCAGATAAATCTAGTTACTAATTTAGTGATAGTTATACTACCCTTCACAAATTTAACAATTCTCCAATACCGATATAAACAAGTGATAATATATTCAACGTTTATGGGAATAAATGACTATGAGGTATAATTTAAGATAAAATCAAATGTTTCATACCTCTCCTCATAACATTCGTCAACAAGGTTTTCTTCACAAGAATTCTAATGAGCGAATCTAGTGCATATTTTCATACTGAATTCAGAAATGTAGTCAGAATTCTTCCATCAGGTATAGTATTTTAGTAACAGCTACTTTTAAAATCTAATTTTAGTATTCTCTTTAACCTGTCTTAGGAAGTTTTACCTTATATATAGCGATTTTATTCAAGTTGTATTTAAGGACATTATGTAAAAAAATATCTAAATTTTTAAGAATTTTAGGCTTAATAAATTCCATCTTCAAGCCACAGTTAGTCCAAAAGCATTCAAGACTGAAAGTGTATAAAACACTGGCTCTTCCAACTCTTTTGTATGGTAGCGAAGTATGGACGTTGAAACAGAAGGATATGCAGAGACTTAGATTTGCTGAAATGAGATATCTTCGGAGGACTGCAGGATACACACTACTAGATCACAAAAAAAATTAAGACATCTTAGAAGAATTACACATGGAATCTTTAGAAAATAAAATTTCTGATTATAAGTCAAGATTGATGCAACATGTTCATCGAATGGAAGATTACAGAATACCCAAACAAATGTTAAGATATCAACCTGCAGGAAGAAGAAGACCAGGACGTCCATTCAAAAGACTTTTGGATGGTGTTTCTCTTGAGGCCGAAACAGGTCAACAAATGGCCTAAATTCGTGAATGTACTATGATGATGATTATGATGATGATGATGATGATGATGATGTATAACATCATGATGAAGTACCAAAATTCATGTTTGGACATGCTAAAACATGATAACCTGACATTATGATGTATCGATCTCACTACAAAGGAAAATCAATGTCCACGAAACTGTTTGGAAAAATTTTTTTATCCGTGACCAGAGAAAATGTATCACATGTCCCTTTAGTGAATCCTAAAAAAATATATTTACTTCCATTGCATATTAAATTAGAGGTAATGAAAAATTTCGTCAAGGCTATGGATAAACGTTCTGGTGGATTATTATCTATAAATCGAAATTGCCCAACGTCGGTGATGCTAAACTGAAAGAATTAATTTTTATAGGACCACAAACACGGTCATTAATGGCTGATGAAAATTTGAAATCCACTTGGAAAAGCAACCTGAGAGTCTTTAAAAAATGTATGTTCTTTGGAAACTACAAAGCCGAAAACTTTCGTGGCCTAGGGCTTGCATTCTTATATATTATATGGGATGCAACATGTCTTTAAAAATTCACTTCTTGAGCTCTCACTTAAGACTTATTCGTGGAAAATATTGGGGGGTTGTCAGCGATGAGCACGGTGAGAGTTTTCATCACCAAATTCCTACAATGGAAAACAGGTACCAAGGCAAGTGGAGTTCTAATATGCAGGCTGACTACTGTTGGACCAAGAAGAGAGATATTCCAGATGCACACTATGCCCGAAAATCACTATCTACTACCATTTCTAGGTAGTATTATAAAAAATATATGAGTAGTATTATAAAAACAACTCAAATAAATATCACAAAAAACTCCTACCTGATGGGGGAAAATTTTATACTTGTGAAAGAAAAATAAGTAAATTTTTGTAGACCAGTGTAATTAATCTTCTAAGTAGATCGCAATTTCGGGTTCGCCACGAACACAAAAATCGCGATCTACTTAGAAGATTAATTATGAGGAGAGGTATGAACATTTGATTTTGTCTTAAGTGATAATATATTTAAGTTTACTATAAAGTTGTTTCATTTAGCAATATTATTATAACATAATTAAAGTAATTTGAACACGATAATAATATTAATAAGGCAATGTGCACAGTGTGCTGTTACTACATTAGAATTTGTTTTTAAAAAACGTGTGTTATAATTTTTCAACGTTTAAGACACTGTGGATTCTATGACAAGAGAGTACTTATATAAATAAAATAAATATTAGTTTAAAAAAACTAAAACAACACGCTTTATTAGAAAACCTAACTAAAAAATGAAAAATAATTTTAATTTTCAACGCGCTTGGGATAAGATTAAAGCGGTCAACAAAAAAATAATCTCCAACACATTTAGACTAAAACTATAGTTATCTACAAGAAAAATGATTTTACCATCAAAAGCGTGGGGTGGTTTTTACATTTTTTTCTTTGAGACTTTACTTTTACCAATATCTGTTTATTATCAAATAGATTATTTGATATAGAGCACCCCACGCTTTTGATGGTAAAATTATTTTTTGTAGATAACTATAGTTTTATTCTAAAAGCGTTGGAGATGATTTTTTTGTTGACCACTTTAATTTTATCCCAACCGCGTTGGAATTTTTTTTTTTCATTTTTTAGTTGGGTTTTAAATAAAGCGTGTTGTTTTTAGTTTTTTAAACTATTATTTATTTTTTATTTTTTAGTTTTAATATTTTACAGAGTAAGATAAAAATGTAAATATATTTAAATTCGATACTATTGTAGTATGAGCTGAAAGTAATTCTCTTCTAAAAAATCCTCCGGGCCGGATTTGACCCAGCGACCTATGGATTACTGAAATTATATACCATTACAGTCTACTGCTCTACCAACTGAGCTCTTAAAACGATTGACAAAAAAGTTGACAAGTCCGCAAACTATTATACGGGTTTTCGTTTTTTTGATTTTATGATGATTCTGGCTAGGATTTTAGAAAACATTTATAAAATTATTGTATTCTCATTGGCCCTTTACAAGTATTCGAAGTTTCAAGTCAATCCAATGATTTTAAGTGGGTGAAAATCGTATTGAAAAATTCCGTTACATAATTACACAAACACTTTTTTTGATTTTCTGATGATTCTAGCCTAGATTTTAGAAAAAAAATGAAATTATTATATTGTCATTGGTCCTTTATACGTATACAAAATTTCAAGTCGATTCAATGATTTTATGTGGGTGAAAATCGCGTTGAAATATTCCGTTACATAGATACACGGTGATTACAAATGATTGGAGCGATTTCATGATTTTATTGTAGCGATCTTATTTGACATATCTTCACAGAACTTTAAAGTTATGTATAAAAACTCATAAGGTTTTTTTTTGTTTTCTCTCGCAGCCGTGTTTCAGCTTTAAACCGAGAGAGCGCAGCAGTTATCAAAGATGGCGACAGGCGAGGAGAAAGCATATGCTGTGCTTGAATTTCATTCAACTCAATCTGTGATAACTGTGCAACGACACTTCAGAACGAAGTTCGAGAAAGATGCACCGAGTGCCAACTCCATTCGGCGATGGTATGCGCAATTTAAAGCTACAGGATGCCTCTGTAAAAGGAAATCAACGGGTCGTCCTTCAGTGAGTGAAGAAAAGGTTGAGAGTGTGCGGATGAGTTTCACACGTAGCCCACAGAAATCAACACGAAAAGCGAGCAGAGAGCTGAACATTCCACAACCGACCGTTTGGAAGATCTTGCGGAAAAGATTGAAGCATAAACCTTACCACTTGCAATTTCTACAAGCCCTTACGCCCATTGACAAAGTGAGTCGGTTTGAATTTTGTACACAAATGCAGCAGTTTATGGATGAGGATGGTTTTTGTGAGAAACTTGTCTTCAGTGACGAAGCAACATTCTTTGTGAATGGCAAAGTGAACAAACACATGTGCGAATCTGGGGCACAGAAAATCCCCGCGTTATTGTGCAGCACATTCGCGACTCCCCAAAAGTTAGTGTGTTCTGTGCGGTTTCTCAGTTCAAAGTTTATGGCCCTTTTTTCTTCTGCGAGCAGAACGTTACAGGACACGTGTACCTGGACATGCTGGAAAATTGGCTCATGCCGCAGCTGACGACCGACAGTGAGACCTTCATCTACCAGCAGGATGGTGCTCCACCACACTTCCATCACGATGTTCGTGAATTTTTAAACATGAGATTGCCAAACCGATGGATCGGTCGCAGTGGAGAGAATGATCAGAAATTGTTGTCATGGCCTCCACGCTCCCCCGATTTGACGCCGTGCGATTTTTTTGTTTGGGGGTATGTGAAAGATTCAGTGTTTGTGCCTCCTTTACCAGTAGACTTACCAGAACTGCGAGCTCGCATAATCAATGCCTTTGAACAAATTAATAGGGACATGTTACGTCGAGTATGGGACGAACTTGATTACAGACTTGATATCTGCAGAATCACCAAGGGGGAGCATATGGAGCACCTGTAACATCTCAAAAAAAACCTGTAACATCTCAAAAAAAACCTGGGAAGTTGCTCTATGTATCTGTAAAAGTTCGTGAAAATATGTCGAATACTACAGCTACCATAAAATCATGAAATCGCTCCAATCATTTGTAATCACCCTGTAGATACAGGTCAAGCTAATATAAATCGTGTAAAAAAAACGAATTACGCACAGTTATTGTATCAGTAAGTGAATTATTACCAGAGGAAAACATATATGTGTTGGATTTTCCCGAATAATGGAGAAATGCCTTGAAATTTAATCAGAGCTTGTGGTAAAATTAAACTAAAATAGCCATACTTACAATGTAAATTATGTATTAGTATTTTTTTAACGAAATACTCGAATAATCCTTACGATACGCCAAATTATCATAAGTAATGCCACGAGTGATTTCCAAATTATCGAAAAATTCACGACTCACGAAGTGAGGAGTGAATTTATCTAGAGAATTTGGAAATCAAGAGTGGCATTTGTTAGGACTATTTAACGAATAAAATTAAGCTGTTTACTCACAAATCATTATTTAACTATAGTTATTTTAAAATATTTATATATTTAATGTAAACGGCGATGTTTGAAAACAAATGAGAAACTATAGGTAGGCCTACGCTTCTACTGCTTCTTTTGTTTATCACTGCAACCAGATCATACTATTTATTGCCAAAGGAACGCAATATTGTAAGGAGGAGCTTTCTTTAATATGGTAATTATAACACTGATAAATATTTGGTGAAACACGACTCTGACTGGTTGTAAAATAGAAATCATTGAAATGTGATTGGTCATTAACTCCCATTTGGGGCATGAGTTAAATAGTCTAATTAATTGTAAATTAAACTGGTGTACACAAATTTGCCCATTTTCTCACCTAAATAAATAAAATGGGTAAAGACTATAATGTGGTTCAAGAACGGGAAATGAGTGAATTAATATAAAAAAGCAATCTGATGGCGGAAACGTTGAATCATCATGTTGGCTAACATGACGCTAGCAGTCATTTTTTCTATGTTGCAACATTAATAGACCCACTTCTGGCATAGAACAGGCCAGGAATTTGTAAACACTTATCTTGAGGTATTTCATTATACATTGCATTAAACCTGGTTTAAAATATTTGTATGATTATGAATTTGTGTAATAAATTATTATTTTAATGTAATTTTAAAAACTACTTTATGATATGTCTATCTATAACTACAAAGGAAAACATTAATTGTGATATATACAACTTAGTGATGTAGAAAATAGTATAAATAACTATAGGCTATAGTACAACGATTATCGTATTATACTACTTTTAGTAGGTATTTATTTAATGATACCTGTAAAAAAACCTAAGTATACAAACAAAGGTTCAATTTTGTGTCTCAAAATAAAATATGTTCGGTTTACGTTATCGGTTACTAATAGTTAGATAAGTTTCGAAAATGAAATAAGCTTTGATTGGGAATGAAATTGTCATATGAACATTGTAATAAAAATTCGTGTAAAATATTCTAGCGGATTAAATTATGAAAAACAATTATTTATGATAAATATAGATATTGGCTATCGTTTTCTAATAAAAATCTATTAAATCGGATGAAACTGTAACATTCTAACACAGCATTTTTTCCTGAAATTCTCCAAGATGTCGACACGAGAGAAGATTCGCTGACGCAGACAACTCTCTCTGCAAATCCCTCTCTCTGCGACAGCGGTCTATAGGACATTATCCGTTGTCGCATTTGCGTCTCCTAAAATATCTGTAAATAAAATTTAACTTCAACTATTTTTGTTACTGATATTATTATTGTTATAATAATAATAATTATTATTGTTGTTGTAATAATAAATTATTATTTGTTGTTGTAATAATAATAATTATTATTGTTGTAATAATAATAATTATTATTGTTGTTGTAATAATAATAATTATTATTGTTGTTGTAATAATAATAATTATTATTGTTGTTGTAATAATAATAATTATTATTGTTGTTGTAATAATAATAATTATTATTGTTGTTGTAATAATAATAATTATTATTATTGTTATAATTATTATTATTGTTATAATTATTATTATTATTGTTATTATTATCATCATCATCAACACAATCGTCATCAAATTTCCTTCAACAATAAAATTTAACTTCAGGTATTTTATTGCTACTGCTGCTATTATTATTATTATTATTATTATTATTATTATTATTATTAACATTATCATCATCATTATCGTCAGCAGCAGTAACAACTTCCTTTCAACCATAGTCGTGGGTCAAATCTCTTAAAAAAGTTCCAGTTTCTACGAAAATTATGTTGCATGGAGACTTAAGAGTATTTGGTTTGTGTCTGTACTATAAGAGTTGTATAGTGTTGCATAATGTGTAACAATCCGCAGAATGTTGGTGTAATTGTATTATTAATTATTATTAATTATTTTCATCACTTCAATATAATATCGAATTGTTCGCATTTGTTCCTTTTCTTACTGATTTTTTTAATATATGATGTTCATGACAGGAAATATAAAGACAAAGAAAAATGATGCTAATACGTGGTGTTATTCAACAGTGGCACCCATGGTTGAATATAAAAATTAGTGAGAACTTCCGACAAGTATTTACATTTTCTAAAGAAGAATGGCGTCGCTGTCATCTTCTATATTTCCCAAGAATGTCATTGATTATAATTTAATACTAAAAGAAGAGGTAGACTCGCCGGCAGTTAAATGGCCTTAAAACTCACAAAATCACAAAACCTGGAGCTGGTAAAGATAAATCGATAAAGAGCGAGGTGAAACAGGACTGTCATTGAATGCAAAACAAAATTCATTGAAACGTGATTGGTAATTGACTCCCATTTGGGGCACGAGTCAAATATTTAAAATAAACATTATTAACTTACGCATGTTCAGTTCATGATTCTTAAATTTGGAAGTAATTATAGTTAATTAATAATGAAAAGCATTCTTTCATTTATTAAAATAAATCTTAATTTAGTACATTCTACTTAAATGTTTATAATTATTGGAATAATGGCTGCTCTTTGTTATCGACCTAACGGCACTTTTCAAGTGAATTTGCTCAGCATTTGTAAATTACTGCAAGACCTTTAAACATTATATTTTTTCATTCATTGTTGAATATGTTTCATCGATTCAGTTGAAGTCGAAGACATCACTGGATGTTCACCCAACACACCTGCATTCATGTGTACTCGCAACAAAGAAACACAACTGAACAGCAGTGCCTTACCTCGTCAGCTTGTCCAACATAGGGTTGAAATGAAGGGGGACTGTCTTTTCACACCTAGGGGGCACTGTTTAACAGCCCTGGTTTACACCTTCTTTCTTTAGATGAAAGTTAAGTTGAGAAAACTGCATACCGGTACTATAAATATAGTAAACAAGAATTATACATGAACTAGTATAGGCCTACTCCTGAAACGTTTTCTGAATTTGACATCTCTGACTATAGAATTCTGCTTATTTACTCGAAGAAGATGGAGTTAGATGTTTAGATGGAAAAGATTCGTCACAACACATTTTCATTTTTCTATGAATCGAGGTGCTATATAAACATATTACGTCGCCAACGAGAAAGTAGGTGAAGAAAAAGTCGTGTCGACGCAGAATAAAGGAATTGTTGTCATGTATGTTATGATACAAAATATCTACAACTCCCAACTAGTAAAACCCATCTCAATTCCCCAAGCATTTGAATACAGTAAAATGCTTGTAAAAGGAGTTGCATACAAGGCTTATATAAAAGGCATATTATGCGTTGTAAAAACCCTAATAATGCTCGTGTAATAACTGTTGGCCGTCTTTCTATTTCCCTACTAGCTTGTGATGTCATAAAGGCGACGCAAAGCTCTCAAATGTTCAACTTTATTATATGCAAGTGAAGAAATAGTAGGTATCGCACGCGAAAATTGTAGTCGTAAAACTAACAATGAAAGGGTTAAGTGCAGTGAAAAACTATAAAACGTTAATTTTATTCATTGATATCGTCACATAATATTATTTAAAATGTTAATACTTTTCAGAGGAATAATTTTACATAATAATCCCAAGGTATTATCTAGGATGAATTATATCCATACCGTATAAAAAGTGAATATTTGATTTCAATTTTTATTCAGATACAAGACATACCCCATTAAAATTGGAACAACGGTATGGTCGCGCATAGAATACGAAGAAACAAACATTGATTTTTATATATTAGATTGTCGAATCTCAAACTCCAACAACAGGGATATTTCAGCTATACAAATGCAGTAAATTACCAACAATACGCATAAGATGTCGGCTACTTTATACAATGGAGTAGATACTTAATCCTGAATGATTATCATACAAATCTCTACAATTAGCTTAAAATTTATCGTAGCACAAAACTTGGTAATAATGTCCTTGGTAAGAATTGAATATTAGAATTAATCTTGATAGGAGCTCATATAGAAGTCGATAAGTATTCACGATCAATATACATAAAGTAATTGTTATGTGGCGAAAATCGTAGATGACGCAATACGAGGAGCTGCTTACTAAATTTGTTGCTGCCATGAGTTCGTCTCATAGTTGACTATCATTATGGGGATTTCTTCCCTAAATGCCCGAGCTCCGGTTACCGTGAAACAAGACTTTTTGACTCTACTACTGCAGTAGACATGTTCAGGAAATTCTGTGTGCTCTCTGTGAACTCCTGAAGATGTCTACTGCAGTACAGTAATAGACGAAACGCCGAGTTTAAAGAAAACCGCACCACGGCCATTTAGCCTAGGAGACGAACCAAAGAGGAATCAAGACACCGTCCATGAAAGCCTACAATTTTAGAAAAACTGTTAGTTAAATCATAAATGAAAAAATTACATAATCAAACGGTCTGTCTATAAACTTAAAATGTACATTGAAAACAATATAAATATAAAAAATAAGTATGTTTCCAAAGCCAACACAAAAAATATATTAGCCTATATAATAGAATACAAAAGGATGGGGAGGAGAAGGAAAACAGCTATGATGCCATCTGAAAGATATTTACATCTGCATTTTAATTCAAAGGTAGGTTGGTACGCATGCGGAAGGCATGAAAAAGTTGACAATATTAACACATATATGGACACAAGCAAACTACAAGAGAGACAATTCCCCATTAAATCATCAGATTTAACAGTTATAATCCATCAACCACTTGGAGCATATGCAAGAGGACTAGATGTGAACAAAGATGAAGGGTTTAGTTACGGATGCAAAATGTTAAATGTGTATCGGAATGAAGTGAAACGCGTTAAATAGCAAACGGAAATATATTTAGCGATCACTCTAATGATGAGAATATTTAAACTAAGTGTGTCGATATTTCAAATTAAAATAAAACGTCCCTTATAAAGCACCTGTCAAGAGTGAACCTCTATCTTATTTTTACACGCTTCATATTAGCTTGACCTCTATCTGTCTATCTATGTAACGGAATATTTCAACCCAATTTTCACCCGACTTGAAACGTTGTACACTTGTAAAGTACCAATGGCAATACAATAATTCCATAAACGTTTTCTAAGATCCTGGCCAGGATCATCAGGACATCAAAAAAATAAATACCGGTATAATAGGTTGCGGACTTATCGACTTTTTAGTCCATCGTTGTAAGAAATTAATATTATATCCTCTGGTAGTTCAGTTCGTAGAGCGGTGGACTGTAGTGGTATATAATTTCAGGAATCCATGGGTCGCTGGTTCAAAGCCAGCCTGGAGGATTTTTTTAGAAGGGTATTACTTTTAGTTCATACTACAATAGTAACGAATTTATAGATATTTACATGTTTATCTTATTCTGTAAAATATTAATGACAATTTTGTAAACTTACCACATTGAAATTTATCCAAAAAATATGAGAAGGATACGATTAACGGTAACTACTTATCTATAACAAAAAATTCAAAAATATTATAATAAAGTTAGATAATAATAATAATAATAATAATAATAATAATAATAATAATAATAATAATAATAATAATATTAATAATAATTAAAAAATATGTATATAATTATATTCGCGCTTTGACACTAAAAATATCGTAAGCAAATTTTCAAGGGATTCCGATTTATGACAATCAATTAAACTAAAACTAAAAAAAATAGTTAAAAAACTAAAACAGCACGCTATATTATAAACCCAAACTAAAAAGTGAAACATAAATAATAGTTTAAAAAACTAAAACAACACGCTTTATTAGAAAACCGAACTAAAAAATGAAAAATAGTTTTAATTTCCAACACGCTTGGGATAAGATTAAAGTGTTCAACAAAACATCATCTCCAACACATCTAGAATAAAACTAGAGTTATCTACAAAAAAAAATAACCACCAAAAGCGTGGGGTGCTTTTTTATGGTTTTTACGTTTTCTTCTTAGAGACTTTACTTTTACCAATATATGTTTATTATCAAGTACATTAATTGATAAAGTGCACCCCACGCTTTGATAGTAAAATTATTTTTTTGTAGATAACTCTAGTTTTATTCTACATGTGTTGGAGATTATTTTTTTGTTGACCACTTTTATTTTATCCCAAGTGTGTTGGAAATTAAAATTATTTTACATTTTTTAGTTCGGTTTTCAAATAATGCGTGTGGATTTAGGTTTTTTAACTATTATTTATTTTTCAGCCAGATTTCACATAACAATCAAAGTCAGTCTACAAATAACAACAAACTTCGGTCAACGAAAAATATGAATGATTAAATTAAATATTCTGATGACATAACATCCATGGACATTAACAACACACTTCTGTTTAGCAAGAGGTCAGACACAGAAACAGAGAGGACAAGGAGAGAGCTCCCCTCTCTCTTCAAGAGGTTGCAACTGCCGCACAAAACATCACACAATTAGTATTCTCCGTTCACCAAAGTGTAATTTAAGTCATATCACCATGGAAAAGCCGACCAAAATCCCCTAGTTAAAACTTCCGCTATGAACCGTGAAGAATCTAAAAAATATAAAAGTAGGCCTATTATGAGAGAAGACTGCTATTGGCTTCAGTGCTAAATGCTGCATATATAGCTGAAACATTACACAATGATACAATTGTATTCTGAAAATGAGCCATAACAATAAAGTATGTTCTTTTCTTTTGCTTACTATAACCTCATCTTTTTGTAGGTATATTTTCGTAACCTATGCCACCCGTGCCCAACAGAGTCACAACCCAACCGGAGAAAATATTGAACTCTGGATCACGTACACACATTTTGACCACAAAAGGACATGGAGGGCCTCCGGGATGTGCCCTCATCTCAGTGCCAAGTCACAGACAATACCAACATTTTTGACAGCATATATTCACACTAAACAAAGCGAATATGATAAGGATCATTAATAAGGCCAGATGGCAAACGAGGACTAATTCGGCCTTAAAGAATCCTGATACAGTAAAACTTGTTTAATCCGGAACGCAAATAAAGCGGGAAACTCTCAAATGTGAACAAATTTATTGGTCCCGGCGAAAAAATAGTAATTTTACGTGTATTTATTTTGCATAAGACAGAATCTGCCCAAAGCGGAAACGTAAGGATATTTCTACACAATTCATGAAAAAATATTTTATAAAGCGGAAGAACAGAGAAGTAAATTAATTTCAAGATCATTGAATTCCCGTTGGGCAAAAATAAATAAATAAAATAAGGAATGATTCCTGCCACCGGAGGATGTAGATATTCCACCTGTACCTGAAATTTTATATCGGCCTTACAAATAAATCGTTGCACTGTAAAATCTTAAATTAGTTGAAGTTCTGAGACCGATCTTTCACAGGTAGAGTTCTGAATTTACGGAAAAATATGGCTAAAACGTATGCATCACTATCATTAAACGAAAAAGTGAAAGTGATTGAAGATAAATCTCCAAATTTCCAGACCGATGCTCTAAAATCAAGCTCTAGCTGTTGCTAAATCCCTAGGGAATAACGATTTCAAGGCATATTCAGGTTAGCTGGGCAGTTTTAAAAAACAGCACAATGTAGTGTGAAATGAAATTTGCGGGGAATCAAAGGGTGTAGACGAAACTGTAGTTAGTGAGCGGAAACACCGAAACTGCATACTTTAATATGAGGATACGCGCCTAAGAGACATTTTTAACGCTTACGAAACGGGACTTTTTTTTTTGCACGTTACCGCCGAAGTCGCTCATACATACTATACTCCACTTAGCAACGGCAACGGAACTAAAATTAATCCAAGGTACGTGAAAAGTCATTACGGTACTCTATAATCTAAGATTATTAATAAGTTTTAGTTTTATATAATGCGGAATTTTGTCCAATGTGGGAAAAATTGTCCTATGCGATTCCGCTTTGAGCAAGTATTACTGTATTTGTCTTACACGTGAGGAAAAGAAGATAACTGAGAAGTTAGACCTAGGAAACTTTTTTCTGACTGGTGAACCGTTCCTAAAAAAACACATAAATCGTGTTTTATTTCTTCTCTTTTTAGTTTTAGTGTAATATTTCCCTTTCAGGTGAATTTGTGTGTTCCATTCCACCCGAGCCTTAGAGTGATATTGCCATTTACGAAATGACTTTTAAACTTAGGATCACATTTTTTGACAATGCAAGAAAATGGAGGGCCTCACAGAATGAGAGATCAGCTCAAAATGGAACACCACAGAGACAACACGAACACTTAAGGTAAGACATCTTTCACCCACCGATGAATACTTAAACAAGACAAATTAGAAGAATACTATGGAATATATTTATTTACAATAGATTTAGAATGTATTTATTTAGCCTGGTGGAGTTAAGGCCATGTGACCTTCTCTTCCACTCACCAGGACAAACACATGTTACATTTAAATACAATAAATTACAATAATAGTACATGCTAAACAATTAATTATCTGTCAAACTGAACAATAATGAAAATAATGTATAATAATACAGTAAAATTATATACAATGAAAATTAGAATAATGATAGAATGTATACAGAAATAAATAACAGCTCGAATCTACTATACATAAAAAGAAAAAATACAAAGTAATAAACTATAAAACACTAATCTATCGCGTATTATACAAGGCATTAGGTAGATATATTGACAAATCTTACAACTATTTTATTAGATAATGAAAAAATAAATTATGCATTTGTTTTTACGATGAGTATGAAGGCCGAATGATGTTCCGGGAATATTTCAGCCGTAAGAGTTTCCTGACATTTGTCTCACTGATTAGAAAAAACTCGCAAGAAAACTTTAACCACGAAACATGTCCCAATTGGGTCTCGAACCCGGACCCGCTGGCTACGAGAAACGGCGTTAACCTGAGACCACGACGGTGTTCATAAACAAAAATAACGATAGTAATAATAATAATAATAATAATAATAATAATAATAATAATAATAATAATAATAATAATACTAACATAGCTATTTTTTAAAGACGCTTTACAAATTTTTAAGTTAATACCTTCTGTATTAAAATTATGGCACGTCAAAGTCCGACAAATGTTTCTATTTTTTTCGAGGTTTTGTATTTAAATTAACCATTCTAATTCTGGATAGAATCTAATTTAGGAAAGAAAAATTAATGTTTGAATCGGGATTTGAACACTGGACCCCTTGTTCTACATACTAGTATGCTGTCAAATTACACCATTCATACGACAGCTCACTAGTATGTAGAACTAGGGGGTCCGGGTTCAAATCCCTGTTCCCTGTTCAAACGTTAATTTTTCTTTCTTAAATTAAATTTTACTCTATTATTATTCACTTCATTTACTGTAAAAACTATTCACGTGTCTTATTTATATAAATGTATAAATACTCTCCGGCGTTTCTTTATCGAGGGACTTTAGTGATATGTCTTAACTTACAGAAACAACATAGTGGAAAGCAATGAAAAAAATTCACATTCCAAAAATTGGTTTGAAAGCCACTGAAATTAGGTAACTGGAATTCCATGCGCAGACAGAATTCATACAGTACTAAATTCTTCATCGAAATAGCTCGGTATCTACTGAAAGCAAATGGTTGGGAATACACTAGTAACGTGTTTTCGCACTCTAAGTACCACTGTACTTCTGAGAAGATAGCATTTGTTCACTTCTATGAATAAATATTAAAGCATAGGACACAGAATAAGTAAAACTATGAACGAAGAAAGAATATAATTAACTCACAAACAGTGTAAGTCGATTTCTGAAGTAGCTAAGGTAGTTGGCAGAATTAGATAAGCTATTCGGTAAATCATTGACATTGCGGGTCTATAATAGTTAGAAAAGGTAAATCATATAAGAAATCTGAAGAAAGTAAGTGAACTGAACATTGATAAAAAAATTAAATGCCAATAAATCAATCTGAACCTGCTCTAGTAGCGTGTTGAACTTGACCATAAAAAAACTGTGGCGGCTAGTATGGGGTGTTGTAGTTGTGAGTAGTGCTGATGAAAAAAACACTTGGATTTGACGATACACACAGACGTGGAAAGTATGGCTTTCTTACAAGAAGCTTCCATGCAAGACTTTCATTCCCCATACGTGCAACATGTCCTGCCCATCGCAGTCTAAGAGACTTAATAATAGTAAAATGCGCATAATGTGCAAAATATTGGTGATTAACTATTCTAGTCCTAATTTTATTATTGACACTTATCTTCTTTTGAAGTTTTGTGCATGGTATCTTTCACACTATTTATTACACAGTTTGCACACGCAATCATCATTCGGTTGGTGAAATGTCTTGTCTTGGCAGAATTTGTAATGAAAGCCGTGCGTAACGAATCGTGTTACTATGTGTCAGAGCTCATAGTTTGCCTGCTTCCATTCCTCTGTTGTCATGGCGTCTGTTAAGAAGAAGTCGGGCCAGATGGCGTTGTTCTTCTCGTTCAATAATTGGAGTGTCTCCTCGTAGGCTTTGGTGTTTGGTAGGAAATACTGTACTCTGATGTCCGTGATAAAGAAGTTCTCTTTTGACAGTACGTACGTTAGTCTCGATGGTGCTGTTTTCCCAATGCCGAGAATCCGTTTCAGGTAGCGGGCCTTGACTTTCTCAATTGTTATCAGGTCGCTAGTTCTGAGTTTGTCCCAGATAATGCTTATCCCGTAGGTTGCAATTGGTGCTATGGCTGTCTTAAATAGTTTTACTGAGGTTTCCAATTAGATTTTTTATTGCTGCAGTTGCTCTCTCTGTGACGTGATTTTTGAAGGATGAAAGTATTGTCTGAAGAGTCACTCCCAGATATTTAAATTTAGGGACTACTTCTAAATGTTTGTCATGAAGGGTCATTGTATTTCTTAATGCATGTTTTCCTCGTTTTCTAAAAGTCATTTGTTTTTGTCTTGCTTTGGTTTATTTGTAGGTCATTTTTCTCTGCCCATGAGGCAAGTCTGTTTAGGACCTCCTATAGCTCATCTTTGTCTTCTGAGTCTATAGCCATGTCGTTCGCATAGTATAAGTGATGCTGAAGTATCTTTGATTATCTTTGTGATGTCTACTGGCATGATATTGAACATTATTGGGCTTATTGGATCTCCTTGCAGGACTCCGTTTGTTTGAGTTAGATTCTTGGACATCCTAGTACCGTCTGATATTTTGAGTCTACGAGACTTAACTGTTCTTATTATATCTGGCTTCCTATAAAGACCATGTAGTTCATCGTTATGTAGTCTTCTCCATTCACCTGTCTGTTCATCTCTCTTTGGTCAAAACATTTTCCTAAGTAGTTTATTCTCGAATACTTGTAATCTATTTTCCTCCCTTAAAGTAAGAGTCCATGTATCACACCCATATAATATAACTGGTAGAATAATAGTTTTACATATCATAGAATGGCTTCTGTCATCGACTTATCAATGTTCTTAGAGGTAGAAGACCTCATGTTTAATCGTTCCCTGAGAGAGAGATCATTTGAGTTTTCACCACAAACATATGAACATATTTAAGGACAGACACAACTTCCGGCAGATAGAACCTATTACTATTGGTGCTAGACGTCATCCAGTTCTACTACCGGTGTACTACAGTATAACGAATATTAAAAAGAAATATTAATTGAGGGAAGAACTTTGTAATTTAAACTGGAATTGCTGCAGAACGACCTGAGGTTGATTCATTGTAAAATAAATGTAATGGAAAAAGAAATGTCGATGAAGAAACTATTCTTAATTTCAGATAATCAGCAAAAATATGATGCACCATCTCACATACTGTACATCGACTGAAGTGCGTCTTATACTCAATGTTAACCCTTCATCGGTGTCTCTAAATGAACTAGATAAAGATTTTATTTCTGCAGAAAATGCAAGGGGTGTGTGTATGGAGTTAAGAATTTTGCCAAGCGGACCAGAAGTAATGAGTTTATAGTTCATTGCAGGCTTTCACCGCCGGTAATCATATTATTAAGAGATTCCGGGCTATGTGACCAAGGTCCGTGAGTGGTGTTTCTTCCAGACGTTTCTCCCTCAATTACGGAGGTGAACGTTTTAATAATTTTAATAATAATAATAATAATAATAATAATAATAATAATAATAATAATAATAATATGAATAACATCGTTGGCTCATACGTAGATGGTCGGGATTCTCTAAGAGAGATGTCAGGAAATATTAGGTCGCAATCAACATCATCTGGCCATTACAACCAACCATATCACACTCCGTATTCACCTTATGTTTGGTATGAATGTATGTGAATGGTTTGTCCGATCTTAAATATTCGTGTCGTTTCGGAGGTGGTCCTGGCATTGGGCTGATCACTCTTCTTTTTATTATGTTTGTGACCATAATATAAGCCACAGAATTAGGACTACAACATATAAATGTTAGAACAAATAATAATGTAGACATATTTTTATTTTTATGTACATTATAAAGTACCTATATTTATATTAAAAATATAACAATTTTTTTCCTGATACAGGGACTTGTTTCTTGTCATGTCGAGTGAACAACTGGAATGACTGGATATCGTATTTGACTACCAATCAACTCAAAATTAAATGAAGAATGTTTACGTTCGCAATAAAATATTTAAGGGAAAATAAAAATAATTTGGATGATTACAAAACAAATACGAATATTTTAGAGGAACAGGGAACAAATGTATCTTCGAGAAAAAAATATAAATTATAAACGACATTGGTCCCAATACGTCAACAAAATGTCACGCAAGAGATTAAACTGATTACTGAAACTTACAATCCACTAGGAACACGAAACTTCGAAAAATCATTGAAGAGATTTGCCTAAATCTAGTATAGGACCAGAGCTAGCCAGCAATGGTCGAACAAAATGCGAGCTGGATTCTGAGTTTAACAAAAATGAAAACAATTTTATTTGCTTAAGAATTTTTTTCTACAATTTCTCACTTTTGTAGGCACTTTTCAGTGCCCCACGTCTCTCGGGACTTCAGAGGCAAGACCTATTGGGAGAAAACTTTTAACTATAATTCACATAGACTATATACAATCTGCACAAATTACAAAAAAAAATGCATTCAACTTCGAATATAAAACTTGTAAAGAAAAATATATTTACTTACATCCCATATCAGACCACATAGTTTCAAATTTTTAACTACGAGTACTTGAAAACTTGTGATGGTGGTGATGATGAATACAATGTATGGAAAACCTGCACTTAAACTTACGTGAAATATTTTCGAAGTCCTATAAAACAAAAGTGCGCATGAGCCAAAGTTTATAGAGCCAGCGATTACCCACCATTGAACCACATATCGATTATCATCCTCGATTATTATCGATATAGTACTAAAGTTCATAAAGCTTATGATATTAGGTAGCACGTCGTTATGAAATTTAAATGAACAATCTTTGGAATAAATCCCCAAATCTACGTTAAAAATATATTAATAATATTAAAATTGCCAAACGTTTATTAAAAATGGGTGTACACTTACTTTTCACTCCCTAACGTCCATCCAACAAGCGATAAACCACCATTAAACCACATTACGATTATCATCCTCGATTATTATCGATATAGTACTAAAGGTCAAGAAGCTTATGATAGATGGCATCACGTCGCTATGAAATTTAAATGACCAATCTTTGCAATAAATCCCAAAATCTATGTTAAAAAATATATTAACAATATTAAGAATACCAAACGTTCATTAAAAATGGGTGTACACTTACTTATCACTACCTAATGCCGATCCCACCTGCGATAACCCAAAACAGCGATAGAAAAATCATAAACTAAGTGGAGAAAATTGCAATTAGCATCACAATATTGTCTAACAGTGTCATAATATTGTGTTTCGTGTATTTAAATAAATACTTGAAAATTGTCCAATATTCTTATAAAAATTGTGCGAAAAAGTTTAAAATATTAAGAAATGTTAGTAAATACAGAAGAAGAGCTATAGTTTACAATAATAAACTGAAAAATCAAGCTTATGTAGAAGTGCAGTTGAGCCCAATGTATATTTGTAATTCAGTGGATCCTATCTGCTTATCAAATGTATAATTTTGAAAATGTAACACAATTGATAAATGAAGATTACGTTGCTATCGTTTCTTATACTAAAATCTTTGAGTTGCATTCTCAAAGCAGTGATTATTTCTATTCGTTCAGCAGCATACCTCTTCGCAATTTGATTTTTACTAGCTGTGTTTACTATGTACTTCAACTTGTCCATCGAAAGTAAACTATCTAAATATTCAACTATTAAGGGGGCTCATACACCATAATAGATCAAAATATACAACTTTTTGTTTTTGGTCTCATTTGAAAGAGCATAGTTTAAAGTACATATTTCTGAAATTTTGTGATGATATCTTCTGTTTTTGTCGAGATTTATAATGTTAAATGCCAATGTGCTCTGGTTGACAGTTGGATGAGCGTGGCAGATGGTCTACGTTCAACTAGTTGAAGTTTTTCCTATATTTTAATCACTTTCCTGGTTTTAAATTTCGTGCATTTATTTTACATAAAATGGCGGATTCCATAAATACTAGAATGGTTGTCTTACCCCGTTGACCAAGGCGATATATTTCCTGTATTCTTTTGTTTGGTGTATGTTTTGTTTATTAAAGTGATATTGGCGTACTCATTAGTAATAAAATGGGTAAGAAGGGAAATATTTCAAGACGTAAGAAGCGGCATTTTCATGGAAATAGATATACAAACCAGAAAACTGAAGATATGAATATTGAAACACCCAAAAGTGCATCTGCCAGGAAATTTGGTTTTGAGGTTACCGGTACTCCACCAACACATGTTCAAAGTGGTAATGATACAGTTGAAAGTTATGATTTAGGTTACAGATTCATTCATCACAATAAAAAAAAATTGAATGTGTGGGTCATGTACAGAAAAGAATGGGGTACAGACTTAGGCACTTGAAGAAGAAATTGACTGGAACTAAATTAGAAGATGGGAAAGGCATTGGTGCTGCTGGTGGACTAACTGATGCCATTATAGATAAAATACAAAGATATTATGGCAATGCCATTAAGGAAAATAAAGGGAACCTTGACAATATGAGGAAGGCAATATGGGCTATCTGATACCATGAAGCTACAACAGACTCCAATTCCCAGCAATATACGTTCCACTGGGTGCAACGTCGTGGTGTGGATATCGACAAGCCCAGACAGAGGGTAGAGAAGCAGCATATAAACATCCAATACCAATAGCTGTTATGAATGCCATAAGACTTACCTTCAAAGACCTTTCAAAAACAGAACTTCTAAGAAGGTGCTTGAAGGGCCGCACTCAAGATTCAAACGAGTCCTATAATAATAAAGTGTGGAAAATTTGCCCTAAAACAAGTAATGCTGGGAAAACAGTTGTCAAAATAGCAGGAGCTGATGCTGCAGCAACATTCAATGATGGGGATACAAGCAGATTAAAAGTATTAGAAGAGTTTGGAGTGAATGTAGGAAAATATGCCAAGGCTGCTTTTAGGCATCGTGAGTCCTGCGCATAAAATCTGCTACTAAACGCCTACGAGAATCCTCGAAGGAGTCCAGGAGAACCAGAAGACGACTGAGACTTGAGGAACATGGCAGGAGAAGTGAAAAGGAGGGCACAACATATGCTGCAGGAACTTGCTAGTACAGACTGTAAGTAGAAACGTGTGTAAACTTTAACATCGTTTTCCCGAAAGTTAAAATTTTAAGAACATAAAACGCAATAACTCAAAAACTAATGGTTCAATTTGCATGAAATTTTGCACGCACACACACACGCACCCACGCACACACACACATTCATCTACTTAGTGTGTATCTGGCATACTAAAATCAGTACAATATTTTGAATATTAAGGTTAGGTAATGGGGAATATATAGTTTAAAAATTATTTTAAAAAATCATTAATAAAAAAAATATTTGCTCTAAACCAATAAATCTGGGCACATCATAATACTTCACTAGCTTTATTAGGGTGTTATATTTATTTTAAAAAATTGTTTATACTAGTCAGGTTATTAGTTTTTTAGTAATAATGTATGATATGATATATAAGAAACTGAAATTATGCAAATTTTATTTTCCTGCAATTACACAAATTGTGCTTCAATAATAACAATTGTAATATCAAATGAAAGCCAATAGTGCATACTACCTGAGTGCAAATTTTCATAATTGTATGTTTTATATATTTTTTTATTTATTGTAAAGTAATGATGTGTGTGCATATGTACCTCGTGTTGGGTATATGAGCCCCCTTAAGGGAAGTTGCTCAGTATAAATATTCTCAAATCATTAAATGTAACTAAAATTGTACTTACTTGTTAGCCCTTGCATCACTTAACAAGACTTAAGCGTTCTCTCCCTACAGGGGAGAAATTCATCCATATTAAATTAGTTACACTTATTTTTGGATAGATGTCATTGAGTTGCCCGGGATCAGCGTCCCGCCTCATAGTTACATCTAGAAAACGAAGGTAGTACTAGGAAGGGAAAATTTGGTAAATTTTGCTTAGAGGCCTTTTCATTCAGGCTTAAGGATATTTTACAAACCTAAACATTTTCAGACTCGTGACCCACGGTTTAAAGTACCTCCCGGAGGATTTGCTCCTTGGAATTTTCCATCCTAAAAAATACATCGACCCCGGCCGGGTTTGAACCGCGATCCTCGGGAGCGATGGCAAGAAGCGTAACCACTAGCGGCCGACTTAAGACCACATAACATGTTTTTAACAATATATTACAAGTTAGTGTTTGTTTCTTTAAAGCTCAGACTAAATCAACTGCTTAAATTATTTGGCGTTCATCTGTAAAACAAGTACAATTCGGTTACGGTATATATGCGTAGACTGCGATGGGCAGGGCATGTGGCACGAATGGGGAATGAAATATGTGCATGGAAGCTTCTTGTAGGAAAACCAGAGGGAAAACGCTCAGTTGGTAGACCAAGAATGAGGTGGGAGAATAACATTAACTATGATTTGAGGGGAGTAGATTATTCAGGGAATGATTTGAAAACATTAGCTCAGGATAGGGATTATGGAGAGCTTATGTCTGCTCGGCCATGAACCTTCGGGTTCGATAGTGCCAGTACGTTAGTTGGTTATATAAACGTATAACTCGGTATCACTGAAAATCGTTACTTAACTAGGATAAGATATTAAACCTTGTTTAATACGAACCGGTCAGATACTTTTGATTTACTGAATCTTTGACGGGGCCATTTGAAGGCCAACTGAGTACTCCACTCAGAAAGACGTAAGTTGCAAGTTCACATGTATATGGGCCATTCCATCATAAGGACATCATATGGAAGATAACTAACGAAAGCGCTCCAGTTAATTTTATTTTATATACAATATTTTAACAAAGATGAGGACGACGGCACTTACCAACAGGTAAAATTTAATTTTTAACTTTCATCACATCATATTTTACCGTAATGTTTTTTTTTTAGTATTTATGCTTCAAAAAATGCAGGATTGGACTGCCGAAATTTCAAAACTAGTGTCATACCGATGATCGATTTAAAAGCATTCGTTACGAAGTTCAAAACTGTATTAAAACTTATGGCAGATAAATTAAGGAACATGGATTTTCAGAACATGGTTACTCATTTATCTGAGAAAAAAATTAATTTTGGAACTGTTTCAGGTCAAGAATTTACTAATCATAATTTATGAAAAATGTATGTAAAATATAAAATTCGCTAAAATAGTTTGACTCGTATGTCTCCAAACATTTTTAGGCGAAGTTCAATACTTCACCCACATCTTTTTCGTTGACATTTCTTTCGTTCAGTTTATTAGCAATGGTCGGAACAGAAACTAACGCAGTACTAAAAATAAGTAAAAAGTACTATGCCATTTTCAATTATACGCCCCCTACAGAAATTCCATCCCTGCGTCCAAGTCTGAACTTGGCTGACTAATATTATAGAATTAGCTGTTTAGTATCTAACAAGGGAACCCTCAACAACTGCATGCCAAAACCAGCCTTGAAATTTATCCCATAAAAGCGTTGTGATTTATCAATGCCGTGTCCAATAAATTACATGCTGCTTTTAACTGCAAGATACAGAAATCGAAGGCAGAATCCACCAAATGGAACATGCTGTGTAAAGTCGATGGACGTCCCTGCTTGATTAGATCGTTGTGTGAGGCGGGACGCGTTGCGGACGGCAGATTGTGAGGATTATCTACTCCACCAAATCAGAAGTTGCATTACTTCCTTGTAGTTTCAATGAGATATTTGGCGCTGGATTTCAGTGCCTTGCATTTAAAAGCGACAGATATTTTTATGGACACGGCCTTGGTACATCACGACGCTTCTCGCAAAGGTATTTCAAGGTAGGTTCCGGCCATGCCACTGTTGTAAGTTCCCTTGTAAGAACACGTTGTTTGGTCAAATTGTATCAGTTAAACTCTTCAGTTGCCAAATTATACAACTCCATTAGGTTAATTACCTCTGTATTTCGTGCACAATGTAAGTGCGCATTGAGATGAAATGGAATATGCTCATGGGCGATAACAGATCTAACCTTTGGTCTGTAACCAATTATGATACTCGATATTGTTATTATTATTGGTATTATTATTGGTATTATTATTGGTATTATTATTATTATTATCATTATTATCATTATTATCATTATTATTATTATTATTATTGCTATTACTATTATTTTACTGAAATTGAATGTTTTAGACGATCAACTAGACATTCTAAATTGGAAAAAATCAGAAATACAATCATAAAACAACAAATGAAAGTCCAAAATTCAATATTAAATTTTGTGAGATTCAGACAACTAGAATGATATGGTCATATACGTAGAATGCCACATTATTGAGAAAAGCTTTGGAATGGATTCCACCTGGGAAGGAAAGAGAGGTCGACCTTTATTTAAATGGATGGATGATATCAGAATAGGTATGAGGGGAAATAGGTGTGAAAGAATTGGAATGGAAGGATAAAGAAGAATGGAGAAAGAAGATAAAAATTTAAAACGCTTTGGACACAGAAAGATGTCTTTTAACATTGTAAACTGTTAATAAATACAATATTATTATTATTATTTATTATTATTTATATTATTATTTTATTATTATTTTTATTATTATTAATATTATTATTTTATATTTAAGTTTTTTTCTCCTTATTCTGAGATAATTTAGATGGCATTTTTATTTAACGAGGCTTTTTGATTACACATGTCACTAAGACTTGCAATTCATACCAGGGCTTCATAGGGCCAAAAAAATGAAATATACAGAGGACTCTTACTCCCGGGTTGAAGTTTTATTACATTTCGTAAATTTACAAAAGGAGACCCATAGCTTAACTTACTTTCCGAATCAAATGACAGTAAATATTTATACTTCCATATTACACTAATCATTCTGCATACAACTTTCCACAAAGATAAAAGCAAGAAGAGTTCTCATGATAAAATGTAATATTTAACACAAGAATAATTGATTCCAGAAAAGAAAATAATTTATTTTAATTGATAGTGAAGAATAAAACCACTTACATTTACTTAATCTGCTGGGAACCTACAAAGTGAATTAATTTGTAATTATTTTTACAAGAAACATTTTGTATGATTTTGAAGTGTTTTCCTATCCAGTGTACGAACTTCCGACCTTGAGAAGAGAATCCGGCTCTACCGAAAATCAAACCCAACCTGAACCAGTAATTATTTTTGGGACACAAATCCTTCTTCAAAATGTTACAACATCGGGCATGAAGAGAATTACTGCTTCAAATCATCGCCACAACATGGGAAAAGAGTTACTTCATCAACCAGAGGGATAGCGCCCAGTAAGTAGACCAAGAATAAAGTGGGAAAATAACATTAACCATGATCTGAAGGACCTATATTATACAGGGGATGGATTGTAAAATATTAGCTCACGATAAGGATGTATGGAGATCTTTCTGTCCGCGCGGCCTTAAACCTATGGGTTTCATAGTGCCAGTGAGTTAGAAGGGCTGTAATGTCTCTGTTACACTTACTGATTAGGCCGGAGCCTATGATTATGTCACGTTAGAAATCTCTCAGCTGTGCATGTTACTCGTAATACTGAATAGCGAACATGCGGACACTATGAAAAACAATGGTTGTCTGGCAGCAGCAGCAGCTCCCTTCTGAGGTATCCTATAGTCCTATAATTTCGACCATATAGTGCGTTTTTGACTTAACTGATAATTCAGTAAAATTTTATTGATGGGTGGAGTGAATTTCTGAGGAACTTTAATATAGAAATTTTCAAAGCACGTTAATTTTTTTAATGGTCTGGGAGAGGCAACGAACCAAGCTATTTCTTGAATCCTGTATTAAGCTATTAAAATGTATTCGTTTCAGGTGAGTGTAAAGAAAAGATTTATTATACAGAATGATTGTTTCTCTACTAGAGGAACTAAGAAAAGGTCGATTCCAAGCTTGGTTGGACTTGCTAAGTGTTTTGCTGCCCCAGAAAAAGTTTAGCATTGGCTCGACCCTTGAACAGAGAAAAGACTGCTTGTAGCGTTGTGAAGATTTGCATACTCTCCCGAGAATGAATTCAGATGAGTTTCTCACCGGCCTTCCACGTGTCGATTTGACCCCAGGATCATGTGAGCCTACGTCTATGCCAGATAGTGATCCTCAAACCTATGTTTAGTATGATACACAGGGTGTTTCATATTTTATTAACGATGCTGTAAAATGCATCACATAATTTCTGTAGTTTCAGAGCAGACTTAAAAAATGGCACTGAAAAAATATTATTATTATTATTATTATTATTATTATTATTATTATTATTATTATTATTATTATTATTATTATTATTATACAATAAATTGGGATTAAATAAAACATTAAGAAAGCTAAATATCTCGGGGCAGAACAAGATAATGAAGAGAAATTGTGAAAATTATTAAAGTTAATAAATTCAAATATTTAGGATCAATATTATAATCAGATGGAAAAGTTATTGTGATACTGAGAAAATAATTAGCGAAGGAAGAAAAGTAATTAGAATACTAAATTCAGTGATATGGAGTAAAAATTGTAAACAAAACCAAGACATTAATATTTAAGTCATCAGTACAAAATGTTATATGGTGCATAGACCTGGAATATAGGTAGACAGCAAGAATGAAAGAAAGAAAAAAAAAATATGGATTTTTGCCTAAGGGCAGCAAGAAGATCAAGATAGGAGAAAATTCTGAACGTGAAATTGGAGAAATAATGAATGTTAAACATAATATTATAGAAGTAATAGAAGAACGACGACTGGATTGTTATGAGCATCTGAAGAGGATGTTGAGTGATAGAATCCTAATAATGATGCTGGATTGGAATCCTGAAGGCAGGAGGAGGAGGGGGAAACCCAGAGGACAGTGGATGGATGAAGTATGTGCCGGTTTGCTCAGGGATGATAATTCAGGGATGTTTATATTATTTATGTAATTATAAATAACTTGATACTTATTACTCCAGTTTATTGAATAATTTTGCACCATTAATGTACAGATAATTACATTAATTTTATATCTCACTAGTATTCGGACTGGAGTTGATGAGTTTATTTACGTCCACGTGTATTTAATATCACTTAAAATTCTGAGTTACTAATTATCTTGGAATTTTAAAATACTTAAGTTTTTAAAATTTACCAAAGGTCGCGGACGGGTGCTGAATGTCTTGATTCTTGTAGAACGTATAAGTGTGAGTGCATGTGAGAGCGTTTTGTCACGTGTCCTTGCCTTATAAGGGCGATGACTCCTCCCATAGTCATTTACCCCACTCCAAATTCACATGTTATTCATTACACCTTAGAGGGGTAGGTACAATTCGTTTGGGGTTCCTATATTGGTAATAGACTCATGTGCACATTTGTGCGCCTTCCAGTTATTACTATTACCGTATAATTATATGTTAGTACTTAGAGTTTATTAATTCTTGCTACAAGTAAGAAGAAACATGAACGGCAAAAATCTCAAAGAAGATGATGCTGAGGATAGAACTGTGTGGCTGAGCTAAGTACATTTGAACTGAGGGATAACTATTCTAGTGTAGAAAAAATCCTTAATAAAAATATTATTGGCTATACTATATTATCGTATCACCAGTGAGAAGAAGTGACTTTAAGCGTCGTGTTGGCCAATGTGATTACACATGTTCCTCTAGAGCAAATTGCCTACACGTTTTCTCACATATAAGGGAATTCTATCCTAAGAGTCCATGTGCATTAGTCGGAAAGTTACGATGTGAAAATGGGCGAGTTAATACACCAGATTATTTTAGCATTCACTTGGTTTGTTAGTGAGTTTTAGTTATAAGTTGTCTAGACACACTAAGTAGTGACCAATACATATTTTACATTGCAAATATGCTGATTTTAGGTTACTTTAAGCTCAACTTATCAGTTAATTTAAGGCATTTTTCACATTTCATGGGGAAAAAATCAGTATATATATTTTCCCCAGATAAATATTAACATACTGCAACAATGGATTACGCGTTTCTCCATTTTAATTTGAATTTACGTTGGATGCAAATAATTTCCTTATTATTATTATTATTATTATTATTATTATTATTGGTCGAATGGAAGAGAAGGCCTTATGCCCTTAACTCTGTCAGCTAAAATAAAGCATTATTATTATTATTATTATTATTATTATTATTATTGATCGAATGGAAGAGAAGGCCTTATGCCCTTAACTCTGTCAGCTAAAATAAAGCATTATTATTATTATTATTATTATTACTATTATTATTTATTATTGGTCGAATGGAAGAGAAGGCCTTATGCCCTTAACTCTGTCAGCTAAAATAAAGCATTATTATTATTATTAATTATTATTATTATTATTATTATTATTATTATTATAGTTATTTTATTATTATTAATTTTATAGATATTATTTTATTCTTGATATTACTATTATTATTATTAACTAATTGACTCACTGGCTCTATCGAACCCGTAGGTTCATGGTCACGCGGATATAAGAACTCCATACATCCCTATCCTGAAAATATTTTTCTCCGAATCATATTCTGTATAATCTACTTCCCTCATATTATGGATAATCATATTCTCCCACCTCATTATTGGTCTACTAATTGGGAGTTTTCTCTCTGGTTTTCCAACAATAAACTTTAACGCATTTCTTTCATTCTCCACTTGTGCCACATGCCTTGCCCATCGCTGTCTGTGAGACTTAATTTTTCTCATTATATCTGGCTTGCTATACATACCATGTAGATCACTATTGTGCAGTTTTTTTCCACTCATTTGTCTGTTCATCTCTTGTATTATTATTATTACATTATTATTATCATCATCATCATTATTATCATTATCGTTATTATTATTAATGCAGAAATATGTCGTATTCAATGATTAGTTAAACTCCAAAAAGAAAATTTATACGAACGAAATTCAATTAGCAGCTTTCTATTTCGAATCCGACACAGTCCAGTGCAACTTCTTTGTTTGTATCAATCAGTTGTAGTCTTGTACCTTATATAATATTCTGACCCGTCGTCATAACTACATTTGAATTTGGTGGGCGAAGGTGAAAATAGTGGTCTCGCATTAGTAGAAAATGATAGGCGACTCCAAAGACCTGCGCAGATGATCGAAATTTCTTGGCCCCCCATTCAGGATATTTCTATAAGCCTTCACATCCCCTTTCCGAAAAGATAGATGGCGAGAAATTTCGTACTGGAAAGATCTCGATCATAAGCCTAGAAAATTACCTCCCCACCCTATATAATACGTGGCGAAGGTTGAAAACAGCCAGTTGTGAATTGACAGCAACATGGTGAGCAGTGAAAGAATAGAACCCGCAGTCAGTAGACTCATTAGAGATTAGAAAATAATTATTGTCTAATATGTAAACATTGAAACAGGAATAATTATTACTACAAATTGTAAGTGAACTGTTACTGATAGTTTGTAGAATTAAATAAAGTTAAACATGCATACTCTAAGGAGTAACACCAAGAAATTGGGACTGGGGGTAAATATCAATACAACTAAATGTATGATCACACATAGAAATACATTATATAAACGAAATGGACAGAAAATGACAAATGTGGGAAATTTTGAGGAAGTAGCTGAATTGAAATACCTAGGAACAATAATCACAAATACGAATGAGATACACAAAGAAATTAAACATAGGCTCAATTCTGGAAATGCGTGCTATTATGCATTGCAGAGACTCCTGATGTCTCAACTCCTTTCAAAAAACGTTAAACTGAAAAAAATATAAAACTATTATTCTACCAGTAATATTATATGGGTGCGAAACATGGACTCTTACTTTAAGGGAGGAAAGGAGATTACGAGTATTTGAGAATAAAGTTCTTAGGGAAATTTTTGGGCCAAAGAGAGGTAAACAGATAGGTGAATGGAGAAAACTATCAGTGAACTACATGGTCTTGATAGGAAGCCAGATATAATAAGAACAATTAACTCTCGTAGACTGCGATGGGCAGGACATGTGGCACGAATGGGAATGCAAGAGGTGCATGGAAGCTTTTTTAGGAAAGCCAGAGGGAAAACGCCCAGTTGGTAGACCAAGATTGAAGTGGGAGAATAAAATTAACTGATTTGAGGGAAGTAGATTATAAGGGAATGATTGGGTTCGATAGTGCCAGTGAATTAGTTAGTTAATGTGAAGTAACAGATAATCATCTGTGTTGATTATTTACTCCGAAACGACATGAAAACGACTCCACCGCCATCTAGTAACAATATTCAATTTTTTATAGCAGGACAAGTATTAGTGGATGATCGCTCTCAGCATCCAGCTGTCAAGAATGTAGGGCTTATATGCTATTGCAAAGTTGTTACTCTTCCAGTGCTCTTCAAATTGGTTAAAAATTTATTCTTTAGGAATAAGAACATGTGAGCCCAGAAGAGACGCTCTCAGTCAACATACAGAATTTCATGAAAAACCATGTATTTTAAAAGTGCTTCGAAGTTACAGGTGTTATTTCCCAAGGAGTTTTTTGTTATTTCTTTTTAAGCAAAGAGAATTTTAAATTTATTTTGTCTCTTACAACACGTTTGCAATATAATTTTTTTTAACGCTGATAATATAGCCATCTAGGAACATACATACAAATTTTACGTTAAAACTGAGAGTTAAAAACATGTTTTAACCACATCCTATTTAAACCAGACTGCGGTGCTCATATAAAATTAAATGTCATATGTCATTCGCACTCCTTTCCATTAGAACACATTGCGACGATGGTAAAGAGGGTGACTCAAGACTTCCGCATTTAAAAACTTTATCCCCCCGACCAGGCGACTATTCTATGACCATGCATACATTTGACATTCCCATGTTGTTTCCATTACATATTTCATATACAGAATATAAATTAATTAAACGTGAGAGATTTACCTGGTTACAGAGAAGTTGTAGGCAATAGTAGTAGGCCTGGTAGTTTTAGTGGTACTACTAATATATAATAACAACAACAATAATAATAATAATAATAATAATAGTTCAATTATTCTGGCAGAGTTAAGGCCATAAGGCATTCTCTTCAACTCAACACTCAACACTCAACAACCACAAATATACAAAGATATAGACATACTTAAAGTAAAGTGATCCCACTACAATCCTCAGGAGGCCCTTGGGTAGTGGGAGGTTAAGGCTCCCACGTTTTCTGGATAATCGGCACTTGATGTCAGCCGGGTTGTCAGGCCTGCGTGACGGCCGCCTATACCCCCAGAACAAGCGTCAGGTACTCATTTCCGTTAGAAGCTGAGTCGACCACAGGACCATAGTGCCGCCAGAAGGTTTGGGTCAGTTTAAAAATTCTGACCCCACCGGGACTCGAACCCTCGACCTTCCGGCTTGTAGCGCAGTGCCTTAACCACCACGCTAAGGAGTGCCCCATAGACATATTTACAGTATAGATTATATATATATATATATATATATAATCAACATATTAGAATAACTTGAAGTTTAATAATTTAGTTGAGGACGAATGACTTACCAGGTAAAAAATTATATAATTAACATCTTACATGTAGAGAAGTAAAAATATTATCTCTAATTTGCTTCTTGATATAAGAGCAACTAGTTGGCACTGGAGACAGAGTTCCCGCTACCTCTTGTAATAGAGAATATATACGTATAAAGAAGAATAAATGTTTGTACTAGATTTGCTTAGTAGCGTAGTTGGTAGCAGAATGGAATATCAATCAAGAGGTCCGGATTCAAATCTCGTCCAAACATTTATTTTTTTACATTATATATATATATATATATATATATATATATGATATAATAAAAAATAAATATATATATATATATACTTACACTAATTTTTCTCATTAGAAATATTCAACGCTACAGTGGTTCTCCTTCAACCCAAAGTGATTTGCCGCCAGAAGTTTCTATCTAAAGCATCTTCTTCCCTCAAATTTCTAGCTTCCATACTTCTCCTCACTCCATCCATCAAGTGTTCTCTATGTCTGCCTCTTCCACTTTTTCCAATGGCTTTCCAATCAATGTCCCATGATATCTTGGTATTCTGTCTTCTATTCTTATGAGGCGCCCGTACCATTTCAATAAATGATTTAAAAACATTAACATTTGCAATATAAATTATATTTACGTACAAATTGTATACGACGACGATGATGATGATGAATAATAATAATAATAATAACAGTAGTAATATGATAATTTAATCGAGAAATAATGGGTCATTCCAAGCAAAACAGTAAGAACCAAAATCTGACCCTTCGAGAATTGGTTCAGTCTTCGATTACTAGTTTTCCGTAAGTAAAAATAATACTATTATATTTGAGATCATTCTGAAATTTGCCCTTTCACGCCCTTCAATAGAGATTTCAAGTATAACTTCACTGTTACAAATACAGAATGTGTATAATTTTTCGGACCTTCTGAATAATCAGAAATGTATTAAGTTATCATAAGTAAGATTTATATATATATATATATATATATAATTTACACTTATTATTAGTACGGTGCTCTCAATTGTTATTGAAAATTCACGAGAATAATATTTAATAGAATGTAATAGTAATGGTAATACTTAAGTTATTATATTTTCTTGTAGCATTCTATACTATAATTTATTTTGTGCAAGTTTCAAACGTACCCTTAAAAAGTTCGCCTATATAAAATAAAATAACTTGCCGTGACGAAGGGGTGTCGTTATGAGGCGGGCTTCTCAATGCACCAAAGCTTTGCAGTCCGTCACTTCGCTTCCCATACCCGCAGTGTGTGACGGATAATGACGAATACAATGTCCTAGAATGAAGTGGGGAAGGTTCTGAATAAAATTATGTTTTCATCGACAGGTATGACACAATGAATGGTTCTTGTAATCGAAAGAGTCTTCAAGCTAAGCTAACAAATCTTTCAATAGGCCTACTTAATTAACGCTCTTCCGATTTATGTTCTTTATTTTATATATATGAAAATACAATTCCTTAAACTTTTTTTCGATGTAGAGTTCTCCATGAGTATAGATTTCCTTGCCCTGCACACTAGGATTTGTAGGTAATTCTTTGATTGTGCTCGCAATACCGTAGCAGGGGTTTTATTTATGGCTTTCGCAAAGAAATACCATTCTGCCAAGATATCAAAATATTTCTTATGGTTCACTACATTTAATAAATTGTTATTGTTTTTCTTCCGTAAATTTCTCTTTCAAACATGAATGAATTTTTTTCCTAGAAAAGATTAACCCTTCACTGTCATGATTTGAACCTGATATTCCGAAGAGAATGTAACAAAATACCATCAGCCAAATTTTTATAATATAAATGTAAATGGGTGTATTGTTGCTTATAAAATGTTATGGTAACAACCCTGTATAGTACCTTTATTACATAATTGTAATTTTCTGAACAATCACCACTAATGGTAAATTATTATTTTTGGATGTCATTTTTAATTGCTTTAAATAACTTAATTGAGCCCGCGTTATGAAATCACGTGTTCTGCATTTTTTAAGCTTAATAAGTGCGATATTTTCAAAATCTTCTGGATATCACCTAACCGCAGTAATTTTAACCCTATCAAATTGTCTTCCATTGTTTGTAATTTACTTGTTCGAAAAGATTACCGTCTATTCTTCTTTTCTTATTCTTCCGAATGCAGTATTGGGGGTGATGATGTGCAAGTTCTGCGACTACAAAAAAAATGATCTTTCCATCGGTGGAAGGGGTCTTCCGAGGTCTCTTTTGCCCTTAGGGTTGAGGTGGGTTAACTCATCTTTGGTAAACGGGGAATTGACATTCTCTGGACGTGTTGGAACAATATAATCTGATAATTTGTAGATGTTCAACAATTTCCCTACTATTCCACTGCATCCTATTAATCTCATCCCTTTTAATTCCTTTTCATTCTAGCCCTTTACTGTTCTACTTCCAGTTAGTTCTCGGAGGAAGCTCATTTGTGAACTATTAATGCGGGATTATCTTTTGCTCGAAGTGTCCAGCATTCACTTCCGTATAGTAGAGCAGGTTTGGCTATGGCATTATGAAATCTCAATTGGATTTCTTTCCTCATTTGTTTTCCAAAATTTCTCCTAATTATGCCATTTAATCTGTTATATTTTTCTAAATTTGTTTCCACATCTTTTTGATTATGAAACTGTGATATATTATTACCTAAATAATTAAAGTGTGTTACTTGTTCTATCGGTTTATTATTTATTATTATTTTTACTCTCGAAAGTCCCTTTCCGGTGATTGCCATGGATTTGGTTTTATTTTCAGATATTTTCATGTTGTATTTTTCCAGGGTGTTCTGCAATTTAAACACTGATCTCTGCAAATCATCTTCATTCTCCGCTAGAAGTACTTGATCTTCTGCGAAGATTATTGTTTGTATTTGATTTCCTCTACATATTTTTACTCCTGGGGGGTTTAGTTTTTTCCACTCCTGGACAATTTTATTTAGATATAGAATAAACAGTAATGGAGATAGTCCACATCCCTGTCTTAAACCTTGGTTAATTTCAAATTTATCTGTTATTTTCCCATGATCTAACTTTACTTTTATAAATGTGTTTTCATATAAACTTTTTATAGCATTTATTAGATTATTGGGGACTTGGTAGCTTTCCAATATTTTCCACATTATGTCCCGTTTGACTCTATCATAGGCCTTTTCAAAATCTAAAAATAATATATATAGGGGATATTAAATTCTTTCCACTTCTCAATTAGTTGTTTTATAACAAATGTAGCATCGATACACGATCGGCCTTTTCGGAATCCACATTGTTCCTCTCCAATTTTATCTTCTGTAATTTTCTGAAGTTTTCGTTTTAAAATGGATGTATATATTTTAAATGCTGTTGTCAACAATGATATACCTCTATAATTTGAACAGTTACTTTTTTCTCCTTTCTTATGGATGGGTATTACTAATGATGTTTTCCAGTCCTGAGGTATTATTCCATGTAAAGATTACCGTATTTTTCAAAATATGATATCAATATTTCAGAAATATTTATACTACCTAAAGGTTTTTTTTGCACTTATTAAATAATTTGATGTAGGACATTTTTATGGAACCACAAATTACTTGTACAGGATTCGAATATCACTGGAATTTTGAACTAAGCATAAGCTGTGGTTGGATAAACGCGAAAAGATGTTGGATAAACACGCAAATATATGGGCATCCCGCCAGCACCCTCAAGAGTGACTTTGTCAACTACTGTACAGCAGTTGAACTAAACTTGTCGTTACGTATCAAAATCTTCTACAGTAAATATTTTATTTCATCCTCAATTTTAAACTATCCAGGATGAAATTCAAGTGAAGTTTTAATCACTCAGCTTTTCACTGCATAGACTAAAATAATATTGAAATATTTATTGTTATCCAAATTGTTATAATTTGGAGATTTCATTGTTAACTACGTAACTAACTAACTCTCTGGCACTATCGAACCCGTAGGTTCATGCCGCGAGGACATAAACTCTCCATACATCCCTATCCTGAGCCAATGTTTTCCAATCATCCCCTGTATAATCTACTCCCTCAAATCATAGTTAATGTTATTCCCCCAAGTCATTCTTGGCGTGCCAACTGGGCGTATGTAAACTAACTGAATTTCTCAAGAAGTATAATTTATGATCCGATTTAACAGGTTTATGGAGTATACCTTTCTCTTTTTAACTAAATCATATATATCCAGTTTCGTTGCGGGAAAGCTAATAGTGAGGCCATTGAATTTCAACTTTCAAGTAAATCCCCACTTTTAGTAGTTGGATTTAGTCGATGTTCGATGAATACCATTATCGTCTTATTTCAATACCGGGTAAAAGGATTCGTTGCGAGAAAGAGAAAAATGCGGCCGCTAAAACCGTTTCTTTAATTTTCGCTTTACGTTAACCTTCACTCCTAATTGATAGATTTTTCTCGATAACGAACCCGATCGTACTTTTTTTAATTAACTGCCATATTCCGAGTTTGGTTTCGAAAATCAGAAATTGCGGCCGCTAAACATTTACATATATAAAATTAAGATAACGGTGCCCATAATCATCCAAAATCCAAATATCACCTACTAATGCATATTCTTGAACAGTGCAGCAGCTCTCTGCTGAAAACATTCAGAAATTGATATATCTAATGTGTTTTTAGTTTTTGGTGCTTTATGACACAGGAATCAGCTATTTTTTATATACATTACTAATGAAAGCAGAATAACGGCTTGTGAAATGAGATTCATGCGCAGAACAGGGGGTTACACCAGATGGGATCGGAAAAGGAACACCGATATCTTAAAAGAATTGAAGACTACGCCAATTTTGGAATATATTAAACAGTACCAACTAAATTGGAAACACCATCTTGAAAGAATGAGTTCAAATCGGATCCCCAAAGCTGTTTATAATTATATACCAAGAGGACGAAGATCACTGGGTCGTCCTATGAAACGCTAGAGGGAACATTTTCTATACGATCGTAACAGGCCTTGGCCTAATACTTGGAAGGAAGAAGAAGAAGACTAATGTTGTCATTATTGCTAATATTAAAATTATTTTATTTTCATTATTAAATTTGCTAAATCACGAAGGGAAAGAAATGGCTTCAAGCACACACGACTGAGTATCTACAAGAATCTAGCATTCCTTTTACAATACTACGTCAGCGAAGCGTAGACTTCAAGAACGAAGGATAAAACACAGTGACATCTACCGAGATGAAGTTCACACGCAGAATAGCTGGATACACTAGGTCGGATATTAAAACCATGAAAGCACTTTAGAAGAGTTGAAAATGCAACCCATGTAGTCAGAGCATATAAAATAATATCAGAACAATTTTCTCAGTACTCTTAGAAAAGATGGAATTCAGCCGAATTCCTAAAGCTATAATACGGTACATATACAAACAAATCTTCCAATGAATCAGGTGGAGAGAAAATTTACGAGATCGTAACATGCCTAAATGTTTTTTGTATTATTATTATTATTATTATTATTATTTATTATTATTATTATTATAACATCAACGTTTTTTTATCAACAATTGGGGGATTGAACCCAGTAAAAAAAACTAAATTCACGAATAAATATCAATAAACTCCTCCCTATTTCGAATTTGATAGACGTATGGAACTCTTCGTCTTGTAACACAGATAATAGAACTATCTTTTCTCTAATCCGGGTTTAAACCGAAGATCTGCAGCTTTAAGCGTTGGCGCACGAACCAATTGTGCTACTTAGGCAATCCAGGATCTGATAATAATTGTTCTATATCTGAAATCCCTGTGTATACCTATTATATTCACATTCTATTCACATTAGAAAATGTCACTTCTACAACGAAGACATTTTGACTAGATTTATTCCGTGTCAAGTTAGCAATTTACAAATTTAATATTGACATTATTGTACTCAGGCTTGCTGTTTTCATGTGATAGTTAATACAACTGAAGAGAAAAAAGTTTTGCCCAAACCGGGATTAGGCTCTGCGCACGAATCATGCCTATAGTGCGTGAGATCTAAGTATGTGATTGACAGCTTGTAAATATTTGGCTTCTGAGCTATAACATTTTTGTTACATGATTCAAGGGGCTTATGACTGAATGTTGACATCATCCCTGTATCATATCTTGTAGTGAAACTTAATTTTGGACAGTGAAAGCAAGTGACAGCCAGCGAGATTTATAAAAAATGTCAATCGCATACATCTCACGCACTACAGAATCTGTTCGTGCGCGAACACGTAAAGCTGGAGATCTTCGATTCAAATCCCGGTTTAAGTAGACATTTTACTTTTTAATTGTAGTAACTATTGCTTGCCAACAACAAGCCTCAGTATATTAATTTCAATAACTTGTTTGTATCATAGACTTATAATATTGAATCGTGTCTAGAGACAGCAAGTAAAAATTATAATTGTAACACTTTAAAAATAAATTTGTATTTTATAGCAACAACAATGCTAGTAAATAACACTGGTCAACATGATTTTTGTCTCGTAAGTACGAATAGTTGTACTTAATGCAGTTTTTATCGTGTTTTCAAGTATGTATTCCGAATTTCTCAATCACTCACAGCTTTTTATTTCAATTTCAATTAATGGATTTAAATAATTATTTTTTTAACAAACTTTTTCGTCCATTTGTCCATTGTAAAATGAAACCAAATGAGCTAACTCAGGATATTTCAGCTAAGGAAATGAGATATCAAGGCAAATGGAATCCTAATATGCTGGCCGATTATTGTTGGACCATCAAGAGGGATGCTCCACAGGCGAAATATAGCAGAAAATCGTCATTTCTCACTTTCTAGGCGAGTCCGAATGTTCGAATATTGTATAGTTACGAATGTGGAAAATATTAAAGTGTTTGAAATTATAAATTCCTGTCTCTCGGAAACCTTGGGCGATGGATAAGAACCGATATCATATTTCAATTCAGGAGAAAAAATACTATCAGAATCGCATATTTTTCTTTCTCAGACAGAAAAAAAGTTTATTTTGTTACTCAGTGTAATGAAATCTCTATTCGTGTCCGGCCTAATCCCAGGTCAAGGGAATTATGAATTTAATGAAGGACAAGGGACTTCAGGATGGTGACTGTAATGATAGAGATGAATGGAGGAAGAGAATCAAAACTTAATATTGGGCATATGAAGATGTTGTATGCATTTAAAACCTGTTAAAAATATATACGTATAGAGCTTAGGTCTGAGGCATCATCTCACGGCCCGATTATATGGATGACACGAGTATAAAGAAGTGGTGAAATTAAGTTTTACAAGAGTAAACGAGAGAAACCCATAGAAGAAACTTTCCTGTTTGCGATTCGTCCACCAGGAAACAGATGCGATGTTGAAACCCTGAAGTGGAAGACGATTTAATAGCCAGTTGTTCTACGGAGACGCCAATAATGTAGCATTTTGTTTTACGAAAGTTATCATAACCTCTAAATATTCAATGTTTATCATAAGTAATGCCACGAGTGATTTCCACTTTATCTAGAGGATTTGGAAATCAAGAGTTGTATTTTTAGGACTATTTATTGAATAAAATTAAGGTGTTTACTCACAAAACATTATTTAAATATAATAATTTTAAAATATGTATATGCTAAATGTAAACCGCGATGTTTGAAAACAAATGAGAAATAGTTGGTTATGTTTTATTTGTTCATCACAGCAACTTGATAATACTATTTATTGCAAAATAGGATCGCAATATTGTAAGAATGCACCCTAGTGGAGAAAAAAAAATGAAACGCATCATACTGTATATTACAACCAATAGTATACGTTATTAATTAATGTTTTGTTCGAAAACAACTGAGTAAAATCAGTAATTAAAACACAATTATTGGACACAAAGTTATCAAATGAGTAGGTCGAAGGAATCTGTTCATTATTTTCTATGTTCAACGTATTTGTTAGAGAATCAGTCACTGCAAAATAATGCTCTGAGCTGTTCAGAATATTAAAAAGGAGGAGGGTTCTTTATTTTGGTAATCCAAATTCGATAATTATCGAGGTGAAACACGACTATGATTGGTTGTAAAACAAAATTCATTGAATCGGGTTTGGTCATTGACTTCCATTTGTGGCATGAGTTAATTAAATAGTCTTACTAACGTATAAGTAATATTTTTATTTTGTTTTTTATTAATCTGTGCCTACTGTACATTTTATAATCTTTTCCAACCTGTGTTTTTCTCAAGCCAGCCTCTTTTTACAAAATTGAACATTAAAATATTAGAATTATTATCGTAAAATTCTCACTTATACAATTTTGCATTCGGTGTTTAATTGGGATTTCATTCTTACATATGTTGTCACATTGAACATATTTCACTATCCAACTTGGTTACATCTTCTGCGAGAGTGACGACCGAACGAAATAAATCGCACCGTCTTCTCACCTCCGGTACTCAAAACTGGAGATAACGGTAGACCTATCTTGTGGAGACAGCCAAGTCCTTAAAATAAACTATTCCACATTTACTTCACAGAATTTTATGCTTTTCTCATTTTATACAGAATTTCGGATTATATCGTAAATTCTAAAACAGAAATAACATATTCTACGTCAGTTTGAAACATAAAATTATGAGCTTTGACAGCATTCAGACACATTTCGCATTTATTGCGATTGCAAAAGAACTACGAGTACTAGGCCTATATCTAGTAATGAGTGAACTCCAGATATTTTATAGAATATAGTATAAATTAATTATTATTTTAATTTGCTACTCAAGAGTATGAAGAAAAAACAGCAATTAAAAATATACCAATATAACTACTAATTGTTATGCCACTGGTCCCGAGGATTGCAGGTTCAAACCCAGATGGGACCGATGCATTCTTAGGATGGAAAACCCAACGGACAATTCCTCCGACAGGGACTTTAAGCCGTGGGTGTCGAGTCTAAAGTTTTTCGAACTCGTAAAAGAACCTCAAGACTAAATTACTGCTCTCTGAGCAAATTTAACTGACGTTCCCCATCAAGTAGAGGCACGACATAGAGTAGTGGTTAAGACATTACACTACAAGCCGGAAGGTCGAGGGTTCGAGTCCCGAGGGGGTCAGGATTTTTAAACTGACCCAAACCTTCTGACGGCACTATGGTCCTGGCGTCGACTCAGCCTCTAACGGAAATGAGTACCTGACACTCGTTCGGGGGGTAAAGGCGGCAGTAACGCAGGACTGACAACCCGGCTGACATCAAGTGCCGATTGTTCAGAAGGAGGAGCCTTAACGTCCAACTAACCCAAGGGCCTCCTAAGGCCTGTAGTGGGATCACTTTACATTTACTTCCCCATCAAGTAATAGGCCTACCTTAGTTACCTACTAGTTGTATAAGTAAGGCGATGTGCTGACCACAATTTACTCAATGAAATACGTAAGGAAATAAGCGTAAATTAATTAGCTTTTTTCAATAAACTCCCGCAAGGGTAGCACCCATGTCTCCACGATAGACGTGTGGGGTGGACTATATAGTCCTACAAAACATAAGACTTCCCGAGATACAAATTTGCACACATCCTATATTTTACTAATCTATTCCTGAACAGTATGTTTAATTAAACATTAGCGAAATTATTCAGGAATGGTACAGTAAGAATGGAAGACTTTTGTTTTCCCATCACTCACTGCGTATTTTTGACGTAGCTGCCAACCTCAGATTACTAAAATATTCAAATAGCACAAGTGTACGTTTTGCTGTTAGACTTTTCAAATGCACACACACGTATGAAGCAAGTCACGAACCTCTTCAAATATTGGTCTAGAAATGAAAGAATAAGCGAAATATCGATGTATCGATTTCAATTTTTTTAAACAGAAAAACTTGTTCGGAATTATGTATCCGCTTCCTACACAAACACACACACACACAACACATACATACATACATACACACACACTCTCCTATATTGAGCACCCTCCAATGGTATCACTTGTCAAACGTTTCCATGACTGGACGTGAAAAGTTGCTGTTATACTTCTAATATTATATTATGCTAACTTTTCACTTGCGTACGAGCAAAATACACTTTACTGAACTCTGAAAAATGCTGTATCTGCCACTGTAAAGTTAGAAATCAGTTGCATTCACAATTACGTAAGATTGGTTTTCATTTAAATAATTTTGATGCGAAGATAAATATTACTTCTGGCTTTTTTCGTGTTGAGACTTGAAAGTAGTTTTGAAGTTCCTTAGGACAGGTTACTGGCCCGACGCTAAGTAGTCCAGTGGTAGGGCTGCTACCTTTTAGTCTCTGGACAGACATTAGGATACCGCATTTACTCAGTACCAGATGGAACGGTTATACCGCCGTGACTCGGTCCTCAGAGCCTCGTTTGTGAAAACGGGTTGTACCACGAGAAGGTGAGGATGAGAATTAGGTAGGAGAGGTTATACACACGTCACTACCCTCTATATTCAAGCCACAGTTAGTCCAAAAGCATTCAAGACTGAAAGTGTATAAAACACTGGCTCTTCCAACTCTCTTGTATGGTAGCGAAGTATGGACGTTGAAACAGAAGGATATACAGAGACATAGATCTGCTGAAATGAGATATCTTCGGAGGACTGCAGGATACACACTACTAGATCACAAAAAAAATGAAGACATCTTAGAAGAATTACACATGGAATCTTTAGAAAATAAAATTTCTGATTATAAGTCAAGATGGATGCAACATGTTCATCGAATGGAAGATCACAGAATACCCAAACAAATGTTAAGATATCAACCTGCAGGAAGAAGAAGACCAGGACGTCCACTCAAAAGACTTCTGGATGGTGTTTCTCTTGAGGCCGAAACAGGTCAACAAATGGCCTAAATTCGTGAATGTACTATGATGATGATGATGATGATAAATATTACTGTTAATTACACGCAACAACTATGATATCCCACGCAACTGTGGTGGTATTAATAGTAGTAGTGGAGGCAGCCGCAGCGGGCGGAACTAGTAGGTGGTCATAGTAGTAATATGTAGTAAGGTAATAGAGCAGTAGTAGGAGTACACCGTGTCCCATTCAAACCTCCCATATTTTAATTAATCATAACTCTCAAAGTATGCGGAATTAGGAAATGAGGATGGTATTAAAAGAAAGAGAAAATCAAAGAACTTTTCTTTTCACTATTGCAGTTAATTCATCTGTTGCATGTTGGACAATAATGACATAAAACCACGTTCGCCAGACATCACTGCACTGGACTTCTTCCTCTGGGGGTACGTAAAAGACCGTGTGTTTGCGACTCCAGTACAAGATCTTCATGATTTACGAACCCGTATCATTGACACATAAGCAACAGTACCAATGGACATGTCCAGAACGTGGCACGAAATTGAATATAGACTTGACATTGTTCGTGCTACTAATGGTGCACATATAGAGGTGATTTAGTGTGTGACAATGAAAATTCTTTGAGTTACTGTTTCATTTAATACTGGCCTCATTTCATAATTCCGCATGATTTGTTAGTTATGATTAATTAAAATGTGAGAGGTTTGAATGGGGCACCGTGTATTGTGTAGTAATAATAGATGTACCAGCAGCAGTAGTAGTAATTTTTAGTAATTGTAGCAGTAGGAGTAATATTATGTAGTAATGACAATAGTAACAACCAGACACGGCCTATAAGCCCGGAAGACGAACCAAATATGGATCAAGACGCCGGCCGTGAAAGCCTACAATTATATATAAGTAACAAGAGTCTTACTTTAAGGGAGGAAAGGAGATTCCGAGTATTTCAGAAAAACGTATTCAGGAAATTTTTCACCAAACAGAAGCCTAGTTAAAGTGATCTAGATGGTCTTTATAGGATGCCTGATATAATAAGAACAATTAACACTCGTATGCTGGGATGGGCAGGACATGTGGCACGAATGGAGAACGAAATATCTGCATGTAACCCTCTTGTAGGAAAACCAGAAGGAAAACGCCTTAATTGGTAGAACAAGAATGAGGTGGGAGAACAACCATGATTTGAGGGAACTAGATTATACAGGGCATGATTGGAAAACATTAGCGCAGGAATGGGATGCGTGGAGAGCTAATATCAGCTCGGCCATGAACCTACGGGTTCGATAGTGCCAGTGTTAATAGTAAAACAGCAATTGTAATTGAACTGTAAAAGTCATGTGACAATGATAATAGGTTTACATCGTTGTTAATTATGATTGTACTACTAATAACAGCTGCAATAGGACTAATAGTTGCAATAGCTGTACCAATAGTAATAGCAGTTGTAGTTTTATTTATAACTATTGTGTTTTATAACTCAAATCATTAGAGGTGCTAATCAAACCTGGATTGAAAGGTTCGGTAAATTTTGTCAACAGGCCATTTTGTTTCAGGTTCCTGCCGATGATGAGACACGTCCCGAAAGCGCTACAGTTAAATAATTAATTAAGTTGAGGAGAAGGTCCTTTCAGGTGAATATTCCGTGATTTTATATTTTAATTGGGAATAATACCTCAACGGAACACGTCATGAATCTTATAAAAGTTGATGTTAGCTTCTGATATTAATATTTGCAAGTTCAAGCCCAACCGGGGTAGACACAGTTCTATAGTCGTGAAAATCTTGATTATGACTTTTTTAAAGAACATAAAGCACACTTATAGATTTATAACACGAAAAGAATCCAAGCCAGAATTAATTGACTCCTGAGCAAAATTATTTGGCCCTTTCACGCCTAACAATACGATTTGTGAAAAGCGTCGGTAAATAAGACATTTAGTAGACAATCAATTCATGATAACAGTACAATGGTGAAGTATGTGAAAGAAATAATGTTCTTCCCTCCGGAACATTATTTTGTAGCTCATCTCGTCCAAACATGTTTATTTTTGGAGGATTCCATGCCATCATGTCACTAATATAAATTCAAATATAAAAACGAAAGAAAAAACACAATGCATATATATATATATATATATATATATGTGTGTGTGTGTGTGTGTGTGTGTATGTATGTTGATTTTTCCCACAAAAATGTGAAAATGCCTTAAAATTCAATGAGAAATTGAGCTCAAAGTATCCTAGAATTAGCATATTTCTAATGTAAGAAATGCATTAGTCATTGCTCAGACAATGTAGCCAAATTATGTTAACAAAGAAGTGAACGCTAAACTCATTTGGTGTACTAATTCGCACATTTTCTCACCCTAACCTGCCCAAACTAATACAATATTGCCTGTGTTACTCTAACTTGACCATTTTCTCACCCTAACATGCCTAAGAATGTAGGTGGACTCTTGGGATAGAATCAACTTATAAGTGAGCAAGCATTTTGGCAATTGGTTAGAGCGGGAACATGTGTTATCACATTGGCCAACACGACGCTAAATGCCACTTCTTATCCGATCGAATATTCACTGGTGTAACGACGGCACAGAATAGCCTTTTCTACTGTAGCAGTGAAAGTAAATTGAAGATGGAACAGAGCTATTAAAAACATGCAATATACAATGTATATGCAATAGATCATACCCATGTCAGAAGACTCTTGAGAAATTATAAAATGGTTGAAAGAAGAACAAGAATAAGAAATAATTAAGATTAATATCATTTTACACGCTTTATATTAGCTTGACCTGTATCTATCTAATCTATCTCTCTCTGTAACGGAATCCTTCAACGCGATTTTCATCCACCTAAAATCATTGGATCGACTTGAAACTTTGTATACTTGTAAAGGACCCCTGACAATACAATAAGTTCATATTTTGTTTCTAAAATCCTGGACAGAATCATCAGAAAATAAAAAAGTGTCTTTGTATCTATGTAACGGAATCTTTGAACATGACTTTCACCCACTTAGAAACATTGGATCGACTTGAAACTTTGAATACTTGTAAAGGGCCCGTGACACAACAATAATTTCATATTTTGTTTCTAAACTGCTGGCCACAATCATCAGAAAATAAAAAAAAATTAAAACTGGTATAATAGGTTGCGGGCTTGTCGACTCTTTAGGCAATCGTTGTAAGAGCTCAGTTGGTAGAGTGATGCACTCTAGTGGTATATAATTTCAGTAATCCATTGGTCGCTGGTTCAAATCCGGCTGGGATAATTTTTTTAGAATAGTATTACTTTTAGCTCATACTACAATAGTATCGAATTTAAAGATATTTATATTTTTATCTTATTCTGTAAACATATTAAAACTAAAAATAAACATAAATTATAATTTAAAAAAACTAAAACAATACACTTTATTAGAAAACCGAACTAAAAAATGAAAAATAATTTTAATTTCCAACACGCTTGGGATAAAATTAAAGTGGTCAACAAAAAAATCATCTCCAACACACATAGAATAAAACTAGAGTTATCAACAAAAAGAAAATAATTTTACCATCAAAAGCGCGTGGTGCTCTACGTCGATTAATACATTTGATAACAAACAGATATTGGTAAAAGTAAAGTCTCTAAGAAGAAAATGTAAAAATTATAAAAAACACCCCACGATTTTGATGATACAATTATTTTCTTTTTGTTGGTAACTCTAGTATTATTCCATATGTTTTGGAGATGATTGTTTGTTGACCACTTTAATTTTATCCCAAGCGTGTTGGAAATTAAAATTATTTTTCATTTTTTTTAGTTCGGTATTCTAATAAAGCGTGTTGTTTTAGTTTTTTAAAACTATTAATTATTATGAACATTAACCAATTATTTGATTTGTACTTATCGCATGAGATATTCAATATTTTTTGGAATATTTAAATAAATTGGTTGCATGAAGTCTTTCTACATTTCTTTTCCATCAATTATACGTCTGGTATAGGTATTACAAATATTGATTGTAGTTATTATGTTTAAAACAATTACCAATATTAAGAAAGGTGAGAGATAATACAAGATTTAAATAGTATTAAAATTTTGTACTTGGATCACTTTTCCCCTTGGGAAGACAGTTCCAGTAATCTCGTTTACTCTCTGATTAGAGACTCAAATAGCGTTCAAGACGGAGAAGTTCCTGCATATTCAAGGGATTTCATAATTATGAATTCATATTGTAAGGAAATACCGACATCTATGGAGAAACGGACCAATCTGGCAAATTTACGCGAAATATAGGTCACATTGTGTTCTATCTCTAAATTGTCACTCCACAAGAGACGATCTACTCATCCTTCTCTTAGTTCAAAGGCTCCTTGCTTACCTACTAGCGTTGTTCTCAATCGAAACCCAGCATTTCGAAAAATAAGTGACTAACATTTTGTTTGTCAATATTACGTAAATGCAAACTTTGCTAGTTTAAATATAGCAGATTTTTTATTTTATCTCCTCTAAATCGAGAACTCCGCATGTCGAGAAATGCCTTAGAAGTAGATGAAGCTTACTACCGGCAATGAGAAGAATTTTAAACCAAATTCCCATGCCTTATTATATGAAAAGAAAAATGAATGCTTGAGTCGGAATTTGAACCCGAGTCTATAAACTCGGTACATTTAGCGCTCTAACGACCTGAGCCACCAAAGTATTGCATTTCAAACATACATTTTCTTATATATGTAATATTCTCAATTCACACAAGAGGTAGCGGAAATTTATTCCGACTGACATCTAGTGGCTAACATAACAGTTAAGCAAGTTATATAGGCCTATATATATATACACATATGAAGTATAAGGCAATTACTACATTTGAGACTCACGTGGATGAAACAATAGCCTATTCCTCTTTTAAGTTAAACAAAAATCTTAATATCTCGAATTGAAAAATAAATTATATAATACAGGTTCACACAAAAATATTATAAATATGACAAAATAGACTAACTCACTGACACTATTGAACCCAAAGGTTCATAGCTGCGTGGACCTAAGCTCTCCACACATCTGTATTCTGAGCCAATGTTTTCCAATCATCCCCTGTATCATCTCTTCTCCATCAAATCATGATTAATGTTATTTTCCCATCTCATTATTGGTATATCAACCGGGCGTTTTCCTCTCGTTTTCCTACAAGAAGCCTCCATACAACTCTTACATTCCCCATTCGTGTCACATGTCCTACCCATCGCAGTCTACGAGACGTAACTTGAAATTATAGATTAAGAAGTAATTTTAGTATCAACTGATCTCAAAATAATTAAACGATAAAAATACTCTTTTCATGTTCTATGAGGTCTATTATAACATTTAGAACGTTCCCTTTCAACAGATGTATTCTTCTGCTCGAGTGGGATACGGTACGATATTATACTGTAAAGAATGAAATCTTATATGCAGTACAACAAATTATCTAATAGCGAAGGTTATAATTTACCCGTAGCTAGGTATCAAGTCAAATTTCCCGTCATTCGTTTAGCTGTGTCTATTATACGGTGCATCAAGTAGTTTCATACGATAGGTTCGTTTACTCCTGAGTTCTGTTCTGTTATCTTTACATGGACGTGTGTATAATGGATATGTACAGCCTTTGAAATAATTGTTGGCGCGAAGCCACTGCGCATGACCAGAGGACAGTTGTTTGGTTCACAAGTATACAACTATTTGAGAAACTAAAATCCGTTCTATTTCGTTGTGTGTCGTGCCATGGAAAATAATTTCGCTTGTATAAGTAGTGCGGTAAATGCTGTAAATAAAACAAAGCAAACAAATATAACAGAACAAAGAAAATTAATTGAGATAATGTCGAGAGAGAGAAAAAAAGCAAGACAGCGGGATCAAACACGCGACCTCCTGCATGGGAAATAGAAGCTCCCTCAACTAGACCACAACCGTTCCCTGCTAGAAGCTGTCTGTACGAAGCGATGCACTACTCCAGCAGGACTTACTTATATAATAAAATTATATATTAACTTGTCATAATTTAAAATAATCAGACGCATTTTACATTATTTAGTGGAAATAAACAATCTTGTTTGCCTTGTGTTTTTTAAACAAAGTAACGAGATTTTACAATCGTTATATATATATGAGCTGTTTCCCGTTAATTAATTAATTTCCCTATATATTCAAATTTATCTATATAACGTAGCCTGGCAATGTGTAGGCATTATAAAAATAACGACGTTATTTAAAAAAAACATCCTGAGTAGGACTGAATCTGGGCCTGCGTCGTCGCAAGAAAACATCTTACCGACTGCTCTCCTGAAGCGAACGATGAAAATACTGCATCACAAGTAAACGATAATTTACTATTGATTGGTTTAAGAGACCATTATTTGCTTTCAGTCATATGATAACTCTCTTAACTTACAAATTCATTTAATAAGTGTATTTGTTGAAATTCTTTCAATAACGATTTGTAGAAATGTATGATTGGCCCCTTATGCCGCCGGATTTGACCACAAAGGAGATATCACATGTAACAACTTACTCGTGTGAATCGCTCTTCAAAACTTTTTACTTTCCACCGTCAAGAGTTGCGCCATCATTCTTTTTTCAAAGGCTGTACATAAAATACAGAAAATCATGTGCGAAAACACGACGAATATTCAGGAACAAATTTCCAAGTAGTCGCATTCTTAATGGCAATTCAATAAGTAGTTCAGTAAAAGAAACGAACAGGTTCAGTAAATGATTGTAAAATACGAAGATTAAAACATGATCTTACAGAAGGAGATTAAACGAGATGGAAAGAGAGACTACGAGGCACCTCGCAAAAAATCCACTAGGCGTTTTGTGCAGGAAATAATAAGTTACGAATCCGTTCGTCAAGCAACAAAATTACTTAAATGTAAAGAGTTCAAAATTCTGGTGGTTCAAAAATTAAAAGAGCAAAATACTAATATTGTTAGCCGTAAGTACAAATTTTATACAAAAATGAAGTGCCGGGGAACCGGCAGATCTGCTCGTCGCACATAAGCTCCTAGAGTCCGCAACCGGGAAAGTAAAAACCTCCGCTATTGGATAATAATCTGGTCGCACTGTAGTTTGGAAAGTTTCTATCCTGCTTTTAGAAGTTTCTTAGGATATCTAGTCGTATTTGTATTTTCTGTGCATACGGGTTACTTGAATCAGATTTAAAAACAACAATGATCCCGTAGGGAAGTTGAAAATCAAATAACTACATGAAAAACATACTTGCATAAATTATGCCGTACTTATTGAAGTAAAAGTTTAGAAAAGTTATCCCACTAGAGACCTTGGAAGGCCCTTCGGATAGTACGAGGTTAAGGCTTCCTGAGGTACTCATTTCTGTTAGAGTCTGAGTTTAAGGCTATGGTGCCGCCATATGTTTTTGATCAGTTTAAAAATCATAACACACCAGGACTCGAACTCTCGACCTTCCGGCTTGAAGCGTATTATTATAACCAACTATGCTATTGCATGCCCTCCCCTCTTAAATTACTTTGTATTTTATAAATATTTTTCTATCATTATTGCGGAAATATAGAGGTAACGTTTTTTATACGGAAATATAAAATTTAATATTCGCAGCTTGTTTTACGTTTGTAAAGCAATAATTCCTGATATGCTTCAGCAGATTATTTTGAAGAAGGTGAAGTATGATTTAAAATCATGTTTAATCTCGTAAAATTTGGTTTTAAGTCGTTTCATAACATCTAAAGTCTTCATGCATTTTTGTTAGGAATATACTTTGTCTCTTATCACACAAGGGCATAGAGAGTATCTGGAAATGTGTAGCCACCTCAATGTCGGTGCCACCTTCAATAAAACACGGACATTTAAGATGGACACCTTAATTTTAGCAATCATAGTAAACAATGTGAATATGATATGGGCGATTATGATTGCCACATGGTGCTCGGGGATTACTTGGGCCTTAAAGTTTCATGATACGTGCCTTAAAGGTGAGGAAAAACTCACCAATGCCCATTGCTTCAGAGATAACGACGTTAACATTCAATCACAGCAATTTACTAAAATTAAATATGTAATATTCCGAAACAATTAAAGAGTGTTAATACGAAATGTATTTAATAATGACGTAGATTTTTATAATCATATAACTAGTTCAAAACTAAACACTTCTTTATCACAAAGACAAAATGTGACATATCAGAAAAATCTAATCTGATTTTTAAAATTTATATAAAGAAAATAGTTAAAAATATATGTTACATTTATATAGCAATGGGGGCAATTTTTACTGTATCGAATTCTCAAAAATAACATTTTAAAAATTGTGAAATATGATTTTTTTAATAGGCGCGGGTAAAACCCAAGGCATACATATATTACAATACATTTTAAACAGACCAGGACTTGAATTAGTTCCCACAACAATTTGTTTTTGTTGAACACGTATACAATGATGGTAATATCATATTTGTATTATAGGTATATTTACTTCATGAAAAACTGTTTAAAATGTCCGCTGTAGATTCGAAAACGTAAATTAAATATTTGAGTCTTTCATTATTCCTGCACATTATGTATTTATGTATGTGAACAACTTAATTTCATGACAAACAATTCACTTCGAAATACAAATATTCACATTTTAGGCGGCAAAACAAAAAATTGCGGATTTACCAAGTTAAATACTAATACATCGCCTTTTTGCTATAAATCATATCATAGTTTCCAAATATTAACTTTCAACTACCCAATTCGTATTGAATTAAAATTATTCAGTTTATTTATTATAATCGTAAAGTATTCTACGTGCAGGCCGATCATTTACCATGATCGCAATGACAGCCCATTTTTAACGTAATAAAAATGAAGTTTCAAGATTAAAATTAATAATCTACTTAAAAGGCCTAATGTAATTAGCTTACATAAATGAGGTAACCACATAATTGAACATTAATTCTGTAACAGCTTTGGTCAGGTTTGGAAGTTGGCAAAAGCGACCAAGGAAACAAACCCTGAGATTAAAGTAACATTGCTTCAAAACTTGTCAACAACTTGAAATGTTCCACAAAACTCTGTACTATAAATTGGTAAATTTAATCACTAGCTCGCTTTATTTAACAACTTAGACATGGTTTTGTATAATTTACTCGAATAATTAAAATACATTTACTTTCGAAAACAAACATGACCTTCTAGCCTTATCCAAATAATAAAGTTACGAATGTGTAATGTTATTTATCCGCTCGTGACGCGTATATATTTCTCCCTATAACTCAGAATGTAGGCCTAATTGAAATGGTGATATAAATATTTGTTAAAGGCTGTTAGGAATTTAATATCTTACTTTTTTGAGAATCTGTTCCGACGTGCCATAAACGCAAGTAAATGACCGAAAAACACACATTTTATTATTATTATGTGAATAATTATCCGAGAGAAATATATATATGTTGATTTTCCCCCTAACAATGTGAAAAAACCTTAAAATGAATGAGAATTTGAGTTTAAGTAACCTAAAATCACCATATGTACAATATAAAATACATATATTAGTCATTGTCTTATAGAATGTAGCCAACTTATCACGAAATCCCTATAAGAAATAAGTGAACGCCAATCTAATCTGATGTACACTAACACGCCCATTTTCTCACTCTAACTAACACTAACTTGCACATTTTCTCACCCTGGCTCACTAATGTAGGTGGACTCCTGGGATAGTATACCCCTATATGTGAGTAAACATGTTAGTGATTGGCTCTACCGGGAACGTGTATTATAACATTGGCCAACATGACGGTAGCAGTCATTGTTCTCCGATTGAATATTCACAGGTGGTACTGTGGCATAGAGTTGTCACTTTTTAAATTCCACAAGAACTGTAGCAATATTGCATTGCAGAATATAAAAACTCGAAATATGAGAAACATATAATGATATAATTCTTATGGAAAATTGAATTAGAATCATTACATTAAGCTTCCACTGGACCTAAATTCATACCACAAGTTTTGATATGTTATCGTGGAGTAATTCTTTAAATTTTGGAAATAGATAAAATAAATAATTAATTCTATTTAACAACATAAAACAAATTTCAGATTACCGTCATAGAAAAATTACAATATCACATTATAAATTTAAAGTCATAAACAATGTCTCAACAATTTTTCTGAACAATTTTAACAATTCTAGCTTTCATGAAACCGGAACGAGCCAACAGGCTTAATCCATGGATGATGATGATGATGATCAATGTCTCAATGATTACGATGACGCATTTATTTAATTATTCAATTCCAGCGATCGATATACGATGTAAATTACGGAAACAATAATTGCTAACTTATTTCAAGTTTCGCTTAAGTTGTTTTACTGGATAATTATGTAATTTATCATAAATGGAATAAGTTATAAATATTTTTACAACTTACACCATTCCAAGTATTTTTAAAATATTTGGAAGTTTCATGAAGTTTAAAAAGAGTTCACACTAAGGCCCACATATCAAAGCATTCGAAAGAAAAACTCATTTCTTTCATCAAAGACGCAAAGATTTTTGTATCGTTTTAAAAAAATTATGTAAAACGCCTGATAATATTCTGGAAAATTATTCAAATATTGAACACAGTAATAACATGTTTTGTAATGATACTTTTAAAATGTACTGAACAACGAAAATAATTTCATAATTATATTTCTGCTAGGTCTTTGTGTTACATGAAATTATGCAATGGTATCCCACTAAATACTGTACCACATATATTAGATACATTCAAAACACTGTAAACAATTTATTGTTCATTGTCAATAGAGGAGTATTAATACTATAACAAACTGAACTCTTATGTTACATTTTAATATGTTTATAAATGTATATTGTAATTTTATTTTTCCAAATTTGTAATATATTTGTTTCAATTTACGAATTGAAATTTAACGTACAGAGAATAACTAATTCATTTTATATTTTAAGTTTCAATCGTAAAATTATAAATAAAAGTTTAATAAATTAATTATATTTATTTTCATTATTTTTATCGTAATTGCGTTTCTTACTTGTGAAAATAATATATATTGTCTACTTAACAATATTAAAAAATAACATTTGAATGTTTTCTCATCCATTCAAATATTGGAAATTTTTCGTTTCCAAGTCGAATTTTTAGCGGTTATTAAAGTACATACTAGATATTTTGCCTATATTATATTCCAGATCAGAACTCACATGTAAGTAACGAAATATTTATCACTCAAGATCTGTAGAGTGAAGAAACAAAAAGACATGAGCCTTATATAAAAAGCTTTCTAGAGCTGAATACCGGGGAGATAAATCAGAAAGCAAAAGATTTTACCTTGTTGTGGGTAATCCAGAGACTCAAATGAAAGCAATCACGCACACACACAAACACTACCTCACTAACGGAGACTTGACTGCGCCGTTGCCCGGACAGAGGAACTGGAAGTACCCAGACTATACACACCGGTAAAACGACCGAACTCGGCAAGCATCAAAGCACGACTGAGCTGTACTCTGTTACGTCCTGAATGCGTAGCTATCTCGCGCTCTTTCTCTCTCTCTCACTCACAATCAATGTGCGGAACCCACAGCGTACACCAACTATTTTCACCCCAAATTTACTTGGTGACCAAAAACCCTATAACTATACTGTATATCGCGGGAAGGACATCCCTATCCATGAAGCCTGTGTATAGCGTGTAAGTGAAGTAATGTACCTAGATACAGAGAACTTACTTACTTACTCAATGGCACTATCGAACCCGTAGGTTCATGGCCGCGCGGACATGAACCCGTAGGTTCATGGCCGCGCGGACATAAGCTCTCCATACATCCCTATCCAGAGCTAATGCTTTCCAATCATTCCCTATATAATATACTTCCGTCAAATCATAGTTAATGTTGTTCCCCACCTCATTCTTGGTCTACCAACCGGGCGTTTTCCCTCCGGCTTTCCTACAAGAAGCTTCCATGCACGTCTTTCATTCCCCATACGCGCAACATGTCCTGCCCATCGCAGTCTACGAGACTTAACTGTTCTTACTATATCTGGCTTCCTATAAAGACCATGTAGTTCACTGTTATGTAGTCTTCTCCATTCACCTGTCTGTTCATCTCTCTTTGGTCCAAACATTTTCCTACGAACTTTATTCTCAAAAACTCGTAATCTCATTTCCTCCCTTAAAGTAAGAGTACATGTTTCGCACCCATATACGGTAGTATAACTGGTAGAATAACAGTTTTATATTTTTTTTTCAGTTTAACGTTTTTTGAAAGGAGTTGGGACATCAAAAGTCTCTGCAATGCATAATAGCACGCATTTCCAGAACTGAGCCTATGTTTAATTTCTTTGTCCATCTCATTCCGATTTGTGATTATTGTTCCTAGGTATTTGAATTCAGCCACTTCCTCAAAATTTCCCTCATTTGTCATTAACTGTCCATTTCCATTATATAATGCATTTCTACGTGTGACCATATATTTAGTTTTATTGATATTTACTTCCAGTACTAATTCCTTAGTGTTAAGATACAGAGGACTGCAGAAAGCAATTCGAGATCGCGAACCTAAGGTATAAGTCAAAATCTGAGTTAACAGTTTAAATGTTATACTCACAAATTATTGAAATAATTATGTATATGTACTGGATGGAGTTGGTTTTCTTCAGAATTTCATTAGGGACTTAATTAAATCAAATTATTAAGTTCCAAAAATCGTATTTTCAAAAATATAGCTTTTAAAATATTACCCAATATTTTCAGGCAATTTTATAGATCCTATAAAAGCGATTTTTTATATATACTGTAACTGAAAAGTGATTGATATCTGCGAAGTAAAACCTGATTCAGAAGGGCAAATATCTGGTGCGGAACGTTTATAGTGTGAAGTGGAGAAATTCAAGAATATAATAACTTAAAAGTATTTTAATTAATATAACAATAACGTGAATAATATCCAAAAAATATGGAGAGAGAAATGTTATTCTTGTTCCCTCCAGTTTTAATGAACTCTAGGTGGTGCATAGCACTTGAATTTTGTCTCCAAGTTAGGGTTAATATTTTCATTACAAACAATTAATAACGAAATATATGCAGTTACAAGGACAAGCCTACTGCTAAAGATCCTTACCCCAACCCCAACTCTGCGCAAACTTTGTAGGTCATGCTTCAACTAAGGTGGAACAGCTTGTAACACGAAGATGCCCAAAAGTATGGTTTCCTTCCGAAGGATAATGTAGCTGCGTGACCTTGCACATTTAAGTTTGAATTTCGTCCACCTCTTTGGTCCCGGAGTACCGTCGCTGCTTCGTACGCAGCTGGCCCGTTTCAATTCCCGTCTGGACAAGTTTCCTGAGTTAGGTTTTTTTTTCGAGGATTCTCCTCACCTTTAAGACAAATGTTAGGAAACTTTTAGGCTCAAACAGTTCCCGAACACAATCTGGCCATCATAATCATCATTAACATATTCGCCATGTTTAGTAACAATGTGTGTGAATGGCCCGTTTCGTTTTTTCGATGTACTGCTTCGGATTAGGTCCTGACATTTAGCTGATCACTTATTCGCAGAGGACCTCCATGTCCTCATGTGGTCAAAAAAGTATATTTGTGATCCATAGTTTGAAATCCCTCTCTCGACAGGTAGTGCCGCTGTAAGGCCCGGGTGGCTTGTGGCATACAAAAAGTGCCTATAAGATGAGAGGTTAAATTAAGTTAATGGGAAGTAATTCATCCGCCGATTCTCACTATAGTGCGTGAGATGCAAGAAAATGGTTGACGTTTCTGCGCCCAGCTGGCTCTAAGATCACAGCGTTGTCAAATGTCCTCTCACTCGCCGTCGATCTACAATGACGCAACACCTAAACCATTTTATTTTTCACTCTCGGTGATATGATAATTGCACCAATGCCACGCGGAAGACGTTTCATGCACACAACTTGAAACGAAGTAAAACCGCTGTTGTAATTAACACTCAAGTCTCCGTTTAACACAGTGAACTGTAGATACAACACATGAACTGCGTCAACACAGGGCGGTGGATCCCCGAAACCACATTTGATAAGCATGGGTTGTGATTGGTCATCTGTAAGGTGAGCCCCTTCATGTGCACAATCGTCCACGCGCTGTTAATCGCTTTTGCATCTCACGCACTATAGCATGCAGATGGGATAAATGCAGAGTAAGTTTCCTTCCAAAGGTTAATGTAACTATATGCTCTATTAGCTCCAAGTTTGAATTTCGACGCTATTGACTTGAGCTCTTTATGAGCGTCGTTAAATAATATATGAACTTATTTGAGATTCTTCCAAATCGTAATCAAAACCCAACGTCATTTCTCTCATTCCTTATTCATACTTAACTTGAACCAGGATAAAATAATTTAAAACTACTTGCTACAAGGAGTAAAAAAATCCGGTTAAGGAAACGAACTCGAGTTAAGGAATAGTTTTACGCAAACCACGTTACTCCTTGTATTATAATCTACTAAGCCAGGGCTGGACACCACATCAGCACACCATAGGTCCTCGGAGGTGTCCTACCACGGTTTATCATTTAATTAATGCAGGTTATGGCCTACTCCTGAACGGAAGTTGTACTGTTTCGAAGATTTATAAAACTTACCTCAAGTCTGAAGTAAGGAGCCTTTAAAAAATAATATTAATAACATTTTCGACCTTTTTCACTAAGATATGATTTGTTAACTAACGACTTAAATAAATTACTGCTCATAGAATTTTCTGTAATAAAGTTTTAAAATATTAGTAATTTCCGTATTAATATTTCTAAATTTATTACAAAAATATGAGATTGTGCTGAAATAGGGATGGCATTACGTAAATATTACATTTCTTACCTGCGCATGTGCAATTAATATTTTACAGAAGATGTCCAATTGTTCCTATGTTTGCAGAATTCAGATGGGCATTTTATTAAAATCTCTGTCTCTCTATGCTATTTTATTTACATGCAAAAAAATGTTAAATCACAGAAACTAGACTAAATGATGACAATACTTAGATCGTGAAAGCTCATGAGAGACATGTTCACTTTAATATGACTTCTATCTCTTGCTACAGTTCACAATGAATCACCCAGGTTCAAGCTGATGGAATACAATTTCGTCAAATAAACCAGATCTATCAGGATACTATCAAACACAATAATCCTAATACCACATGAGCTGTTCAATTTGTATTATTTGATCTAAAAACTGATAATATATAGGCCTATATATTAACAATTTGTATAACAATTTCCTCTTCTTGCCTTCAGGGATTAGTCAGAAATCCCGTACATTCATATAAAGATCTTAGTTCCATTTACTCTTTGATCTGCCTCTTGGAATTCTCCCTCTTGGTTTGTAGGCCTACTAGAAATAAATTCTAGGCCATTTATCTCGTTCAGTCTTTCTATCTGCTCTCTTCATCTCTATCAATGTTGAATTGGATGGAACTAAATTAAAAACTCAATACGGATGATAAAAGAGGTCAAGATAAATGTTTTTATTCCATAATTATAGATCTAAAACGAATAATTGAGAGACAAAATTTTGCATTTAGTTTATTTCTTCAAAAAATGAAGACTGTATTTTATCGTTGAACATCAGATTCGGTGGCAGCACATTGACCGCTCGTTGGATGGCCTCCTCGTTCTCCCGACCTTACACTACTTGACTATTTTGTTGATGGTACAGCACTTGAAACCCTTGATTTATGAACCTCCAATTGAATCTGATCAAGAGCTCGTTGCTCGGGTGGTTTCAGCTGCTAATTATCTACAGCACTTGCCTGAAGTATCTGAAAGTGCACAACACTTAATTGCACGTACATTTAATATGTCTTGCTTGTATACAATTTATTATTAGTTTTAGTCTTAAATTTAACTATCATTAACTGGTTGCATTATAGATCGTAATATAATATATATTATCTTTTTGATCAAATTTTTATTTAGTACTTAATATTAGAGTTAATTGAGATTGTTATATTCTGATGCAATATATGTTTGTCCTGGTGAGTGGAGGAGAAGGCCACATGGCCTTATCTCCACCAGGATAAATAAATCTAATCTAATCTACATTCGAAGTTTGTATTGTTTCAGGAGGATGCGATTTGTAATTATTTTTGTGAAGGAGAGTTAATTGAAGTTATTTTGAACAAGAAGTGTCATAATTAGCATTTAAAACTATATTATTTATTTTTACAGAGATAAAAAAATTAGTTTATAAATTTGTAATTTTTAATTATTCGTGTCAGATCCATGGTCGTTTAATAAAAAGCATTATTTATTATCTTCTATTATCCACAGAAGTTTCAGTATTGAATTTAATAACGAAAGGTATACTGTATATTATCTTTTTAAATTTGTTTACTTTTAAATACCCTATTTTCAATTTTATCTAATCTTGTGAATGCCACCAAGTTCTCGTAACTCTTATTCCTGGAACTTCGATTTAATTTGAATCGTTGTTACCCATGTCCGAATTTCACTATCAGTCCAATTATTATTGACTTTGAGATCAATTGATACAGTTTAATTATATATATATATATATATATATATATATATATATTAATTTATTTACTAACATAATGAATTGTACAATGGGATTGTTTCTTATAAGTTTAAAATTCTTGCCTTAAAAATATTTCTGTCCTTAAATACTAATGATTTTCATTAATACTTGAACTCTGAAAGCTGCACAAATATAATATTATCAATAGCTGGCATAAATATTGTCATTTATTTTGCTTTAAGGACTATAATTATGTTTTTATTTGCCGATATTAGCAGTTGTATCTTTCTACATTTTACTTTGCATTCATTTCTTGTATGAAGTTTTCACTTTCTAAAAACATTCCCTGTTAATCTAAGTACACTAAAATAACTAAATACGCTTCCTATTCCATTCCTCTCATGATATCACATTTCCATGTTACATTTTTGTTTATTCTAACGTCTTTTCAATTAGTCTATAAGAATAATGTTTATTTAACTGTGTTTTTAGAAAATTTCCTGCCAGTAGAATAAATATATCTCAACAAGGGAATCTCATCACTCCATGTAACATATTATCTGCACTTGTAGCAACTAGAACCCCTCTACAAAAGAAAACCAAGGGATGATTTAAAAGAAATGTAAATTTATTTGATTTAACATTTTTAAATTGCCGCTTCTGTACTTAATGTCCACCGCTGTGGTATCGAGGTAGCGTGCTGCCTTGTCACATAGCGGGTCCGGGTTCGATTCCCGGTCGGGACAGGCTCCTGGGTGAAGTTTTTTTTTAGGGTTTTTCCTCACCTGTAAGACAAATGTCAGGAAGCTTGGGGCCCAACGGTACCCGAAAATCATCCGGCCTTCATCATCATCATCCTTATCATTACCATCAACATCATTTACTGGTATGGAAAGCAAGGGGAAGCTACCACACCTATAATTCCCTAGTAAAGCTGCAAAGCATAGCATGAAAATGCTATGATTGCAGTGAAAGACCTGCCCTCGGGCAGAATTACTATGGATGGATGGAAATACTGTCTAGGTCTACAACGCACATGAATTAAGTAGCAGTTCATTATAATTATCATTATCATGGGCTAGTGGTCAGCGTTTCTGACTACTGATCATGACAACCCGGGTTCGATTCCTGGTAAAACCACATACATATTTCTTTAAAGGTAATTATTCTTGTGGTTTTCCATGGTCTGGAATTTAGGTTAAGTTTAGGTTAAGAACTCTCCTGGCGCGTCATTATTATTTATCACCGTTCATATCATCGGGGTAACGTAACTCTGACTTTTAGGCGCCCCAAATTCAGAAGTGGGTTAGAATTACGCAAAGGCCAGGAGAGAAACCAGGAATGTCGAAATGACAACCTGGGACACTGAATTAAAAGCATATTAATTATTATTAACTAACTATAACTAACTCACTGGCACTATTGAAACCGTAGGTTCATGACCGCACGGACATAAGCTATCCATACATCTCTATCCTGATGTAATGTTTCCTGATCATTCCTTCAAAGCATAGTTAATGTTATTCTCCCACTTCATTTTCGGTCTACCAACTAGGCGTTTTCCGTCTGGTTTTCCTACAAGAAGGTACAATGCACGTCTATCATTCCCCATTCGTGCCACATGTCCTGCCCATCGCAGTCTACGAGACTTAACTCTTCTTACTATATCTGGGTTCCTATAAAGACCACATAGCTCACTGTTTATAGTCTTCTCCATTCACCTTTCTGTTCACCTCTCTTTGGTCCAAAAATTTTCCTAAGAACTTTATTCTTAAATACTCGCAATCGTCTTTACTTCCTTACAGCAAGAATCCATGTTTCGCATCCATATAGTATATATTTTCAGTTTAACTTTTTTTGAAAGGAGTTGGGACGTCAAGAGTCCCTGTAATGCATAATAGCAGGCATTTCCAAAATTGATCCTATGTTTAATTTCTTTTGCGTATCTCATTCCTATTTGTGATTATTATTATTATTATTATTAATAATAATATTATTATTATTATTATTATTATTATTATTATTATTATTATTATTATTATTATTTATTTAACTGGCTTCGCAATGTTTCACAACATCTTCTTGGGCCCAATTGATCTACTGTCATTCTCCTCCATATCTCTATCATTCCAATCTCCATCGTCAAATCCTTTTCCCTCATGCTGCTCAAAACGCTATCAATCAACGTTACTTTTGGCCGACTTCTTTCATTATTATTATTATTATTATTATTATTATTATTATTATTATTATTATTATTATTGCACGGAGTTTGGAAATAAATTTAGAAAAAAACATTCAATAGTGAGAAGTACTGTCACATATGGAGTTGAAGTTTGGAAATTGAACAAAAACTAAGAACAAAAACTTATGTCAATGGAAATGGGTTTCTTGAGGAGAGCAGCAAGATGTTCAAAATTAGACAAAATAAGAAATACTGTCATAAGAGAAAAAATGAATAGTGGTTATTCAATAGTAGATTATATACGGTATAAGCAATTAAATTGGTATGGGCACGTACGACGAATGCAAGAAGAAAGATTACCCAGGAAAACATAACATTGGACTGGTGTCCACCTAGAAGGAGGAGGAGAGGAAGACCTCGAATCTCGTGGATGCAGGAAATAAGAACTGGAATGAGAGAAAGAGGACTGGAGGACATGGATTGGATGGAGAGAGACGAGTGGAGAAGAAAAATAAAACTTTAGGCACAGAAAGATGTGTAAACATTAAAATTCTGTATATAAAAAATATTATTACATTTATTATTATTGTTATTATTATTATTATTATTAATATTATTATTCGTACTATTATTACTAAAATTTCGTAATCTGGTATTACTGGCCTTTAATATTTTGTATAACAGTACAGAATAGCGGATAATTAAATGTTGGATTAGTTGGCATAGACACTTAACCAATGTGCAGATGAGGTAGAAATAAAATTTGAAAAGTCATTGAGTGATGTGTAAGAAAACTTGACATGCATAAAGGACATTTTATTTTCGATACGTCGATAAGGAGCTTTTTATTATAGTGACAGTTGGTGAGATCTTCACATCGACAGACGGACAGTCTGCCAAACACAGGGATTGATGTCGGTTAACAATAGCAGAGAGGTTGCATTGTTACCTCTGTACAGTAACTCGTGCACATAACCTCAATTTGCGGGATTCGCTTCCTTCCGACAGATGCAGGGGAATGAAACATGCGTCAATGTCCATGGTCCAGTAGCGATCATGTCACGGCAAATAGATGACGACATAATAGTAATAACAATGGATTATTATTATTATTATTATTATTATCAGATAAAAATAAATTAATTTTTTATCACTATTTAACTCATGCCCCAAATTGGAGGCAATGACCAATTACATTTCAATGATTTTTTATTTACAACCAATCACAGTCGTTTTTAACCTCGATTTTATCAGTTTAATTTTATCACTGTAAAATCAAGCTGCTCCTTTTTAACATTCTGAATAGGTCATATCATTATTTTGCATTGACTGCATGCGGCTACCAGATTTTATACATAGTGCACGAATGTAACGTTATCGTTTTTGCGGGAGATAGTATATAATCATTTGTATAGATTGATTATACCAGAAAAAAAAACACTGTTTGCTCTTCCTTAAACGTATTTTTTTCCCAGGTAATAACGTTCCAGGAAAATATAATTGACATATTTACATCATAGGACATCAGAAATTAATTAATATACAACTTGATGTGTTTCATTTTTCTACACTAGGGTGCATTCTTACAATATTGCGATTCTTTGGCAATAAATAATATGATGTGGTTGCAGTGATAAACAAGTGAAACATGACGTTTCTCATTTGTTTTCAAACATCGCAGTTTACATTAAATATATAAATATGTTAAAAAACTATATTTTAATAATGATTTGTGAGTAAACAGCTTAATTTTATTCGTTAAATACTCCTATCAAATGCCACTCTTGATTTTAAAATTGCCTAAATAAATTGGAAATCACTCGTGGCATTACTTATTATAATATTTATATTGTGGTATAGCTATTAAAATATCTATCTTCCCAGAGATATCCGGTTTGATTCTAACTTACATAATGTATTATATATACGGCATTAAAATAAAAATAAACGCCTGAACTGGGATTTTAACCCGAGCCTCTAACTGTATATGTAAACGCGCTTCCAACTGTGCCACTCAGGCATTCCAGCATATATATATTTATTTTTCCTACCTTATATATATATATATATATATATATATATAATATATATTTCCATCCATTCATAGTAATTCTGCCCGAGGGCAGGTCTTTCACTGGAAGCATAGCATTTTTTTTCATGCTATGCTTTGCAACTTTACTAGGGAATTATAGGTGTGGTAGCTTCTCGTTGCTTTCCACACCGGTGAAGGATGGTGATGATTGATAATGATAAGGATCATGATGGCCAGATGATTTTCGGGGACCGTTGGGCCCTAAGTTTCCTGACATTTGTCTTACAGGTGAGGAGAAAACCCTGAAAAAACCTCACCCAGGAGCCTGTCCCGACCGGGAATCGTACCCGGGCCCTCTGCGTGACAAGGCAGCACAGTACCTCGAGACCACAGCGGTGAACACACACACACACACACACATATAAATACTTATATATATATAGTATATTGATAGAATACCAAATAAAGGAATAAAGGAAATTATCGGTGTACAAGAGGAGCCGGACATCATAGACATTATAGAAAAGAAAAGATTGCAGTGATATGGTCATGTCAAAAGAATGCCAGAGCAAAGATTGCCAAAAATTGTTATGCAATGGATCCCAATGGAAAGGAGGAAGAGAGGAAGACCGAAGAAAACTTGGATAGAAGGGGTACAAGGAGCAATGAATATCAGAGGAATGGAGGAAGATCAATTTATGGACAGAGAGGAATGGCGTTTCGTTTCCGGAAGACGGCGGCAGCTGCCATGATACCGGATGATATATATATATATATATATATATATATCGTTTTTTCAGTATATGATCTGGAATCGGGTTCACTTCCCTAGTGAGGGCAACAGAGTAGATACTTATAGGCCTATATATGTAAAGAAATTCGGTTAAGAAAACTAAATCTATGATTGAGGGACCGCGTTACGCTAATCCCATGACTCGGTGGGACGTTACCTGATAGCCAGCGAAAACAACCACCCCCATTTGGCTTGAGTTCGGATATAGACCTATGGTGGCAGATATTTATTACTTTTAATTTAATTCACAAATAATTAATCTTTTCTATTGATGTTTGGAGACTGTCTGTAAGTTATAGGTAATATTCATAGTAAGAAATATTCACCTTGACTTGGATTTGAACCCAACATCTCGATCTGCACACGCTATCGCCCTAACTGTAAGCTACTAACGATTACCTCCTGAACATACGATTTCTGAAGGAATGTATCTATTGAGATTGTTCTCATAAAAATATATTTGAAAAAACTACAAATCTTCAATGATATTTCTTAGTAAACACCAAAAATGACCACGATATGTATACGGTAAATGTTATAACTATATTTTTGACATTTAGCAATGATGGCAAATATGACATGAAAAGAAAAATAAATGCCAGAGTCGGGATTTGAACCCGAGTTTCTAAACTCTGTACGCTAAGCGCTCTAACAATCTGAGTTACACAGTAATCCTAATACAAATATTTAATTTCCTTATATATATATATATATATATATATATATATATATATATGTAGTATTCTCAATTCTCAAATTGAGAATACTACCATCTGAGCTACTCAGGAATCCTAACACATACATTTATTTTTCGTATATATACATTATTATCAATTCTAAAATTGAGAATACTACAGTATGTATGTCCATCGCTGTGGTCTCGAAGTACCGTGCTGCCTTCTTACACAGCGGGCCGGGTTCGAATCCCGGTCAGGACAGGCTCCTGGGTGAGGTGTTTCCTCGCCTGTATGATAAATGTCCCCGAAAGTCATCCTTATCATCATCATCCTTCACCGGTTTGGAAAGCAACGGGAAGCTACCACACATATAATTCCCAAGTAAAGCTGCAAAGCATAGCAGGAAAATGCAATGATTGCACTAAAAGACCTGCCTTCGGGCAGAATTACTATGGATGGACAGTATATATATATATATATATATCTATCAGAAAAATATGTTTTTGTTAGGATTCCTGAGTAGCCCAGATAGCTAGAACGGTAAACGTACAGAGTTTAGAAACTCGAGTTCAAATCCCGACTCAGGCATTTATTTTTCTTTCCATGTCATATATATGTTTTTTTTTCGGAAACAAACTCGGTACGTAGATCAATTAATTAAGAAAATGTCGAGTTCCCTAACATGCAAAATCGGACCATTTGGAGTGGGGGTTAATCTGAAGAAAACACTTTAAAATCTATCTATCAGAAATCAAGGCGGCTGTTACACAATTACGCACTATCTTTATCTCTTATTTTCTCTCGAGGTTTCTATTTTGCCACTAACGGGGCGCAACGTTTTATCCGTACAACATTGCGAAAGCTTGGTTGGCTGAAGAGGTTATTTTGCAGGAGAAGCCTTGCCCTCATGAAATAAGCCGTATGATAAGGATAATACTCGTTTCCATGCCCACTCAATTGCAAGATATAACTGAGTTGGAAAGAAGAAGGATCAAATATTAAATAGTGTTTTTTTTTTAACTCTTAATAATTTTTTGAATTTTATGTAGCAGATACCAGTACGATTCTTTGGTTTATGCCACGAAAGGTATTTCTGTAGGAAATAAAATCTTCCTTCCTTTCTTTCTTTATGTTTAAAATAAATAATTATAATTTTTTATATAATAAATTCATGAACCTAGTGATAATTACTAAAACAGTCGTAAAGGAGAGAGAATGAATAATAATTTCTCTCTCTTAAAAAACACATTCGAACACACAGCCTCATGATTACCAGTTCACAACATTACACTGACAAATAATCTGTTAACACTGAAAGAAATACTCTTTCCTTATAACTGTAGGTATCAGGGCACTTCAAACCAAGTCCAACAACATACAGCAGTGCTCACCAGTTGTGAGTAGACTGATAGGCTTACAAGATAAGACAATGCTATTCATTGGGAGTGCATCTGCATGCTGGTAAGAACGAGGGACCACCTTTCAATTCTAGTGAGCACTTACATGTAGGATTGTCTTCTCCGAATAGCAGCGAAAATATTCGAGTTCACCTCTCACCTCTGGGATCCCGAGATCGACTCTCGGTCACTCCATGTGTGTTTCGTGGTGGACGAAACGGAGCTTGGGCATGTTTTTCTCGGGATCTTCTACCATTTCTGCATACTCACATTATCCATTTTCGTTTCATTTCGTTCATCTACCCCCCGTGATGGTGCGTCAGGCGTGGTCGGCCGGCACTCTTGCAATTCACAGACATACATATATGCATCCCTCGACCTGACCGTGAGTTGGACACGAGTTGAGGATATATATATCCATCCATCCATAGTAATTCTGCCCGAAGGCAGGTCATTCACTGCAATCATAGCATTTTCATGCTATGCTTGTAGATTTACTAGGGAATTGTAGGTGTGGTAGCTTCCCGTTGTTTTCCACACCGGTGAAGGATGATGATGATAATGATAAGGGTGATGGCCATATGATTTCGGGGACCGTTTGGGCCTTAAAGTTTTCCTGACATTTGTCTTACAGGTGAGAAAAAACCCCGATAAAAACCTCACCCAGAAAAACTGCCCCGACCCGGAATCGAACCCTGGCTTGCTGCGTGACAAGGCAGCACGCTACCTCGACACCACAGCGGTGGACATCATATATATATATATATATATATACATATATATACATATATATACATATATACATATATATACGTATATATACATATATATACACACTACACAATTAAAGATCCAAGCTAATTTAAATCATGGTACGGAAAGAATGTCGGAAACGAAATATATTAAATGATTATGAAATCTACAAACGATTACAATTATCTTTACAGGTCACAGGATATGTACATACTACTAACCGCAATAAAAATCTTTGTTTGTTACAAGGGTTCTCGTACATGAAATTTTAAGTCTCTTATGCTCGTGATTCTGTCTCGATACGTCAAATTATAAAGAATCCGTGACAAATTCCTTCATGGAAAGTTTTCCAATTATATAAACATGTGGCATTGGGCGTATTATGAGTGTGCGCAATTAAAATGGCAGTTTTTCACGCATTCGTCACATTTAATCAGTTTAGGACAGCAACTTTTGTACTTAACTTTATGGCCTACAGTAAAAACACTTCACTTCACACATCCAACATTCTACTGCAGTAACAATAAGTTTAGAATTACCGACTATGTAAGGACACTTTTAACAGCTGAGCGTGCATTATTGAACATGTTAGCTACGTTTTAATGGACAGTTTAAGTTTTATTTGGATAGGTTGGAAGTCTTGTTATTCGCGTTGGTAAAATTTCTTATGACACCATAAATGTCGTTAAGGCGTTTTTGGTAGTAGCCTTTGTAGTGTTTTATTAAAGGACGCTATTTAATAACTGTTGTCATTGCCTCATAATTCAAATATTGATTTGAAGGAGTCGAAATGTTTGGTCAGAGGCTTCTTATTTCAAGATTGGTTTTATTTTACAATCGTGTCTGCATCTCTTTCGAGTCGTAAATACGAGTATATTACATGGGACCCATGACTTTAATTTCCTTCCGAAGGAGCCACATTCAATAATTGTATGTCTTGAAAAAAATCCATTGATCCTGACCGGGTTCGAAATCGCTATTCTTGGAATATTCTCGCTTATACCCAGGACCGACAGTTTCCTGTCGACAGAATTTGTTGAATGTCTCAAAAATGTGTGTGAACACAGAAAAAATTAACTCCCCATCTTTCGTTTTATTTTTGTTTTCCCTTTTTTGTAGAACCTAGTCTGACAGTTGAATGCCCTACCCCTGTAGATGGTTAACAGAAACTCCTAACCACACATTATGCAAGTTGGGCCTACAAAAATACAATTGTACCTGAATATTTTTAACATATTTAAGGGTCACCGCCGAAGAGAGTATAGGACAGAACATGATCAAAGATGCATTTTCAGACACAAAGTGGAGGTTTAAATTGCTTTCTCCGGCGAAGTGAAAGCTAAGTATATAATAATCGCGTCGAGGGACGAATCCAACAAATTAATATTAGATTGGGAAGAAACGTAATGGTAGCGAAATTTAGCCTAGACTTAACCTGACTGTTTCGTTCACACAAATCATTTGCAACAAACCCCAAAAAGAGTTTAGTATTTTTACACGCCCTTTCAGCTGACTATTCAATTCAAAACATACAGCTCCAACAATCCCAAGAATAGTTTCATTGCATATATTATTCTCTTTATGAAGAAATATAATTAAATAAAAATTACGTAGTTTATTCAAAAAGTCATTTATAAATCATCGAAGAAGTGAAAAAAAATTCTAGATATAATAAAATTATTTGGCTCCAATAATTATCAATAAAGTAGTGAACAATTATAGCTGTAATTCATAGTATAACTACTTACACGACTCGCTGTAACAACTAACCCCACTGGAGGACAAGTTGATAAATAAACTTTACTGTTATTATGTAATATTTTATTAACATAACGGTTCAGTAATCACATATGCATACAGTATATAATAGCCTAAATATAAAATATGGATTTTTGAGTACTATTTATTTACAACCGGTAGTATATTATAACTATAAAATAAGGTCACGGTTTCTTTTCTTATTATAGTCCTAACTACATATTTTACTCCTTCATTGATTCAGGAATGATCATTTGAATTAATTACAGAATTTTTATCTAATTATGTAGCTTCAGAATGATGAATGTGTACAATATATGTGTGTGTATATATATATATATATATATATATATGTATATACATATACGTCCACCGCTGTGGTCTCGACGTAGCGTGCTGCGTTGTCACGCAGCGGGCCCGGGTTCGATCCCCGGTCGGGGCAGTTTTTCTGGGTGAGGTTTTTATCGGGGTTTTCTTCATCTGTAAGACAAATGTCAGGAAAACTTTAAGGCCCAAACGGTCACCGAAATCATATGGCCATCATCATCATCCTTATCATTACCATCATCATCATCATCCTTCACCGGTGTGGAAAGCAACGGGAAGCTACCACACCTACAATTCCCTAGTAAAGCTGCAAAGCATAGCATAGCATGGAAATGCTATGATTGCAGTGAAAGACCTGCCCTTGGGCAGAATTAATATATATATATATATATATATATATATATATAAAGTATAATTTGTTTTCGGATTATTGGAATTACATGGTGTTGTGGACGAAACTGTCAGGTGAAACATACATGTAAAAAAAGAAGTAAACTGTTTTTGGAGTTTGTTGGAAAGGACCTTTATGGTCAGAATAGTCACCTGAAGTCTAGGCTAAATTTCGCCAACATCTTGCACGTTTCATGTTGGTCTACTAACATCTTATAAGAATTAATTTACTTACTCTGAATTGAAAGCCGGTCAGCAGAATGCCATACGTATTGTATACACGTAATTGTTACTATCTGAGTCTTCCTGTAATAATAAGCTCCTCTTTGAGCATTGATGAAAAATCGTTTATTACGGTTATATTTACCATTGTATACCATTATCTTTAAAGGCTCAAGTTACGTATGTAAAAGTAACCTAATAAGGCAAGTCATGAATAAAATATTTCCTTTTCAAGCAGTTATAGAGATCCACAAGTTTTTGATTTCTGAGAGAATGTCTTGCTTCGAGAATACAATTATCAAAACGCTGGAAAATTTCCTAATGGTATCGCCGTTTGACGGGATCAAAAGAGATTAAAGACTCTCGTGTATCTCTCTGAAGTACCGGTACCTAATAGGCAATATTTAAATTATCCTGTAACAATTTACCCCTACCTTACACACCCATAAACATATACTTTCATATATAAAAAACAGGATATCATTCTCTCTCCCTCTTTTATGTCTCTAATTGTAGTCCGGTAGCGTCCGTGGTACAATTATATGTAGTATATAAATTAGAACTTAAATAACTAGATGTAAGAATACAGTATATGCAATGAACACAATTCATATGACAACTAAATCAGTCTACGATAAAATAGAATGACGGACACTATGATCATAATAAAGTTTTCATTCTCAATAGTGCATAGATTTTATTCATTATAAACTAATTTTTCCTTTTATCAATTTTCTTACTCTATCCAGGTGTTTTAGCCCTACATGTTTCCTTCTTGTGGCCGACTCCACCGCTCAAATTCCTAACAAATCAATTCTCAACAATCTCTCCGGTAGAAAAAGTAAATGTATCACTAGGATGATCTTAGGGAACTGGCAAAATATATCGGCATCAACAGCAAAAGTTATTCTGTGATAATGCAAAAAAAGCAGGAGATTTGTACAGTTAATTAATATTGCATTACGGTAGGCACATACAGAGTCAATACTAATAAAATTCATATCAAATTCCGTTGAGGTGAAGTCATATGATGAAAGTTAAAATTTAAATTGTACCTGTTGGTAGGTGCCGTCGTCCTCGATTTTGTTAATATATTGCATATAAAATTACATATACATCACCGTACACAACAACAACAAGTAGCGGAAACTCAACCCGCAGAAGATGGAAGGTAACTTCCGAAAATGCTCCAGTTAATTTTATATGCAATATATGAACAAAGTTGAGGACGACGGCACCTACCATCAGGTACAATTCAATGTTTAACTTTCATCACATACAGGGTGCCCACAAAGACCTGCTACCAAAACAATGTAACTTAGGTCGTAAACTATTTGAGATAGTGACATACAGTTTTTTGCAACGTATTCTACAACTCTCCAAGTTTTGTTTACATTTGTTGCAGATTGTGATTTAAATGACAATGACGACACCACAGAAAAAGACCCAATGTGTAAGGTGGTATGTTGAGTCTGGTAAATCACCAGTACCCCCATATCCGAATGTTATAGCGGTTAACATGTCCAGACATAAAGAAAGTCGCTTCATCAGAGATCATTACCCTCTGCAGGTACTCACTGTCTTCGTCAATTGCGTTCAGCATGGAATCAGCAAATTCAGCACGCCGGGATGTTAGTTGGCAGCAACGCTTGCGTAATTTGTTCTTTATAGGCCTGAAGATGTAGCCGCTTTTGGAGGAGCTTATGAACGGTTGATTTTTGTAAATGCAGTTCCCGTAAAGCACGACGAAAAACCGAATTTTGAAGGCTGCGTTAAAATGCAAGGTGTACATTGTCGATAGTTTCCAGACTCACACCTGGTCGCCCACTCCGTGGCTAGTTCATTTACACTGCCATTCGCTAGAAATTTTTCGCCCATATAATTATGGATTATTTGGATGGAGGATCTCTTACATATTTGCCGGCGGAAATTTCGCTGAACAGTTATTGATAATTTACGAGACTCAGCATGTCACCTTACACATTGGACCTTTTCCTGTGGTATCGTCATTGTCGTTTAAATCACAAACTGAAACAAATGTAAACACAACTATGAGAGATGTAGAATACGTTGCAATAAACCGCATGTCTCTATCTCAAATAGTTTACGAGCTAAGTTACATTGTTTTGGTAACAGGACTTTGTGAACACCCTGTAGTTTTTGGAGATCCTTTAACAGAATCCGAGTTTTTATATAAGTAAAGATTCGACAAACTAAAATTAGAATGACTAGATAAAAACTTTTTCAAAGTGAGAATGAGAAATAAGCATATTAGGCCATATAAATATTTTAAAATTAACAAAGACCCATTTCCGACGTCAATTGAATTCGTTTAATAGTAGATTCCTGCTTTGATATCTACTAAAGATATTTAATTTTTACTACATCTCATGATATGAATACCTAAATAATTTATGATACCACAATTCCGAACAAAATTGTTACATGATACACTTGAAATAAAGGAAGACACAAAATACGATACACACTGCATTGTCAATAAAGCTTTAAAATTTTATATATAAGCCCATATGTCGGCAACTATGTTGTAGTTTTTTTAATTCTCATTAAATAGCAAAACTCCTATCTAGTTGACGTGACATGTTGTATTCACATATCCGGCATGCAACGAACGTTGAAAATATCTGTCAATAAATATAAATTCCAGGAATTTTTATCCACATCATTCTTTTTAACTCCACAAACATATGGACGTATTATCAGTCACAAAACTAAATTTAGCATTTTATTTAAATATGTATTTATTTACTTATTCAAGTAGCTCTATTTATGTAATTATTTTTTTATTTATTTGTTAACAAATTATACAATTATGTTTACGGTATTGCTTACAGAGAATTGTTTATTATACAGCTAATAGATACCCTCAGTGATATCGCAGATTTGGAATTTTATAAATTTTCTCTATTTGTTAAATAACAATCACAATTGATACAGATTGTACGAAGAATTAAAAAGTTTAATATATAATTAATAAAACATATAACGTTTTAATGTACTTTTAAAACTTGTTTTGTAGTTGATCTTAAGTTAGAATAATTTAATATAGATGTGTACTTTATTCTAATTAAATATTTGTTCCCATCTTTATAATCTATGGACTGCACTTCATCCGAGTGACAATGCTATACAAACAATTGGAACGTTAGAATTAGCACAAATTTAAAGTTCAGTCTTTACTTAAAAAAAAAAACTATGAACACCAGGGAATAAAGGATAGCATAGCTAGCTAATAATCGGTACAGATCGATCGTGGGTAACTTTTCTCAACTCTGTTTTGAAATTCGTAAGTTTAAACCCGGGCGGGGCGTGGTAGGGATTTTTCAGGATGTAAACTTTCTGAGTATAGTTTCTCTTGGATGAAACATAATGCCTTAGGTCCCATAACGTAGCCTGTAATTTTGCGGGTTTCACAGTGAAATAGTATTATTGGACATAAAATTCTACGGTTTAAAGACATAGGCTTAAAATAATATTACTTAAAATAATATTACTAGACCTGAAAGTGCGGGTTCTATATTGTTTAAATAACATTTTTATCACTGTAAGTACTCAGCTCTATATGCTTAAAATAATTATATAAGATCTATTAGGTCTGCGATGAAGATGGTAATATATTACATGTATTCTGCTTGTAAATCTATATTTCTGTAGTCTATGTATATGTAACATGGACACTTATTCAGGGAATAAAAGAAAATTCATGAGAAATAAATCTTTGATGCTAATATTCTTGTCCATATAAATAATAATAATAATAATAATATCAACAATAATAATAATAATAATAACAATAATAATAATAATAATAATGCTTTATTTTAGCTGGAAGAGTTAAGGCCATAATGCTTTCTCTTCCTCTCAACCAGCGAATATTAAAATTATAAAAAATTACAGATTTATTAAAATTTTAAGATATTATTAAAATATAGACTAAACAAAAGACAACAGCCATGTAATCTAATACTAGCAAATACTAACAAAAACATGGAATATAATATAATTATAATAATATAAAATAAAATAAAGTAAGTTAAACTTCCTAGATGATTATTTACAAAAATGCTGAATACAGTTGTTATGCAGTTAATGTTTTCATTGTGTCGAATTTAAGATATCATTTAATTTGTATTTAAATAATGATGGTGATTGACAGTCCCTGACATGACTGGGAAGCGAGTTATATGCTCTGGTAATGGATATTGTGCAAGATTTAGAGTATAGACATATCCTATGCTGTGGTATAAAAATAACGAAGAATCTTGTGATCTTGTTCCTAAATTGTGATGAGCCGATAAATTTTGAAAACTTGGTAAATATGTGTTCATGATTTGGAATAGTAAAGCATGGGAATGTAAAGTTCTGTCATTTAGGCGTAGCCATGATAAGGTCTGAAATGAAGGAAACACGTGGTCATAACGACTGAGATTGAATACAAATCGAATGCACGCATTATGAGCATGCTGTAGTCTGTCAGATCAGTTGTTAGATTAGTCAGTAATATGTCGCAGTAGTCGAAGTGTGGCATTATAAGAGTCTGTACAAGTATTTGTTTTAATTTCGTAGGAAGGAAGTTTTCAAACCTATTTCGGGAGTAAACAATTAAGAACACTTTCCTTATGGTATTATTAATCTGGATTTTCCAGTGAATATAGAATGAGTAGGCCTACAACTATTTTTGAATATATTATATGAATAATTCATTTTTTAATGTTGTACCCTATTTTTTACATAACTTGGTACAACCTACAAGAAGTATTAGAGTTATATTTGCACCTTGTTTTATGTTATAAAACGCCTCAAATTACACGCACACTACAATTAATCTAGCTGTCAGTTTCAATTCCCTACATTGTACTTTTTAACAATGCCAGTATCCCCCCATTTCTTATTTCTTGATAGACTTGAGTCTCTCGAGACAGCAGTGACCGCATCAATTCTTGAACTCTGGCATCCAATTGATTCTACAATAAATGTCTTCTTATATTTAGCATCGCCGTTCTATCTTCTGCTCTTTTCCCAGACCTCGGAGCGATTTTCAGACGTGAATGAATGTTTGATGCGACCATAAATCTTCGTTTATTACATCTATATTAAGGAAATAATTCCTTCAGGCCACATCTCATTCTGAAACTACTTCATTTCTAGCATTAGAAAAAACTTTTTTTTTATTATTTCCTTTTACATGATTACTTGTGAAGAGCCATCAACCTCGTTCCTCCAGTACACTGACCAACACGTTCTCATGACTTTCTTGTATCCCTCTTGTGGAATTGATACCAATACGGAATTTTTTTTACCTTCAATATTTAACGCGGCATCTCCAATCACATTCAAGAAAAACGTGCTCCTTGGAAATTGCTGCTAGAGAATTCGAAATTGTTACTGGAATCATCGAATGTTATTATATTATTAATTATAGATGTGTTGTACACTACAACCACAGTCTGAGCTCATATTAAAAATAAAAAAAAACTCGGAATAAATACACTATAGGAGGCTCCGTGGAGCAAGCGGTTAGACGCTCGCCACTCAAGGCTGGGGTCCCGAGATTGTCTCGGTCACTCTAAGTGGATTTCGTGGTGGACGAAACGGAACTTGGGCAGGTTTTTCTCGGGGTTTTCTCCCGTTTTCCCCTGCCAAAAATTTCATTCCACGATTTCTCCATATTCATCTCATCCATTTAGTTTCATTTCATTCATCCACCACTGTGACGGTGTGTCAGGAGTGGTCGGCTGGCTCCCTTGTAGTTCAAATACCTCTATAGATATAGGGGCTTCATCTCATCTCATTCCTCGACTCGACTCTGAGTTGGACACGAGTTGAGGATATTATATTATATAAATATACTATGCATTCCATTCCACAGTAATTCTGCCCAAGTGCAGGTCTTTCACTAAAATCATAGCATTTTCACGCTATACTTTGCAGATTTACTAGGGAATTACAGGTTTGGCAGCTTCCCGTTGCTTTCCACACCGGTGAAGGATAATGATGATACGGATAATGATGACAGCCGGATGATTTTCGGCGATGGATGTGGGGTCCTAAGCTTCATGATATTTGTCTTACAGGTGAGGAAAAACCCCGAAAATACCTCACCCAGGAGCCTGTCGCGACTGGGAATCGAACCCGGGCTCGCGGCGTGACAAGGCAGTACGCTTTCTCGAGATCACAGCGGTGGACATACTATGTATAATATACATATATAACTAGAAATTATAGAGTGCAAATTTTAAATGATTGAATTTCCAAATACTGTTGTGACTTTTCAGTTTTTTTTGTCGTCAGATTCATCTAAGCCTAATCGTCAGTAAAAACCGTTCGCTACATAGAGAAGCCTATATGAATCTAGTATCAAGTTCTGGTAGTTATTTTATAAATTGGCTCATTAATTGCTATTTATAGCTCTCATTAACCACAAGTTCAAACATAAATAGAGAAAAATAGTTGCAGCTGAATTAGAACTTGAACCCAAGATCTGCGCTTTACATACTAGCGCTCTAACATTCAAATGCTTAGTGACATCTCCAAAACCAAACTCTCTCTCTCTCTCTCTCTCTCACTCTCTCTCACTCTCTCTCTCTCTTTCTCTTTCTCTCTTTCTCTCTCTCTCTCTCTCTCTCTCTCTCTCTCTCTCTCCCCCCCCCCCCAATCCACTCTGTAATGAATGATACTGATTTCACACTAAATATAATTTGTACAGTTTAGCAATTAGATAAGCTAGCTTTTCTATTATTTTGTGCAAGTCCATTTACTCCTTTGTTTAGTTAATTACTTGTTAACAGAAATAAATATTATACGACACAGCGGAATGTTTATCTCCAGTCATATCAGCACTGTTGCTGCATCGCACGGACGTTGATACTAATCATGTATAGTCAGGAACAAATAGCAAGTGAAGCAATTACCCATCTTATTTAGGGTAACAACTGCAATCTTTGACACCACAGACACGAGTGTACGCGCGATAACAAGGCATTAGTTCGCAAATCATCCACAAACGAGGCAGGTCAATGTTCCGCTGTGTCGGATAATACGTTGAAGGCATTTATTTTTGGAGAATTTGTGAATTTATTGAAATTGACCAACATTTCATAAATTATCTCAATTTCTTAAGTAATGCCCGAAACGGATTCCGATTGTGCACAGATTTAATAGTTTTAAGTCCAGGTGTAGCAATAATATTTATCTCACTAAAATATATTAACTTTTAAAACTTATATTTTTATTACAGTTCTTTTACGTCAACATAAACTACTGTAGTATAGTTTTGTATTATTTGTGAGTCTATTTAAATTGTTTGCTATAATTTTTAAAATTCAAGGAACAAAGACCAAAAATGCTGTTGAAACAACTGGAAAGTTAGCAGTAATGCATATTTAATTACAAGTCAGCATTTCCTTAAAGACTATGAAGTAACAAGGAAATAAACGATAGGACCGTTAGATAAAAATTTCTCCTCGTGCAATATGGGTAACCTTCCCCACATATGGTTTCAAAACTCGTGGACTCAAACTCGGCCGGATATGATAGATATTTTATGGGCATAATTTATGAGTACCCGTATAGATTATTTCGGATGGGATGTAATACATTAGGTCCCTGACTTACGGAATGTAAAAAATCGAACTTTTTTATTATATTGTTCTACTAAATATATATTATTAAAATACAATAATTGTATATGTATAAGTATGCAAATATTCTGGATCATGTACAGTTAAACTCATAATGAGCTTCTGGCTCTTTCACATTTATCTTTGATTTTATGTAGGTGTCAAAAAGACGATTTATTAAGGAGCGTTCGTAAATGAAATATTACTATTAGTTAAGTACTGTAAAGAAGGTAATAATGTGATACCACTACAGGCCAAAGGAGGCCCTCAGGGTAGTAGAAGGTTAAGAGTCCCACCTTTTCAGTCAGTAGACACGATATTTGAGCTGGGTTGAGAACCCAAAGTTACGGCCGCCTTTACCCCAGAACAAACGGCTGGTATTCATTTCTGTTAGAGGCAGAGTCGATCCCTGGGCCATGGTATCGCCAGAAAGTGTAGGCCAGTTTAAAAATCCTGACTCCATCGCATCAGGACTCTAACCCCCGACCTACCCCCTACGGCGTGTCCCTACTATTAGCTAAGAAGGGATTGTAAACCATTGCATATCGATTCTTACATTGAAATGTCTCACAGAGATGTGCTGTGATGTACCAAGGTCGTGTAAAAAAATTATCTGCTTTTTTAACTGCAAGGCACTGAAATTCAGAGCCAAATATCTCATTTTAAACCACAGCTCGAGTCCAAACTCTTTGTGTTTGCGGGGGAAGTGTGGGGAGTGGGAGGAAGTACACTTCTCTGCTTCTCATAGTACTAACAGCTGAGACAGCAAATTCCTTTCAGACACACGGAGCTGGGTCCCGAGCTAAGGGATGTAATAAAATTCCTGAATTTGTGAAATGCATAATCCTAACAACCTGCCGGCGAGCCGTGTCCCACCAGTCTTCAAACCGCTTTAATAATAATAATAATAATAATAATAATAATAATAATAATAATAATAATAACTTTATTTTACCTGGAAGAGTTAAGGCCTTAAGGCCTTGTCTACCACTCAACCAGGTTTAAAAAAAATACAAAAGAAAAGTCTTAAATCTAAATTACAATATATATATATATATATATATATATATATATACGATTACAAGTTATGAATACAATACAATTAATATTTATAATGTATTTTGATTTACTCTAAATTTAACGAATTAAATATATAATATGTACAAGATATATAAAAAAAACGAGGAAAAGATTAATGACATAGTATAAAATTAAATAAATAGAGAAAAATTAATTATTAGACAACAGGTAACTGTATAAGCGTGACTTAAAGGTGCCAAGTGTGCGGCAACCCCTGATATCTTGAGGAAGGGGATTCCAGGAGCGGGCAGAGGCTACTGTGAAGGAAGTAGAATAGGAGGAAGTGCTATGAAGAGGAATTGTTAGCAGACTGCTATCTTGTGACCTAGTGTCAATATTGTGGTAAGAGGATAACTTCTCAAATCTGGACGCCAGGTAAGTAGGAATGTAGGAATTCAGAAGCTTGAAAAGTAGTGAAAGTGAGTGCAATTTACGTCTGTCAGTAAGACGGAGCCAAGAGAGGTTATTAAAGTGTTCCCACGCAGGGAGTCATAGTGCTCCGCACAATGTGTTGCCATTTATGGTTAGTGGCTTCAATTTCTGTGTCTTGCAGTTAAAAAGGGCTGATAATGTTTTGAACACCACGTCGCCTCTCTGGGAGAAAGTTCAAGTAGGTTTCAGCATGTGATGGTTGACAGTCTCCTACTAAGTCAAGATATTAATCTGGAACGTCTCCAATACTATCTCGTTTCAATCATACGTGTTTCTCTGTTTTCATAATACTTACTTACTCACTGGCATTATCGAACCCGTAGGTTCATGGCCGCGCGGACATAAGCTCTCCATACATCCCTATCCTGAGCTAATGCTTTCCATTCATTCCCTGTATAATCTACTTCCCTCAAATCATAGTTAATGTTGTTCTCCCACCTAATTCTTGGTCTACCAACTGGGCGTTTTCCCTCTGGTTTTCCTACAAGAAGCTTTCATGCACGTCTTCCAATCCCCATACGTGCCACATGCCCTGCCCATTGCAGTCTACGAGACTTATCTGTTCTTATTATATCTGGCTTCCTATAAAGGCCATGTAGTTCATTGTTATGTAGTCTTCTCCATTCACCTGTCTGTTCATCTCTCTTTGGTTCAAAAATTTTCCTAAGTACTTTATTCTCAAAAACTTGTAATCTCCTTTCCTCCCTTAAAGTAAGAGTCCATTTTTCGCACCCATATAATAACTGGTAGAACAACAGTTTTATATATTTTCAGTTTAATGTTTTTTGAAAGGAGTTGGGACATCAAAAGTCTCTGTAATGCATAATAGCACGCATTTCCAGAATTGAGCCTGTGTTTAATTTCTTTGTGCATCTCATTCCTCTTTGTGATTATTGTTCCTAGGTATTTGAATTCAGCCACTTCCTCAAAATTTCCCTCATTTGTCATTAGCTGTCCATTTGCATTATATAGGCCTAATATATTTCTATTTGTGACCATATATTTAGTTTTTTTGATTTTAATTCTAGTCCTAATTTGTTAGTGTTACTCAATAGTGTGTGCGTGTTGGCCTTTAGTATCTCCTCGCTATCGGCCAGTAGTACTACATCATCAGCATAAACCAACAGCTTATTAATACCATTCAGTTGTAAGCCTTCCTCATTCTCTAAAGATTTAATGGCATGCTCTAGTACAAAATTAAATAGTAGAGGAGATAGTGCATCTCCATGCTTCAACCCATTCTGGATTTCAAAAGTGTCTGAAAACTGTTTGTCTACACGCACCCTACTCTTTGAGCCATTTAGACACATTCGTATAAGTCTAACTATCTTTTTAGGAATTCCGAACTCCAGCAGGATACTATATAACTTCTCCCTCTTAATTGAATCATATGCTTTTTTGAAATCTACATATAGTTGATGTACAGTACCATTATATTCCCATTTCTTTTATAAAATCTGTCTTATACTAAAAATTGATCTGTTGTAGACCTGTTTCTTCTAAATGCACATTGATGATTTCCTAGAATGTCATCAATATAGGGAGTAAGTCTGCTTACTAATATATTTGTTAGAATTTTGTACGAAGTTGAAAGTAATGAGATGCCCCTGTAGTTGTTGCAATCAGTTTTATCTCCTTTCTTATAAATTGGTAAGATAATTGATTCCTTCCATTCATCTGGAAGAGCTTCTTTTTCCCAAATCATACTAAGCAACCAACGTATCTTGTCCATCAATTTTTCTCCCCCTGATTTTATCAGTTCTGCTGGGATCTCATCTGAACCTGATGCTTTATACATCTTCAATTTTTCAATTGCCGTTTCAACCTCTAATACACTTGGCTCTGCGACTAGCATTTCTGCTGTCTGTAACTTATCCTCCTCAATGTCTTGTTCTGTATGTACATTTAATAGCTGATTAAAGTAACTTTTCTGTTTTCATAATAACAATGTTTTATTGTTAACGTAATTAACAGTTGACGTTACATTCATTAATTTATGAATTAATTTTCTATAAAATTTTGAGTTTACGTTCTCACATATTTACAAATATAATCTGGAGTATCTAGAATACTACTTCATTTCAACCGTAGGTGCTTACCTGTTGTCATACGTAATACCACGAGTGATTTCCAATTTATCTAGAGAATGTGGAAATCAAGAGTGGCATTTGTAAGGAATATTTAAAGAATAAAATTAAGATGTTTGCTCACAAATCATTTAAATATAATTATTTTAAAATATTATATATTTAATGTAAACGGCGACGTTCAAAACAAATGAGAAAGGTTTGTTATGTTTTATTTGTTCATCCACTGCAACCAAATCATATTTATATTGTAAGAATGCACCCCAGTAGAGAAAAAGTGAAATACATCAAACTGCATGTTATAACTAAAATAGGTTATTAATTGGGGGCACGCCGTAGCGTAGTGGTTAAGGCTCTGAGCTACAAGCCGGAGGGTCGAGGGTTCAAGTCCCGTTGGGGTCAGGATTTTTAAACTGACTCAAACCCTCTGGCGGCACTATGACCCTGGGGTTGACTCAGCCTCTAATGGAAATGAGTACCAGACGCTTGTTCTGGGGGTAAAGGCAGCCGTCACGCAGGGTTGACAACCCGGCTGACAAAAAGTGCCGATTGTCTAGCAAAAGTGAGAGCCTTAACCTCCTACTACCCCAAGGGCCTCCTGAGGCCTGTTGTGGGATCACTTTACTTTAGGTTATTAATTAATTTCTGATCTTCTGTGATGCAAATATGTCAATTATATTTTTCTGGAACGTGAATACCGGGGAAATAATACGTTTAAGAAAAGGCAAACAGTAGTTTCTTTTTATTGTGGTATAATAAATTGCTACAATTTTCTTCTATTATATCTCGCAAAGCTGTAGCTGGTTACATTTGTGCACTATATATACAATTGGGCGCCACATGCATTCTAGGATTCTTACATCTTAATATATATAAATTGTTATATTCATCTTATTATTTAGTCAGTCACTGCAAAATAATGCTATGATCTATTCAGATTATTAAAATGGAGGAGCTTTTCTTTAACATGATAAACTTAAGTTGATAAATATCGAGGTGAAACACGACTGTGATTGGTTATAAAACAAAATTCATTGAAACGTGATTGGTCATCCACTCCCATTTGGTGCATGAGTTAAATAGTCAAAGTAAATGTTTTATTATTAAAATAAATAGTATGCGACTTTACATTAATTAATTTACGAATTGATACTGCATTCTCTGTATATGAAAGTTTACTTCTTCATATTTTTAAACGATCACTACGAAAAATACTAGAAAAATTGACTTATTTCAGGAAATTTCTCGCACTCAGTGAATTTTAAATCCGTGCACGTTTATATTGAATTCTCATGGAATTAGATGCAAATGTCAATGCAAAATAACGTGAGATTAGCTGACATCAAGTGGAGGAAACATGGGCTTGCTTCCTCGTTCAGTGATTTGGAACGTGACGGGCTGCAAGGAAATATGGCGCGACAATAAATTCGCATTAGCACAGCACTGTCACACCAATTTCAATACATTTCAAATACGAATTATGATTTACGGAATTGAAACCACCAATAATACCATGTTTCAATTTGCACTTGTCCTTCTAAAAATCATCCGCATACGCAACCCATTTCTTAGAATATATATGCGTCAAATGATTGCAAAGAATCAGTTTCATAATTTAATACTTGTTTTGTTTTTTAATGCTCTTTACTCGGCCTGGGCGGGCAGACTGCCATGAACACCGCGTCCTGATATATCTATTGCGCTATCCCAGTATATTCTGGATGATTTAAATTAATTCTATTCTACGGTTTTATGTGAGTTGTAGGTCGTCTTCCGTGCCCAGCACACCAAATTCTTCTCTCCTGACTATCTCGCCATTTTTGTTTTGGGCCCGTGGCCTTGAGGAGAGGCTACAAACCTCCCGTTGGCACCATCTTCCTTGTTTTAATGATCAGGCTCGGAGTTATGAGCCAGCATCCTAGGCTCCAATAAATCTCCCTGCATTTATATATTTTGGACACCTATGGGTGCCAAACAAAATATTTTTCCTAACATGAGACAAGGTGAAGGGTAATATGAAATGAATGCATGAGAAATGAAATGACGTATAGGGGAGGGAAGGGAGAATAGAGAGTGTCGGTGGGATGACATTTGGGAAACGGGAGAACACCGAGAAAAATCCAATAAAGCCCACCGTCAATACTCTTCGGAACCGCCAGGATTCGAACCTGAGATCCCAGTCAGAGCAGCCGCTCGTCCTATCCACGCGTATGCCGAGGCGGTTTCAATAGTTGTTTACAACTACACTATTGTAAACTTAAAAATATCCTATATTAAATTTTCCCATATCATAGCGACGCTAGTGTCACGTAGTGACGCCTCAACACCTAATCTTGCATTTATGCCTTACTCATAAATTTACTAGCTAAATTAATGACTATGATATATTGAACCTGCTGGTACAAGCCGCATTCTCTAAGGCCCTTAACTGGTTTCTATTCTCACTCAATAAATCCAGTTCACATCTCCTACATCCATCAGACAAAGGAACTGTCAAATATTGCAAGTCGAAACCTGCCTTGAAATTGCTCCCAGAAAAGCATTGTGATGTACCAAGGCCGCGTCCAAAAAATATCTGTCGTTATTAACTTGCAGGCACAAAAATCGAAGTCAGAATCCAGAAATGGCAGAAGCACGGAGCAGATGAACTCCCTGATTGAGTAAGAGCTGGGTGGGACGCGACGCGGACGGTATGTATTGTAGGTATCGAGGGTTATCCAGTCCTCCAATTCCGGAGTTGTATTATTTCCCTATACTTTATACGATGAATTTCAATCTTGATTTTATTGCCTTGCAGTTAAAAAAGGCAGATTTTTTGCACACGTTCTTGGTTCACCACAACGCTCCTCTGAGAGAAATTTCTGGTAGGTTTTGGCATGCAATGGTTGACAGTTCCATTGTGAGTATTATCCTCTCACTACTGCTAAGCTTTCCTAAATATTTTCTCTAGGGATTTGCCAATAAACATTAATAATAAATAAGCCCGTCTCAATTTTTAGGCGTAACTATCATGATAATATTAGAATAACGAAATAAATTTAGAACTCCTTATTGTAATGCTTCCTCCTTTCTACATTATGATCACCTATGGAAACGAATAATGTTTATCTTAGGATCTCATTTTCGAATACCGTATTTATTCACCTATTTCAAGCTTTTTTGCCATATCTTTGTGATCTAAAAGGTGGATGCGTGGATTATGCGAGGATGTTTCAGGAACCTGTAGTGTACTGGATGTGCTTTACAGAAAAAAAAAACGTTTTCAGAGTAAAACAGGAATGTATCACACTCGATTTAAGCGGATAATTAACAGTTTACGGTTTTCTACTTTGCGTCATCTCTCCCTCAAAAACGTATTAGTAAAAAAAGAGGCAAAATGGGAAATGTTTTGATGAGGAATGCGCCGTCATTATAAAGAAAAGATACCTAACAAAAAGTATTGGATACATGAGCCAAATGAAGTAAATGTAGAACAACTGGGTAGCACCAGACGGGGAACCAGTACGATATTGTAGTATAAATTAAAGGAATGCTTCTGTGAAAGTATTAATTATCTCGAAATAAGGGCTAAATATAGCAACATTAGATAAATATATAAGGGAATTAGGGTAGAATTGAAAGGTTTTCAGGCTAGAGCAATTTGAAATGAAATTGGGGATATGATTACAGATTTCTAGGAGTGAATAAAATAAAATAGTAAAGTGATCCCACGACAGGCCTCAGGAGGCCCTTGGGGTAGTGGGAGGTTAAGGCTTCCACTTTTTCTAGACAATCGGCACTTGATTTCAGACGGGTTGTGAGCCCTGCGTGACGGCCGTCTTTATCCCCAGAACAAGTGTCTTGTACTCATTTCCGTTAGAGGCTGAGTCGATCCCAGGACCACAGTGCCGCCAGAGGGTTTGGGTCAGTTTAAAAATCCTGACCCCCGGAGCTCGAACCTTCCGGCTTGTAGCGCAGTGAGTGAATAAAATAGTTTCAGAAATTACTGCAACCAGCTATTAAATGTACATGCGAAACAGAACATTGAAGATGATGAATGCGCAGAAAACAGAAATAAAAATCACAGAGCCAAGCAAATTAGAGGTTAGAATGCCGAAGAAAAAATAAAAATCTATGAAACATAAAATATGTATTAAAAATAAGGTTTAGATGCGATGCCAGATGAACTGATAAAAACAAGGTGTTACAAATAAATGGACATGATACATCGGTTGTTCATAAGTATTGCCACGAGTGATTTCCAAATTATCGATAAATTCACGACTCACGAAGTGAGGAGTGAATTTATATAGAGAATTTGGAAATCAAGAGTGGCATTTGTTAGGACTATTTAACGAATAAAAATAAAGCTGTTTACTCACAAATCATTATTTAACTATAGTTATTTTAAAATATTTATATATTAATGTAAACGGCGATGTTTGAAAACAAATGAGAAACGATGGATACGCTTCATCTGCTTCTTTTGTTTATCACTGCAACCAGATCATACTATTTATTGCCAAAGGAACGCAATATTGTAAGAATGTTCTCTAGTGGAGAAAAAATGAAAACATCAAACTGTATATTAATTCATTTCTGATGTCGTATGATGTAAATACGACAATTATATTTTTCTGGATTATTACCTGGGAAAAAATACATTTAGGAAAGTGCAAACAGTGGTTTCTTTTTTTGGTGGTATAATCAATTTACAAATGTTTTTATATTAACTCCCGCATGCGGCATGTCTTGACATTCGTGCACTATAAATACAATCTGGTAGCCGTATTTCTTATGGGCTCAGTCACTGCAAAATAATGGTCAGACCTGTTCAGAATATTAAAAAGGAGGAGCTTTCTTTAATATGGTAATTATAACACTGAAAAATATTTTGTGAAACACGACTCTGATTGGTTGTAAAACAGAAATCATTGAAACGTGATTGGTCATTGACTCCCATTTGGGGCATGAGTTAAATAGTCAGTGTAAACGAGTTGCAATAGTGATGTGTTAATTGAATAATAATTTTATTTCTACGTATTCTTAGAAGTAGGCATATAGTCTTTTCAATACTGTCAATATTACTGTCATATCTGCAGCATTTCATTTTCTTTAACGGTGTTTAGGCAACCAACACCGTGCAAAGATTTGACGTAATCGTTTGCGGCGGTGACGATGATAGTGAAAGACAGAGGGAGGGAAACCACGTTAGAGGGTTAATTGTAGTTACTTTATATATTTGAATTAGCGGAATCCGATAAATAAGTTTGTCCATGTGGAATAATGGTTATCATGCTCGCCACTGTTTCAGAGGTACGCGTGTTCAAATTCAACCGGGGTACGGATTTTTCAAGACTTAAAACACTGTTTATCGGTTCCTTCGAATGGGGACTAAAGCAGTGGGCCTGTGCCGTGGAATTACGGGAAACTTAAAAGAACCTGAAGCCTCACAAAAGATAACTCTGGGCAAAATTTTCAGTCCCTTTCACGCCAACATTCAAATTGCAATGCAAGTTACTTTAGCTGAAAAGGAGTAATCGAATAAATAATAACAATAACTGATTAAGAGAACTGCAATTTATTTCACGTGAGCCCATCTTCTGTCAGCCGCTGTCCAGCGATAGGAATTACTTCAAACTTTCTTTATTCTTTGTAGCTTCTCTACCGCATAGACCTATTTATTTTATTTTACTTCATTCTTAACGCGAGTTAGTTGATTCTACCATTGGCTGCAAATCTGAAGGTCACTGGTTCAGTTTGCGATGGGATCGGATTTTCAAATTTGCCTATAATTTCAGAAAACATCGTGGTCCTGGTTTGCGTTGACTCAGCCTCCAACTAAATTGAGTACCAAGCGCATCAATGAGTAAATGCGGCCATCACGCAGATCTGATATGTGTGGGGTGTCTTAATTTTCTACTATCCCATGGGTCTCTTAAGCCTTTGATAGAATCACTACCATTTTACATGCCTCGGGTACAATTTTATAATTATTTCCAAGACACGTGTATAAAACTGTAAATTAGTGAGATGTCCTAATTATGAGTGGAGAGAGGGGTTATTTTAACGAATCAACACAAGGTATCACGTGTCATATTATGTGCTAGATACGAAAATCCCTAGCTGGCAATCTATGGTTATAAAGCTTGATGAGGTTTTCTTCAGATCCATTTAGGGATGCTCTAATTACATTATCCATTAACATACTGAGAATTCTACCTACCTTTATACAACATCAAAACATCTGCACATGATGAAAAGTTTAACTAAACTTTTCACACTAGATTGGAAAATAACTATAGGAAAAAAATATTTTTTGGTCCATGTGACTAATTTCTTATACTTACCAATCTTGTTGTTATTGGAAGTAAGTCAACGTTCCCACATCTAAACTGGTTGCTATGCAAACAAAAGAAATCGCAATGCTGATATGGACTCAAAAAGCACATGTTCGGTAAGTAAAATAAAACATTTCTTGAATGTTTTGTACACTAACTCGTACCTTTCTTTAGACTTTTCCGGAATTAATGCAGAACATCCCACACTCCAGGCTTCTTCAATTTCTCTATCATCTACCATGACTCCTTCCGTAATAAAATTATCAAACAGATTCTAATCACGGTACTAGATATAAAAATGTCTCCACAGCCAGCAATCCTTGCTTATAATAAATCAAATGAAAAGCTACATAGCAACGATGACCAAATATTTCTTTCTCATATAAGTAATTTACATCCAACCAATATTTTAATTAATTTATTACCATATTTAATAAAAATTAGTCACATCGACAAAAAATAGTATGCAATACACATGAGGTAAGCACGTAACAGATCTCGAAAATTGAAAAAACTCGGCGCAAGCGCCTCGTTTTTTTCAAACATTTTCTCGATCAGTAACAAGTGCTTACCTCACCTGTATCGCAATATAGGCCTACTATTTCAACTCTGTAACTGTGCCATATTAGTCTTAATCAGTAAATTTAAACTATAATATTGATGGCATGTCATTCAACAAGCAGATATAACAATGTAAATATTAACGATTGTTCCTCTTTACTTGTGTTCTCTTCTTTCAGAGACAGGTATAGGAATTATGCTCCTATCGTAGTGTTATTTCTTTTTAAAATTCAATGTTATCATAAGCGTACATTATGCGTTACAAATACCAAAATTTCGAAAGGTTGAAATACGATAAGTGCAACAATAATATTCAATTATATATAACAGTGTTCATTGAGAGACACTGGGTCCACCGCTGTGGATTAAGTGTATCGTCGTTGTCTCGAAAACAGTGGGACAGGTTTAGATCCCCACAAGGGACATGATTTTATGTGAGGCGTTTCCGGAGTTCCATTACGTGCAGGGCAAATAATAGGAAAATATAATGCTCGATTAGTCCCGAAATCCATAAGGCCATCATAATCACTCGCATCATATTGGCCTCGTTTAGCATGATAGTAGAAGCGAATGGTGCCTTGTTTACATGATTGTAATCTTATGGAAATGGCTCCGGCATTTAATTGATAATTCGTAAAAATAACATGGAGAAATTCCGTGTGATTTGTGTGTTCACAATTTTTAATACAACAACAACAATAATAATAATAATAATAACAATAATAATATTAATGATAAAATAACAATAAAATAATAATAATTAAAATAATAATAAAATAATAATAATTAAAATAATAATAATTAAAATAATAATAAAATAATAATAATTAAAATAATAATAATAATAATAATAATAATAATAATAATAATAAAAGTACCCGTGTGGAGTTGTCAGTATCCCATCGGGCGTCTCCACAGGTGGCGGATAGGGGAATGCTTACCAGATATGGCGGGTACTGGGGAAATAATATACCCAGGGCGGACCAAAACTAGCGCTGCTGCCTTGCAGTAAGATACTGGACTATCGAAGACTAGAGGAAGAAAACCTTGAACAAAAATTACCCGTCCCCAGGTTTTGGGTTTTTGCATCGGGCCAGCGCCTCGTTCATCATAAAAAATGCTAAAAAACCAAACATCATGCCTCGGAAAAGTATTCCTCAAAAAATGTTATGGGAAAATTTAGACAATTCTAACATTACCAAACAATTAATAGAAGCTATAAAAACATTATACAAAGGATCTACTTCGAAAATAAAAATTGGAAATCATATAACAGAGGGATTTACTATCACAAAAGGTTTAAGGCAAGGTTGCAGTTTATCTCCAACTCTATTCAAAATTTATCTCAAAAGAATACTAACAGACTGGAGGAAAACATAAAAAAATGGGAATATCAATGCAAAATACACATGAATATTCACTAAATTTTGCAGATGACCAGGTATTAATAGCACAAGACCACGATGACATATAATATATGGCTAAAAAACTAAAAGAAGAATATTAAAAATTGGGGACTTTTTATAAACATTGAGAAAACTAAATATCTGTGTATAGGAAAAGATATGGAAAATATAAATTTCAACAATGCAGAAGAACTAAAACATAGTATATAATGCACTTATTTAGGAACAAAATTAGACCATTCAGGCGATAACACAATGGAAATTAAAAATAGAATCGCACAAACAAAACAAGCAATAAATGCTTTAAACTCTGCTTGGCGGAGCAAAAATATTACCAAAAAATAGAAAATTACAAATATATCAAATCATAATTCAGAGTATTTTAACATATGGTGCTGAAGTCTGGCAAACTCCTACCAGGGAAATTAAAATAATTTTAAGTGGAAATGGATGTTTTAAGAAGATCAGCTGGAAAATCTAGAATAGATAGAATACAAAATAAAGATATAAGGGAAATTCTAGGTGTACAAGAGGAGCCAGACATCATAGACATTATAGAAAAGAAAAGATTACAGTGGTATGGCCATGTCAAAAGAATGCCAGAGCAAAGATTGCCTAAAATTGTTATGGAATGGATCCCAATAGAAAGGGGGAAGGAGGAAGACCGAAGGAAACTTGGATAGAAGGGGTACAAGCAGCTATGAATATCAGGGGATTGGCGGAAGATCAATGGATGGACAGAGAGGAATGGCGTTTGGTTTCCGGAAGACGGCGGCAGTTGCAATGATACCGGATGATGATGATGAATAAAAGTAACTGACACTATCGAAGAGGGAGTTTAATGGCCCCGCAGACATAAACTCTCCCTACATCCCTATCCGTTGCTAATGTTTTCCAAACATGCCCTGTATAATTCACCTCCCTCAGATCATAATTCGTGTTATTTTCTCACCTCATTTTGCCTTAATTACTGGGAGCTTCCCTTCAGGTTTTTCCTACAAGACTTTTTCATATCCAGATATCCACAATAATGATGATGATGTTGATAATAATAAAAAGAATACCAATAAAAGTGTTATTTAAATTTCCAGGTAGACCTATAAGGAAGTAGGACATTTCCTTTCCTCAACCAGTGATGTAAGACACGGCCTACAAAAAAAAAGTAATTTATACACTGTAACTGACCCTCGAATTAATATTAAACACTAATAAATATCAAAATGCATTTAAATGTATTACCCGTTCAAAAAGTAAGCGCAGTTGTTATCAGAAGGCGCCTGCAGTCGTGTTTATGCAGGAATAGAACACGTGACATTGCTAACTACGACGTGCTGAGGGGGAATGGGACGCGGGACGCTGACATTGCAGGTCAAGTAGAAAGTTTATTAGCGGTGCACATTACAAGATGCAAATTATCTTCCTGTCTTGTAAATCAATCATTTTTCTTGGAGACTTTTAGGTGTCTCCATACTTATACAATATAAATATAGGTCTATAATACAAATTGTTGTATCGACATGAAATCACTGTTCAAGAGCGAACGATGTGATTACAAGTGCTATTAAAAGTCAACTGATTATTTTCCCACTGTACACTGCCTTATATTACGTCACATGTAATAACAAGCATTGCTTCGCGATGCGTCCGCCTGTAGATATATTTTGAATGACTAATAATAGTTTTGAAACACTATAGAGGTAATACATAAATTTATAAATAATTTGTAATTTATCAAGTTAATTATATTATTAGAATAAAATGTGGCAGTGTATTAGCTATATCAGAAATTACACAGGTCAACAGTGGTATTGTTGCCCTTGATATAAGATTAATTTCGGATATATTTATGCTCACAATTCATGAAACTATCAATGATTTTGGAAGATTTGCTCTGGTTCTTTTAAAATCCTCCTTTCCATTTTACACTACAAAAATTGGAAAATATGAAAAGAAATAACAGATATATTTATAATGTCAATTGTTTTTTTAATTAGTATACACAGACGTAAATAGAACGAAAAATGTTGAAACCGCATGTTATACTTCCGTGAAATGCCTTTTATAAGATTTTTTTCTATAATTTTTTAGGGGGCAATCTCTTTTTAAAGACCAGCAGTAACCTGCCGTCATGTGACGGTCCCATCTACCCTGGTACCTTTCCTCCATTACTTTTAGATCCTAGTGAAAGCGCTCTCCTTGTTCGTCACTATAATTTCCTAAATTATCCGAAAATCTATCCAGGTGGCTGTGGAGTAAGTGTAACTTTATACTCATATTTGGTCCTAGAATCTTGAAGCTTGTCAACATGTTTTGCATAATTTCTTTATATATTTGCGTGTTTTATAGTTACCTAGGACTTTTTCTACTACCAATACAAAACTCTTCCAAGCTTCACTTTCCGGAACAGTCATAACTTTGATAAAATTTGCATCTTTCATCAATTGCCGAATTTGAGGACCATCAAATATCCTGCCTTTTAATTTTTGCACACTGAGCTTAGGATTTTTTTTACAAATGTATTTGAAACATTCTGCATCCTTGTCCAACACTTTGGCGGATTGTTTTATCATATTCAGATGCACATCGTGGGTACTCTAATTTTGTCAAATAACTGAGATCGCGGCCGATGTGCGGAGTGAGGGGTGCGAGAGTGGGGATCACGTGATGTTTGTATGCGCGAAAATATGCGCCGAAATCAAATCATGACTGGAAACATACATTTTATTAATAATAAGCCGATTAATGTTAAAAATATAATATACGCAAAAATCATAAAAAAACTAGAGCACATTCAGCACTTTAATGAATATATTCGTAAACTGTGCACTTGAAAATATAGAAATTCGCTGAGATATCCAGGAGAGCTGTGTTATAGATGCCAATTTCTCCATGAAAGCGGCTAATCGACGGCAAGTTCTATTATTAACAAGTAGAAAATTCCAACTGCTGGAAAGCGAGACAGTAAAAGAAAGACGCATATTGAAAAATGTTTTGAAGATAGATGTGCTGATTATGTAAAGAAAAAAGAGCTATTGGCTACATGAGATAAAGGAATCAAACCCAGAAAATTTGGGTAATAATTAGACAGAAAACCACCGGATTTTAAAGAGTAAAAGAGGGAATCTTAAGGAGGGAAACTGAATGAACTTGAAATGAACACGAAAAATAGGAACATTGAGAATAATATAAGAGAATTAGGGCAGAAATAAATATTTCACAATTTAACAAATACATGATTGTAAATGGTGTAGGCAGCTAGGTTGATAGCATTTTATTTAACGGCACTCTTTAACAACTAATTAATTACCGTCGCAATAAAAAGATAGGTGTGATAAGATCGACAAATATTTGTTCATAGCATTAGTATTTCCGGCTTGAGAATACTTATTTCTCGTATACATTCTACACGGGTCCCACGGCTTTACTTCTGTTCCAAAATAAGCGATACCCAAGATTTTTACTCTTGGAGAAATCAATTTTCAGTAATATATAAAATATAAATAATATACTATATATATTAGTTATTAGTACATGCAGAACATGATTTGGAAGACGATGATATACACACGCGCACGCTCACACACACTTTATATATATATATATATATATATATATATATATATATATATATATTCATAGTGACGAGTGCATTAGAAGCTGAAATGACGATTAGAAAATTAAAGATGTACAAAGGGGTGGGTACCGACTATGCGCGATAATGTGTACAATTTTACCAATTCCGCACGAACAACTGTGGTGTTGAGGAATGTGCAAGATTGAGGAATATTACAGAAGAATTGTTGGGAATGTAGTATAATATTGTTAACATATAGATTGAAAAAAGTGGCATTAATACGTTTAAAATTTTAGTGAAATAATCTGGCTTTGTAGCGGAAAAAATGAAGCTTTAGTAGTATCTACAGATTATAAAGTAAATAGGTTACATCTGAAATTGATAAATAGCTGCCTGGGAATTTTATTTAGTTTTCCTCTATCCTCAGGAAGCAGGAACTGCTTTCACATAGGATTTAATGAGCATACAATCCAACAATCCTAATGTCATATTTATTTCTGATTACGTAACAACAAATTTCATATATTCAAATTATTATTCCTCCAGAAATTTGGGCTTCTGAGGCAAACACGTCTGACAGATTAACCAATGCTTGCGATGAATTTCATAGATCTTTTGGTCTTAATTTTAACAACCCACATGCAATATATTATACCACTCAATTGGTGCTAAGAATTAAACACAGAGTAGCGCATATGTTAAAATGAATGACTAGATACACAATCTTTAATATGAAGGCAAAAACAGCACATTCATAAATTAACTTCAAAATGCAGCCATGGAAATATCACAGGTCTGAAATTCCTATAAAGATTTTCATATTATTTTAATAAGTAATTTCACAACATGCAACGGTTACATTTTATGTAACTTACTCCCAGGGTTTCGGGTTCGATTCCCGGTTATACATAAACAAATTTATATGTGTATCTTATAGGAGTTCTGAGTCGTAGCCGTGTAATTTAAAGCATCATGCCTTGGTGCAGATCTACGGGATTTGTGCGGAATGGTGTCACCATGAGGAAGAAAATTTCTCATGGAATTACAGTCAGTAAGGGACCGATACCCACTTAGCATCGTAAGTAATTTGGGCAGCTATAAGAAGTTGCAAATTCTGTATGAGAAAATCAGCTAAACATCTTTGGATTCCGACTTGCTAAGTTCATATTACCCTCGTACAGGTTGGGATCGTCCACCTCTCTGATTAACACATGTGGATTTTAGACCAGCTGTCTATAGGCCAAGGGATTTCTAGGCCTCTTTTCCCGTGGAGTAATTTATTATGTATCAGGTACCAGGTCCAATCAGTCTCGTGTGGTCAACTGACTATCAGTTTGACATAAGTTAAAACCGTTATGAGATATCAAATTAACATTGAAGGATAGCTCAGACGGTAAACATGTGACTGGTGAAATTAAATGTTTCTTACCTCTCCTCATATAAATCTTCTAAGTAGATCGCGATTTCGAGACCATAACGGTCTCATCTTCAGTACAATCTTGGCGACTGACGTTATGTCGATCGGAAGAAACTCTCCTTCTGCCCTCTGTTGGTGGACCTATAAACCTCTGGATCAGGTCAAAATAGGGCCACCAACAGAGGGAAGAAGAAGAGTTTCTTCCGATCGACATAACATCAGTCGCTAAGATTGTACTGAAGATGAGACCGTCATGGTCTCGAAATCGCGATCTACTTAGAAGATTTATATGAGGAGAGGTAAGAAACATTTAATTTCACCATAAATTAAACCTCATAGTGAATAATTCCTATAAAAGTTAAACATGTGACTACCTGTTATATTCGCTGTTTGACGATCAGTGGATTCAGTCCTGACTTCTGCAACTCTCCTTCCAAAGTTTTATTCATTTAATTGGTATTAATAATACATCAATGGGAAAGAAGAACACACATTATAGATTACAGTTTTCAATTGACTGACATTAAATTATTCATAGCTATTTTCTGTGATACAGCACAACTAGGAAAATACTTTGTAATTGCAAACGACGATTGTGACATTTAAGTCGGGATTTGGATCAAACTTTTAAGACTGGTGTTCCATTATAGTGCTGCTGAGGCTAATCTATTAGATTACTTTAGATTAAAATTATTTTCTCTCGAATCTCAAAAATCTTGTAAATATGAAAACTGCGTTAATGTGTTTTAATATGAGCGCTCAAACTCACTGTAGTCATTATTATGGAGTTTCGCTGTTATCTTAGCTAATTCCATAAGTGAAAATTCCCCCGTGGCTTAATATCATGTTACAATTTAGAAGTAGAGGCGTCGAGTTGAAAATATCTCTGTTACGACATTATTCATGCACCTTTTTCTCAGGGAAGGGAAAAAAGAAAGAAAGAAAAAAGTAGACCAAATAAATATTAGTTTGTGAAGTATCATTGCCGTTAGGGATCTAAAGTTTTTATTACCCCATCCTGTGAAAAGGAAAAGAGGAAGAGACTACAAAAAGGAGAGTTTCGTTATTTCGCAGCAAACTTTTCTAATATAGGCTCCACTTTAAGAATATGAAGGGACTGTCACAAAAGAAGTCACATTTGAACTTGACTGCCAAATAGCATTTTTAAACCAAAAGCCTGTTTTATCATTAATGAATCCATAGATCATCACACGAAACGTTTTTTTACGTCTTCTTACAGAATCACTTTGTTCTTATATTTTCTTTTCCTTTATGAATGCGTTTTCTTTACAAGCGAACACGATTCAGAGTTCTTAATGCTAGTGTAGACATTCGCGGAATTTGCGACGAAATACATGTAAGAGCGTATACTGTACAGGAGACTGCGAATTACGTTTTTAGTTTAACCATTTCATGATTGGGTAATCCTGACCATCACCTTCACCAAGAATGAGGTGTGAGAATAACATTATCCATGATTTGAGAGAGTATGATTGGAAAACATTAACTATGGATAGGGGTGCATGGAGTGCTTATGTCCGCGCAGCCATGAACCTAAGGGTTCGATAGAGCCAATGACTTAGTTAGTTTGGTCATTTAGTTGACCATCACCTTCATCAATTATTTCCCATTTGAAAAATAAACAAATACCTTTCTATGTGTTTCCCACTGTAGCATAGTAGTTCAGGCAATACGCTTACAAGCCGGAAGGACAAGGGTAGGAGTCCCGGTGGGGTCAGGATTTTTAAACTGATCCAAACATTCTGGCGGCACTATGGCCCTAGGGTCGACTCAGCCTCTATCGGAAATGAGTACCAGACGCTTGTTCAGAGGGTAAATGCGGCCTTCACGCAGGGCTGACATTAAGAGCCGATTTTCAAGAAAAAGTGGGAGTCTTAACCTCATACTACTATAAGGGTTTCCTAAGCCTGTAATGGGATTACTCTATCTTTTGTGTATTTTCGCAACGCATCTAACCAATCAACTAACATGCTAACAAGATACTAAATAATTTGCTACCACTATCGAACTCGGAGTTTCCAATTATCCCCTGTACTGTTCACCTCAATGAAATCATGCTTCATGTTATTCTCCCACCTCATTTTGGCCTACTTACTCGGAGCCTTCCTTTTGGTTTTCCTAATATAAGTTTCAATGCCTCTATTTTTTTCCCCATTTGTGCCACATGTTCTGGCCATCGCTGATTACGAACTTAGTCGTTCTTATTACATCAGGTTTCCCATTAAGATCACGTTCGTCTGTGTTTGGTCCAAAAATATTCGTTAGCACATTGTTCTCAAATAATCTGTTTCAACATTTCTGTGGAAAATGTTTTAAGATCATCAACTGAAGCTAAAATTACTTTCTCTTTTATTCCACCTTTTTTTTTTCTTGTACTGTACATGTTTCATAACCAGGTTTTTATAGTTTTTATCGAAGCCTGAGATTAATGATTAATTTATTTTCATAGATGCATGTGTTCTTTTGCAACTATATGCTATACATAGTAATACCTAAAACTTAAACTACAAAAATTTACGGTAAGATTACTATTCCTTGAAACTTAGAAAAAAAAAAGTTATTTTATATCCAGTGGTAAATGGCTTGACTCATTTGTAAAGTTAGCTTCTGACATCACATTGACTACTCAACTTAAAGCTACTTAATGTGGTTGTTCTATTGTGCATTAACTAGAGGTTGTTTGATAATGTGCATTTCAAATTTTGTTTTCATATTAGATGTTCTCTCTCTCTCTCTCTCTCTCTCTCTCTCTCTCTCTCTCTCTCTCTTTCCCTCTCTCTCACACACGGGCGCGCGCACGCACGCACGCACGCACACACACACACACACACACACACACACACAACAACAATAACGGCATTATAGTAAACAACTCAATATATGGTACAAACACGTGAATATTTCAACGACCGCGGGAGTGGGGTCGGATCCAGGAATCACGGGCTGGTCAAAATAAGTCATATAACCTACAGTCGTGGTAGGAAAACATAGTTTCAAATGATCATGCGGTACCATAGATTGGTTTGTATTGTAAGCCTATATTTTCCCTTTACAGAGATTTAGGCGCTCTCCCCCTACAGGGAAGAATTTGAGCCATACTAATTTAGTTACACTTGTTTTCGTATAGATGTCATTTTGAGTGGTCTGTGGTCAGCGTTCCGACTCATACTGACATCTAGGAAACCAAGGTAGTACTAGGACGGGAAAATTCGGTAAATTTTGCTTAGAGGCCTTTTCATTCAGGCTTACGGATTTTTTACGAGCCTGAAAATCTTCAGACTCGGGACCCACGGCTTAAAGTCCCTCCCAAAGGACTTGCTCCTTGGATTTTTCCGTCCTAAAAAATCCATCGACCCTGGCTGGGTTCGAACCCGCGATCCTCGGGACCAGAGGCAAGGAGCATAACCACTAGTCCATCGCGGCCGACGGCAAGATAAGAAGTATAAACTACCGCAAAACACATTTTGCGAGAATCTACCAAGTTTAGAGCTCAGATTCTCTACAATGCGCTATATCTAACAAAGGAACTGTTAACCATTGCATGCCAAAATTTACCTTAAAATGTTTCTCAGAGAAGCGTTAAGATGTACCAAAGTCGTGTCCAAAAAATCTGATATTTTTAACTGCAAGGCACAGAAATCGAAGACAGAATCCAGCAATGGCAACCCACAACACGGAGCAGATAGACAAATTCCCTGCTTGCGTAAGAGCAGAGTGATGTGAAGTGAAGCGGGACACGGCCTTGGTACATCAAAATTACTCTCTGTAAAAAAAATTGAAGGTAGGTTTGAGCATACAATGAATGACTGTTTCCTTGTAAGGGTTACGAGAATTACAGATATTAATGTGATTCCTATTTACTAGGGATGGGTTGGGTATGTGAAAAAGGGACTGAAAATTGCAAGAATGAGTGGAGAAAAATAAGGAGGAGGTACTGAGATATAAACCAATAAAATATTTTCGCCGAATGTGAGAGAAAGCGCTCACTGTTTTTACAAAGAGACCTAAAACAAGTTTGGGGGAAAAAATCTTATATACTCAATCTAGGGCTTACTTGGTTTAGCTTAGGGGCAGGGAGATTTAAAAAAATTAGCGACGATCACGATATGCGAATACGTCCAATGTGCGGGAGCTTTGAAAACATATATTAGGAAAATGTAACGATTTAGAATATTGGAGGTGTCAATTACCAGAAATATTTTAAAATTCAAATCGTTTAAGATTGGCATGCTACGAGTTAATGGTAAGTCCAGAAAATTGGATAAACATGGGTAAATTTCTGGACAAAACGCTGAAAATGAGAACAACACTCATTCATGAATAAATAGATAAGTTAGCAAATTGTAATATCATTAATTCTTAATAATTCTACATAACCAAATTAATGTGTAATGTAATTGTATTACTTACTTACTTACCTACTCACTGGCACTATCGATCCCGTAGGTTCATGGCCGCGCGGACATAAGCTCTCCATACATCCCTATCCTGAGCTAATCCTTTCCAATCATTCCCTGTATAATCTACTTCCCTCAAATCATAGTTAATGTTATTGTCCCACCTCAATATCTGTCTACCAACTGGGCGTTTTCCCTCTGGCTTTCCTACAAGAAGCTTCCATGCAAGTCTTTCATTCCCCATACGTGCAACATGTCCTGCCCATCGCAGTCTACGAGACTTGACTGTTCTTATTATATCTGGCTTCCTATAAAGGTCATGTAGTTCATTGTTATGTAGTCTTCTCCATTCACCTGTCTGTTCATCTCTCTTTGGTCCAACATTTTTCCTAAGTACTTTATTCTCAAATACCTGTAATCTCCTTTCCTCCCTTAAAGTAAGAGTCCATGTTTCGCACCCATATAATATCCCCTAACTGGTAGAATAATAGTTTTATATATTTTCAGTTTAACGTTTTTTGAAAGGAGTTGGGACATCAAGAGTCTCTGCAATGCATAATAGCACGCATTTCCAGAATTGAGCCTATGTTTAATTTCTTTGTGCATCTCATTCCTATTTGTGATTATTGTTCCTAGGTATTTGAATTCAGCCACTTCCTCAAAATTTCGCTCATTTGTCATTAGCTGTCCATTTCCATTATATAATGTATTTCTACGTGTGACCATATATTTAGTTTTATTGATATTTACTTCCAGTCCTAAGTTCTTAGTGTTACTCAATAGTGTGTGCGTATTGAATGTAATTGTATTATCTAATTTGTTTTCTATTTTGTTTTAAGTTATATTATTACTAAACATTAACTTATTGTAACGGACTGTCAACAGCACGTAAGGCTTCCTGCCCGTGCGACCCATATTGTTAAATAACTAATAAAGTTGAGGAGACGGACCTTTTACGTAAATATTCCATAATTTTATACTTTAACTTTGAATAATACCTCAACGGAATACATCGTGAATCTTATAAAAGTCCTACTACTATTTAAATACAAATATCCTCAATTCGTGTCCAACTCAAAGTCGCGTCGAGAAATGAGATGAGATGAAGGTCTGTGAACTACAAGCGTTGCTGGTCGGTCGGCCATCCCTGAAGCACCGTCACAAGGGTAGATGAACAAGATGAAACGAAATGGTTGAGATGAGTACAAGCTCCTTTTCGTTCACCACGTAACCCACATTGAGTGAACGAGACTCGATCTTGGGACCCCAGCGATGAGAGGCGAGCGTCTAACGGATTGGGCCACGGAGCCGTCCCTATTTAATTACTATTGGAATAATTTTATTTAAAAATATTTTCCATGATATTACTCTTATATTTACAGTGGAATGTTGATTGTTTAAATGTGTCTGATATTCATACTAGAGCCGTTTGAAACCAAAATTTGAAACGTAACAAACAAAACTTAGTGTACATGTTAATTCTTTGCCAGGCAATTATCTTTCAAAATTTCGAAAATGTTTTTCATAAGTAAGCATTTGTTAGGACTATTTAACGAATAAAATTAAGCAGTTTACTCACAAATCATTGTTTAACTATAGTTATTTTAAAATATTTATAGCTTATATTTAATGTAAACGGCGATGTTTGAAAACAAATAAAAAATGTGAGGTTATGTTAATTCACTGCTGCTTGATCATACTATTTATTGCCAAATAAGATCGCAATATTGTAAGAGAGCACCCAAGTGGAGAAATAATGAAACACATCAAACTATATATCATAATCAACATTACGGGTTATTCATTTATTTTTTAGTAAACAACTGAGTAAAATCAAGGAATCTTTTCATTATTTGCTATATTCAATATATTTGTTGGAGAAAAATAATGCTTTGACCTGTTCAGAACATTAAAAAGGAGGAGCTTTCTTTATCAAAAAAGCAGGAGCTGATAAAGAGAAATCGATAAAGAGCGAGGTGAAACACGACTGTCATTGGTTGTAAAACAATATTCATCGAAACGTGATTAGTCATTGACTAGCATTTGTGGCATGAGTTAAATAGTCATCAATTTTATAGAAGGGAAATAACGAGTTTCTCTTTATCAGGAGGACACCTAATTATAGCAGAAATTCATTATCTAGGAATACTGGACTAAATTTTCAGAAGCAAAAGCAAGAATTACAATGAACAAGGATAATATTGAACACTTGCTCTATCGAGGATTACTCCACTCAACAAAATACATTTGTCTTTTTAATTACTCGAAGAGTATTACAGCAGTCTCCGATATAATTTTTAAGATGCATGTTTAAGCTTTTATATTTTTCCATTGCGATACATACCATAGGCTACTATGTTTGGCTTAATTTCGCCGAGAGGCAATAAAACCGGATACACTTAGACAATGAACAAACAAGTTTAAAGGGTTGAAAACTCAATTATCGTATTTAAAACAGCAGCAAATAGGATGGTAGCGTCTCTTTTATTTCTTTCTGCAATGGAACTCGTTGAGATATACGACTTCAAGCTCCTCTGTACTTATTTATTTACATATTTATTTGTTTATTTAAACCAGTGACTGGCAAAACAATAATAAAGTCATTATCCCGTAAGAATCATAATTTTAGTCCTAGTCTCCCAATATATCTGGTCCTCTTATAGGTACAAAATACTTAAATTAAGCTGGTCAACATGATTTTTGTCTCATGAGTACCAATAGTTGTACTTAATGAAGTCTTTTATCGTGTTTTCAAATATGCATTCGGAATTTCTCCATCACCCACAGTTTTATTTTATTTTAATTTCAATTAATGGATTTAAATCATTATTTTTTAGTAAACTTTTTTCGTCCATTTGTCCATTGTAAAATAAAACCAAATTAGTTAACTCAGGAGACTTCAGCTGAGGAAAAGAGATATCAAGGCAAATGGAATCCTAATATGCTGGCCGATTATTGTTGGGCCATCAAGGCGTATGCTCCACAGTCGAAATATAGCAGAAAATCGTCATTTCTTACTTTCTAGGTGAGTCCGAATGTTCGAATATTGTGTAGTTACGAATGTAGAAAACATGAAAGTGTTGGAAATTATAAATGCCTGTCTCTCGGAAACTTTGTGTGATGGAGGAAAACCGATATCATATTTGGATTCAGGAGAAAAATACTAGTAGAATCACATATTTTTCTTTCTGAGAAAAAAAAATTGTTGCTCTATGTTATTGTCCCATGGGAATCATTATTTTAGTCCTATTCTCCCAAACTCTCTGGTTCTCTATAGGGTGTGAACGCCAGAAGAAGTCTATGTCATCCCATGAATTACATAACATTCAGGATTATGAGGTCAGAATTCCAAAGCGGTGAAGATGTTTTTCAAAGCAGTAATGACCAGTGTTGAGGTGCAAAACGGGGTTTTCCTTGGTCTTTTTCAAGAATGTTGTGAAGTGAGATATTCCAGTGTTTGTGATTAGTTAATTCTTCCGGTTCCTCGTTTGAGGTATGTCTGTCCCTATGATTGATTCATTAGCTTTTGATATTGTTATGATACTTTTTTATGGGAGTAAGCAGGGAGGCTTCTTTTTTTTAGTAGTATGGCTCCTTTTTAATTTGTATGAATCTGGCAATGACCTTGTACGAAAATTAGTTTTTCCTTCTATAATATTGTTATTGTTTAGTCGTTGTTGTATTGTCGTCGTATCGTCGTCGCCGTATCGTCGTCGTCGTTGTTATTGTTATTATTATTATTATTATTATTATTATTATTATTATTATTATTATTATTATTATTATTATTAAATCTCCAGGATGTGGAGCTCTATTTTACAAATGTATTTCAGGCCTGTAGTTAAAATATAAAAGAAAATTGAATACACACATAGCTACAAAACTGAAATGATACAAAAAAAATGACCTGATACAATTAAAACTATGAAAGTAAGTAGTAATAAAGATGATTTACAATGTAATGCAAATAGTATTTACAAATGTTTCAAATGCTGTAATACAACATTTTCTTTTTAGAATATCAATTTTTGTAATACGCAATACTTGGCAAGGCCTATATTCATTCAAATGAACATCCATAATGTATCGCTTATGTCCATAATGTCCTCCTTTATTAGTTTCTGAATGATCTGTTGGTAGATTTCTTGATTAGATTTGGATTTCTTCAGACGTAGGAAGGGATGTTTCAGCGATTCATTGAAATATGCAGCATATTCAAACTTTTCTCCGTGGAAGTTGACTTGGATTAAGGCGATCTCTTGTATCTCCACATCATAGGCACTGTGAGGCAGATACACATAAAACCTGGCAGAAATCAGAGAAATGAAAATATTCTAGCCCTAAAATCTCGAGTAGGGCTAAACATCGGAGGACCTACAGCAACATTTTTATCATGTCCCTTTGCTCAAGCTACTTATCCCCGTTACAAGCCCTTCAAATCACGTAAGTCCTATTAGAGACCATTCACGGCGCAACTACCGACAATACTATCTTATGTTTGTGGCTTGTCTGAGCATTTGTGTTTGAATATATACAAGTTTTAGCAATCGAACCTTCGATTTCAGATATGTTTTGAGATTATAAGAATAATAATGATATGTTTAACCTCTTGAGAAATATATAAAAAAGCTACAAAAAAACTTAATATTTTTCATTTATGTGCAATTCTTAAACATAGATCCTTTTAATTACGCTCTAAAGGTGTCCATTCCTCAATTTTTCTTTATAAAATACTAATACCCAGCGTGCGCTACTGCGTCTAAATAAATGGAACATGTTTTTATGTTTACTTGAATAAGTAAAAAGAAAACGAATTATAAATTGATATACCAATTATTTTTAGATACACCGTGCTAACTACCCGGTGTTGCCCGGGAATCTACTTATCCCGATCATCTTGGCATACATCGTAATTCTGCCCGAGGGCAGGTCTTTCACTGCAATCATAGCATCTTCATGCTATGCTTTGCAGCTTTACTAGGGAATTACAGTTGTGGTAGCTTCCCGATGCTTTCCACACATCTTGGCATAAATGAGCTGAATGACAAAAATTGTTATTGTGAGTTATCCGTAAAAAAATACCCGCCGCGCACTGCTACGCTTGCCAGGGACTCTACTCATCCCGACCTTCTTGGTATCAGTGAGCTGAAAGGAAAAAAATTGTTTCTGTGTGTCATCCGTAAAAGATAGGCATATAATGCCGCGGACTATTTATGTACATTTGTTTTAGATATTAAATTGTGCGTACATAAATTTGGTGTATTTGTTATGGTTTTGGCAGCGTAAGTAATTTAAGCGTCCAAAGAGCGACTTTTCTTTATTTTTTGCTGCAGCCCTATAGTACGTACGGTAATATGTTACATACGTTAATTTTCCCAGAAAAGACTCTGTAAATGATAAAAGAAACATTCAAATCGGTCAAACAGTTTTTGAGTCCATAAAGGACACACAGACAGACAGACGAACAGACTCACATTCATTTTTACACGCTTTATATTAGCTTGACCTGTATATAGGTAACTGACCTGTATCTATGTAACGGAATCTTTGAAAACGATTTTCACCCACTTAAAAAACACTGGATCGACTTGAAACTTTGTATACTTGTAAAGGACCCATGACAATACAGTAATGTCGTAATATGGTTTCTAAAATCCCGGCCAGAATCATCAGAAAATAAAAAATATGAAAACCGGTATAATAGATTGCTGACTTATCGACCTTTTAGTCAATCGTAAGAGGTCAGTTGTGGGTAGATCGGTGGATTGAAGTGCTATATAATTTCAGTAATTCATAGGCTGCTGGTTCAAATCCGGTCCGGAGGATTTTTAGAAGAGTATTAAGCAATTAAATTTTCATGGGATTCCGGTTTATGCCAATCAAACTAACAATTAAAAAAATAAAAATAGTTAAAAAACTAAAACAACGCGTTTTATTAGAAAACCAAACTAAAAAATAAAAAATATTAGTTTAAAAAAACTAAAAAAACATGCTTTATTGGAAAACCGAACTAATAAATGAAAAATAGTTTTCATTTCCAACACACTTGGGATAAAATTAAAGTAGTCAACAAAAAAATCATATCCAACACAACTAGAATAAAACTAGAATTATCTACAAAAAATACCATGAAAAGCGTGGGGTGCTTTTTATGGTTTTTACGTTTTCTTCTTAGAAACTTTAATTTTACCATTATCTGTTTTTTATCAAATACATTAATTCATATGGAGCGCCCCAGGCTTTTGATGGGAAAATTATTTTTTTGTAGATAACTCTAGTTTTATTCTAGATGTTTTGGAGATGATTTTTTGTTGTTGACCACTTTAATTTTATCCCAAGCGTGTAGAAATTAAAATTATTTTTCATTTTTTAGTTCGGTTTTCTAATAAAGCGTGTTGTTTTAGTTTTTTAAACTATTATTTATTATACACTGCTCAATAACCTACTAAGACAATGTTTTTTTGGAATAGTATTAGATGCAATCACTTTCTATTACTCCAAGATAATGTAAACAAGAGTTTGAAGTTGTCACGTAACCTCGGTACCACACCAGAGGGCAGTGTCTCTACTGTTGATGTGAAAGGGTGGTGTGGGGGTGAATGTATTGTTGCTGTTTTTAAATCCAGTCCAGTTTTCAGTTAGTGAATGACTTGCCTTAGGGACAGTAATGCCTCGACAACGTGATTTACCTGAACCAATGGCTTTTAGGGCCATAGGAAGGATGGAAGCTGGACAGACACAACAAGAGGTGGCACAAGCCATTGGGGTGTCTCAAAGCGTGATTTTCAGATTTTGGAATCGTTTTCAAAGAACAGATACTGTTCACAGAAGAGCCGGACAAGGTCGACCACGGGCAACAACAGCAAGGGATGACCATTACCTCTTATTAACAGCCCGTCGGAATAGACAGCTGAATGCAACTCAACTGCGAAATACACTTCAAACAGCAACAGGACGCAGGGTGTCAACTCAAACTGTCCGTAATCGACTGCATGGAAGTGGTCTCTATGCCCGTAGGCCCATGGTGTGTACCAGGTTAACTCCACAACACTGTAGAGATCGCAGAAACTGGGCGGTGGAACATCGTGGGTGGAGGCATGCCGAATGGAGATCAGTTCTTTTTTCTGATGAGTCGCGATTCAACTTGGAATGTGATAGTCGGCGTGTATTCATCTGGAGGGAAAAAGGGACACGAAACAATCCAGCTTTTGTACGTGAAAGATCCCCATATCGTGGCGGTGGTTTGATGGTGTGGTCAGGAGTCAGTAGTGGTGGACGTAAGGTACTCTACGTCTCCCAAGGTGTTTACTCTGACTGCGGTACGGTTAGAGGAACGGAGATTCTCCAAACCTTTGTCGTGCCTTATGCTGGTGCCGTAGGTGGTTCTTTTCTTTTTATGTGACGATAATGCACTAACCCCACAGAGCGCTGCTTGGTGGACGACATGCTGGAAGTGGAGTGTAAATCGATCGTCATGCAAAGGGCCCCCAGCTTCCTCCCCGTACTTAAATCCGATTGAGCATTTGTGGGATTGCATTTAGGCAGGCTCATTGCAGGCAGACCATCACCCTCCCCAGAGCTTCCGCATTGCTCTTATGGAAGAGTGTCCACTGTATCCCCCAAGAACGTCATTGCTAACCTCATTTCATCAATGCCACACAGTTGTGAAGGCATTTCTAGTGCTCTGTGCCGTTCGAGGAGACCATACACCATATTAAAGAAACATTTTCACCCATGTTAATGTTGCTTTTGTTTGTTTGCCATATTCCTAATCCATGATCTCTTTGACATCTTGTGTTGTACAGAGATTACGTAATGACTTCAAACTCTTGTTTACATTCCTTTGGAGTAATAGAAAGTGATTGCATCTAATACTGTTCCTAAAAACATAGTCTTAATAGGTTATTCTACAATATCCCCTAATTTTTTTGAGCAGTGTATAAAGACTACACCCATCATCACTTAATTATTATCATACGGCTACGTTAGACTCTTTGATACAAGTGATTTAGGTACCCGATTCCATCAGCATATCTTCCTTCATACCCCTCCTCACCACACTACCTAATACTCAATCTTTTACAGTTTCATTTGCCAAAACACGGATTCTCTCCACCCTACATCAGAGATTGTCAAACTATAACATCTTTCAAAACGAACTGAAGAACTTTCAAGTAACTAATGAAAACATTTCACTAATAGAATTTTTTAACAATCAATTAAGTTTCTTTATTTTATTTAATGAAAATAGTATTTATATGCATGCATATTTTAAGCTGATGTCTTATGTATAACCGATAGATTAATTCATATTTTATTACTCTATTGATATTATTTTTATGTCTAGTATATAGGAGCTGTTGTTCTTTTGTGTATATTTTAATATTAGTTTTAATTTTAATCACCATTAATTTGATCGCGTTAATAGTATTATTTTATTACCGTTCAATTTAGTCAAATAATGTTTAGTTTATAATATTACAGTCACTGTTGTATTTTAACGTAAAATGTGATTGCCATGGTAAGTGGAAAACAAGGCCACATGGCTTGCACTGCACCAGGCTAAATATAAATAAATAAATAAGTAAATAAATAAATAAATAAATAAATAAATAAATAAATAAATAAATAAATAAATAAATAAATAAATAAATATATATATATAAAGTCCACCGCTGTGGTCTCGAGGTAGCGTACTGCCTTGTCACTCAGCGGGCCCGGGTTCGATCCCCGCTCGGGACAGTTTTTCTGGGTGAGGTTTTTATAGGGGTTTTTCCTCACCTGTAAGACAAATGTCAGGAAAACGTTAAGGCCCAAACGGTCCCCGAAATCATATGGCCATCATCATCACCATCATCCTTATCATTATCATCATCATCCTTCACCGGTGTGGAAAGCAACGGGAAGCTACCACACCTACAATTCCCTTGTAAAGCTGCAAAGCATAGCAAGAAAATGCTATGATTGCAGTGAAAGACCTGTCCTCTTTCACTGAAATCATAGCATTTTCATGCTATATATATGTATATCCGGCTTTAACAATGTTATACATTTTTCCGGCACCAATTATTTTTCTTTTGCTTTATAATTTTCCTCCATTTGTCTCTATTATAACACATTTCTTCCCGTTTTTCCCAGTCCTTCAAATTTTCTCTAATCCTTTGGATCCACGTTAGATTTTGGTCGTCCTTTCCTTGTTGCTGATGGTGTCCATTCCATTATTTTCTTCAGTAATATTTTATCCTCCGTTCGCCTAAATGCCCGTACCATTTTAATTGCTTTTCTTGGATAAATTTAAAATTTGGTTTTGTACATTGAAATTCTCTTTTATAACTTCATTTCTAATGTTCTCTCTCCTTGATATCCTAGCAGATCTTCTCCAATAGTCCATTTCTGCTACCATTAATTTTTTTTTGATCTGATAACACAGCTCTACAAAACATTTTTTTTTTTTGCCCTGGATATCTCAGCGAATTTCTATGTTTTCAATTGCACAGTTTACGAATATATTCAAGAAAATGCTGAATGTGATCTGGCGTTTTATGATTTTTGCGTATCTTATATCTTAAACAGTAAACGGCTTCTTACTAATAAAATTTATCTTCCCAGTCATGATTTGATTTCTGCGCATTTTTCGCGTACCGGTATACAAACATCACGTGATCCCCACTTTCACACCCCTCACTCCGCACATCGGCCGTGATCTCAGTTATTTGACAAGATTAAAGTACTCACGACGTGCATCTGGATATGATAAAACAATTCATAAATGCGTTGGACAAGGAAGGAAAATGTTTCAAATACATTTGTAGAGAATTTACTAAGCTCAGTATGTAAAAGTTAAAAAGGCGGAATATTTGATGGTCCTAAAATTCGGCAATTGATGAAAGATACAAATTTTATCAAAGTTATGACTGTTCCGGAAAGTGAAGCTTGGAAGGGTTTTGTATTGGTAGCAGAAACTTTCCTAGGAAACTATAAAGCACCAAATAATTGTGCAAGACATGTTGATAAGCTTCAAGATTCTGGGAGCAAATATGAGTATAAAGTTACACTTTCTCCATAGTCACCTGGATAGATTTCCGGATAATTTAGGAATTTATAGTGACGAACAGGGAGTGCGCTTTCACTAGGATCTAAAAGTAATGGAGGAAAGGTATCAGGATAGATGGGACCGTCACATGATGGCAGATTACTGTTGGTCTTTAAAAAGAGATTTTCCCCTAAAAAAATTATAAAAGAAAATCTTATAAAAGGTGTTTCAATGAAGTATAACATGGGTTTTCGATATTTTTCTTTCTATTTACATCAGTGTATACTGATTTAAAAAAAATGTCATTATAAGTATTATAAATATATCTGTTATATTTTTTCATATTTTCCGATTTATGTAGTGTAAAATGAAAATAAAGATTAAGAAATTAAGAATCAGACCAAATCTTCCAAAATCATTGATAGTTTCATGAATTGTGAGCATAAATATATCCGAAATTAATCTTATATCAAGGACAACAAAACTACTGTTGACCAGTGCAATTTATTGTCCAAACCTCTGAAATCTAAGTCATAATACTTCTACCAGTGTCTAAATAAATAAATAAATAAATGAATAAATAAACATTCCATGAATGATATAAGTAAAACCGGAGTTTTTAATTTATTGGTGGACTGTGAACAAATCATTTAAGCAGGGTTGAAAACTAAATTATCCCCTTTAAAAATGCAAGAGGATGGCAAAGTATCTGCTTATGTATTTATTTTGTAGTGGAACAGCTTAAGGCAATCCAGGTTTAGTTCTCTTTTATATATAAAATTGTTTTTATAATGTCCAGTGTATTAAATATACCCTACAGAAAACTTTCCAATAGAATACTCAATCATAATTAAATTTGCAGCACACAAATGCGGCGTTGTCGCAACTACTTCAGTACATATGCATTTTATATTGGTCTCGGTAGTCTCAGGGTTATGTTCCTTGCCTCTGGTCTTGAGAATTGCAGATTGAAACATGACCGAGGTCCATGGATGTTTCAGCACCAAGGGATAATTCCTCTGAGGGGGACTTCAAATAGTGTGTCCCGAGTGTGAATATGGTAGGCCTCATATAAGAACCTCAAGTCTAAATAACAGCCTCTGGGCAAAAGTTAACCGGCCTTTCCTATTCAAGTAATGCCAGAGTTGTCAACTAGTTATCTCTTTGAGGTGTTGTGATAAACGGCTTGTCTCCAGCGAACATCTGTAGAGAAATAAGTGTAAATAAAATACGTAGGTTAAGTAAATCCCGCAAACGATTAATTTACGCGTATACATAAGCCTACGTGTATCGACAAATATATGTATTTTATGAATAAAACACTAAAAAAAATTGAACAGAATTTTAAATTGCGGATGGGACTGGGAACAAACGGTTTAAGACAGATTAAAAAATGTATTATATTTAATATCACATGTTGAAAGGCACTGTCTACATATTGTTCTTTCTTATTGTATTTCGAACTTTATTTAGCGAGGTTCTTTAAAAGCACAGGTAAAGCACATTTGTACGCGTAAGAGATGTCACGTTTTCCCTCAGAGTCCTCTTATTTCAGTCTTACCTACGTTTACGTTCCACAAACCCACAATTTGTGATTTACCTCCCTTCATAAGGAATCCATGCTCAGAATTTTTACGACCTTAAAAATGCATCGTTCTCCGGCACGCTTAAACCTAGTAACTACATAAGTGCATGATAACTTCATGTCCAACGTTGACGACGTTTTATAGAGGTACACACGGAGTTTAGCTTTCTTTAGATATTGGGATATTCTTCGAGAATATTTCGTATAACAAATATATTCAGAAGGCGGTTAAACTATACATGCCAAGTATAATCAAACAGATTCAATCTCATACAAAGGTAGACGCCTCATTTTCTTTAGCATATAATTCATGATTATGGGGAAGAGTGTTGAATTCTAACGAAGTTTGCCTGCGGAATTCGGACAGCTGCCAAAGTAAAAGACATGCAGTAATTAGGAGGAAAATCCAAAGAAAAATTCACAAGCGCTAATTTTAAAATAAATCACAATTCACGCCGAGTACAAGGTTAGCTTACGCCCTATAACACCTACACTCCTCAGCCAATAGTTCATTAACTTTTATCAATTTATGTATTCTGTAGGATATTACTTCAAAAGGAATAAGAGAAGAGATTATTTGAGCATACTGTCAATATTTCGCATTCTCTTTCAAGTTGCGAAAATGAATATTTAGTTGTTGTAGAAGAGAATACATTCACAATGCCCATGTCTTGATGTATTTAACGATTATGGGCACGTAATTTCATTATGAGGCGGGGCCGCTATGCAGGGCACGTTTCCACGGTGTCCCGTGCCCCTCGGTGGGCGAGACCTTCCCAAGACAATCACCTGAGCCTCCCACCAGGGGTGCAAGACACAACACGTCACTTCCAATCTCTAAATACGACATCACAACTAAAACCGCACCTGCAGTCCTTCCCACGCTACAAGATCGCGCTTCAATTCTCGATCGCAAATGCACTTATTCTCATTGTCATTCTTATCATTTTTTCTAACCTATTTCCTTCACATTATTAATTGTTTAATGCCATCCATCGCTCTCTCTGCTCTCCCTTTACCCTCTACATCTTCCTGATTTCGTTCTTATATTTATTGACGTTTTAAGTCATTTCTACCAATACGTTAAAGCACGGAGATGGGCTATCTCCTATACTATTCAATTTTGTACTAGAGTATGCCATCAAAACTTTAAAGGATAAAGAAAACGTAGAAGTTAATGGTAAAATAAGATGTTGGTACAGAGTGATATAGTATTATTATGCAGCAGAAAGGAGATACTAATGACCAATATAGTCAATTATATTTAGCAACACGAACAAATAGGGAATGGAAGAAAATATCAATAGAACTGAATATGGACTATGGCCACAGGTACAAATATATTCTATAACAGAAATGGAAAGTTAATAAAAATTAGAAACGTTTTTAAAAATGTGGCTGTATCCCAATACATAGGAACCATAATTATAACCAGGAATGAGGTGCATAGAGAAATTAAACTTAGGCCAATTGTAGAAGCCAATACTATTATACATGCAGAGACTTTTTGTCATCTCAACTTCTCAAGAAAAAAAGGTAAATAAAAATATATAAAAAACATTATTTTTTCAGATGCAAACCATGGACACTTACTTAAATGAGGAGAAAATATTACTGGCATTGAGAATAAAAAGTTCTTGGGAAAATGTCTGAAACAAAGAGTGACTAACAGAATGAAAACTTCATAACAGTAAACTACGTGACTTTTATAAGAAACGAGATGTTGTAAGAACAATTAAGTCTCGAAGACTTTGGCAAGAATGGAGAATGAAAGAGGGCCATTGTACTAAATTTAAGGAAACGCGAAGGAAAACACTCAGCAGGTAGGCCACGAATGAGGTGGGAGAATAACAATAAACATTATATTAGGGAGGTAAATTATGCAAGGTATGATTAGAAAACATTAGCTCACAATAGGGATACATGAAGAGCTTATGTGTGCGCGCGCGGTAATGAACTTCCGAGTTCGATAATGCTAGCGAATCAGTTAGTTAGTATGTTAGTTACCAGAAGTATAACTGGGAGAATGCAAACAGTCCTGTGCCAACACTTCCTGAATTCAAATAAGCGTAACTGAAATTTGAGGAATATAATAGTGTATGTCATACAAGTATGATTCTATTGAGGTATATCTTAATATATAAAAATTTCGTGTCACGTTGTTTGTCCGCGATGGAATCCTAAACTACTGAACCGATTTTAATAAAATTTTGCACACTATGTGCAGTTTGATCCAATTTGAGACTTAGGGTAGTTTATAACTAAATTTATAGTCGCATTATTTTTATTGCAAATTATTTGTTTATTATTTAACAAAGATTTATAATTATCTGTGAGTTCCATACGATTCTAACAGATGGCGGTGTAAGGTAATTTGGTAACGTAATTGGTTTATTATTTAACAAAGAGATATCAAGATGGCTGTGCTTTTTGTTGCAACCGCGAATTTCAATTGAATTACAAATATTGATTATTTCATAATTTAATTGTTTTTATTTTATTTTCAATATTAGTAATTTCGTGTGTAAGTATTAGTTTTAAGTAATCTGGCTGAAAGACAGCAACTTAAATTTAAATTTTTAACGTATACCTTAGCCGGAGTAACGCGTGGCCGGGACTTCTAGTAGTTTATATATTTGACAGCGCTTATCAACTGCTCAGGTTTAATAGCCTCGCAATTTAACTCTGGGAATGAAAGTCCGAAGTTTTTCACAGGCTCTTATTTCAGGCTTGAGGTTCTTTTAGCTGCCGTGAATCTGCGATATGGGATCTATGTCTCCTCCAAAAGTAGCCATGGTCATGATTGTTGCGCCCTTAAATATGCACGTTTGAACCCGGGAACCTCGGAAAGAAAGGCGAGCATGGTACCACGTATACACGAGAAACGCCAATACTTTAAGAGGCTATTGAATTTGAAGAAGGAAGGAATACAAAAAAATATTGCAGGCAGATTACTGAAAAATTAAACAAATATTGCTACTAGCAGACCGATCATTACTGAGTACATGTACTATATCAGAGAAGCGAATCCATATAAGTATTGCACAAAACGGGAATATTTTAAAAATACAATACTTTGTCATATGCTGTCGTCGTTTGATTCTATTTGAATAATAACAAGATGCTTGTATGTGAAGTTTATACATTAGTAGATTACATTTGTTTTTGATTTCATTTAACATGGTCGTAGTTCCTACATTAAAGGACGCACCTTAATGTCTCATGCCATTAGCGTCACGTAATACGGCTGACAAATTTTGCTTAGAGTTCTCTTATTTCGAACTTGAGATTTTTTGTCCTCAATTAAATATACGACACAGGTTATACTTCAGCTCCTATGCAAGATTTTTCGCTTTGAAAAAAATTCCAACGAACGCAGACATATTTTAGCAAGCTAACTTCGCTTCCAGAAGCGAATATTGTAGCGTGAGAACAATAGTGACCAGCGAATGTACGTTTATCATAAATATAATTTTCATCCTTTGTTTCTTGCGTTATAGGCTCTATGTGTTTCTTCATTTCAAAATTTTGAGGAATCTTATCTTACGCGCAATTAAAAAAAGTCCTAATTTGAATAATTCAATATGCAGTTATTTTTATTGGTGCACGCAGTAGCGTAGTAGGTTAAGGCAACTGACTCCAGTTAGGAAGATCACGTTTTTGAATCTGTCCACCGCTCTGGTCTAGAGGCAGCGTGCTGCCTGGTCACGAAGCGGGGACGAGTTCGATCCCCGCTCGGGACAAGTTTCCTGGGTGAGGTTTTTTCGGGGTTTTTCCTCACCTTTAAGACAAATGAGGGGCTCAGTGGAATAAGGGCCCATCCCAACCAATGGTTGATTTTTAGTTATTTGCAGATTATGTATCCTATGGCCATCTTCTGTTAATCTTTAGAAGCTCATAATTCTAACTTTGCTCAAAAGAGGATAAATGAGACTTTATGTCTAAGAAAAATTTCTAACTTCTTCACGCGCGCGGGGAATAAAGGCCCATCCCAACTGCTGACAAGTGACCGTATATTGTCCGCTACTCCATAGTCCGCTGGAATACTGACTAGCATTGACGGCAAATATCAGTAAATGCAGAATGGCTGATGCGGCAGATTCTTGTGCAAATGGAAATAGTGTAATAAAATATAAGAAAAGAAAAATAAATGTGCAACAGTAGAATAAAATGAAGCAGAACATTTTACGCAACAGTGGAAAAGAATATATATCGGCCTGAATCAGTTGCTTCAAGAAGTGCGGACGAAATTGCTAGTTGCTTATTAAAAGCTGTGCCACTGATTGAAAAAAGTGCTAATAAAAAGAAACTTATAATGTATATAGTGATTAATGTGTTGTTCAAAACAAGAATTATACAATAATGGGACTTTGGCTGTACAAGATTGATTGTGGTTGGTTTGAAAAAATTGAACATAAATTTCTTGTACCAGGTCACACTTTCCTTCCCTGTGATGCTGACTTTGGTGTGATTGAAAAAATTAAAAGAAAAACACAAGTGGTTTATACACCTGAACAGTGGGCTCACCACATAAGAAAGAGTTGAACAAAAAACCATTTACAGTAATTGAGACAAATGCAGAAGATTTTAAATATTTGGATAATTTACATGTTCACAAAGAGAAATGTGACGCTGGACAACCATAAGGTGGATATCAGAAAATCATCTGTTTCGTTTTGTGGAAAACAGACACGTAATATACATAAAATCTATTTTCAGTGATTTGGCTTTAGAGGAAGTAATAACCCTTTAAAAAAGGGAAAGGAAAGTGTCCTGTATTACGAGATGTAATGTTGATAACAAAATATCCTAATGATAGGATAATAAAGAAGACCTGATGACTCTCATGACATTTGTACCACCTGTACACCAGATATTTTAACAGTAGCCTTAAATCAGATGATGATGATAATATAAATGCTGCAAACGCAGAATACGTAGATCAATGCAATATTCAAGTTAAAAAGTGTTATTTAATTTGTTTATTTATGTTGTATGTTTTATATTCTCAATTTTCTTTTTCTTTTATTAGACATATGAAACAACGTAGTGGTCTATACATTTGCAGGCAGAAAGCCTATTTTATGTACAAGACATGTACCAAATATTATGTATCTGTGCTCTATATATTTTACTCAATGTAGAATTTAATAAAATGCTATTTTACTCCAAACTTAGTTCAGTTGGGATGGGCCCTTATTCCACTGACCCCCTCAAATGTCAGGATACTTTAAGGCCCAAAGGGTCCCCGAACATCATCTGGCTATCATTATCACAAATATCATATTCACCTCATTAGATTAAGTTTAGGTTTAAGACCTTTCCTGGCGCGTCATCACCCATCATATCATTGGGTCAGCGTAACCCCGCCTTCCAGGCGCTTCAACCTCAGAAGTGGGTTACAATAGCCACTGCCAGGAGAGAATACCTGAAATGTCGAATGGCAAGCTGATGGCATTGAACAAAAATAAAAGTATTTGATTCTCCACAGGGTGTGAATTTTAAAACTGACCTTAACATTCTGGTCGCATCATAGCTTTGAGATCTGCTCAGCCCTTAACTGTAATGAGTGCCAGATCAATATTCAGGGGTAAAGTCGGCCGTCATGTAGGCGAAAGGACCGGCCGACATGAAGTTTCGTTACAATTGTCAGTAAAGATAGAATCCTTAGCCTCGTGTTTTACCAAGACCGTTATAAGTTCTACAGATGGATAGAGTTGCCTTTTTTACACGCTTTATATTAGCTTGACATGTATCTATCTATGTAACTGAATCTTTTAACACGATTTTCACCTACTTAAAATCATTGGATCGACTTGAAACTTTGCATACTTTTAAAGGACCCGTGACAATACAATAATTTCATATTGTGTTTATAAAATCATGGCCAGAATCATCAGAAAATCAAAAAAAGTGTTTTTGGATCTATGTAACGGAATTTTTATCACGATGTTCACCCACTTAGAAACATTGGATCCTCTTGTAACTTTGCACACTTGTAAAGGACCCGTGACAATACAATAATTTCATATCTATTTTCTAAAATCCTGGCCAGAATCATCAGAAAATAAATAAATAGTAGTTTTAAAAAATAAACAACACGCTTTATTAGAAAACCGAATTAAAAAATTAAAAATAATTTTAATTTCCAACACGCTTGGGATAAATAATTTTACCAACAAAAGCGTGGGGTGCTCTTTATAAATTAATATATTTGATAATAAACAGATATTGGTAAAAGTAAAGTCTCTAAGAAGAAAACGTAAAAACCATAAAAAGCACCCCACGCTTTTGATGGTAAAATTATTTATCCCAAGCGTGTTGGAAATTAAAATTATTTTTCATTTTTTTAGCTCGGTTTTCTAATAAAGCGTGTTGTTTTAGTTTTTTAAAACTATTATTTATTTTCTATTTTTTAGTTTTAACATTTTACAGAATAAGATAAAAATGTAAATATCTTTAAATTCCATACTATTGTAATATGAGCTAAAAGTAATACTATTCTAAAAAAAGCCTCCCAGCCGGATTTGAACCAGCGACCTATGGATTACTGAAATTATATACCACCAGAGTTCACCGCTCTACCAACTGAGCTCTTACAACGATTGACTAAAAAGTCGACAAGTCCGCAACCTATTATACCAGTTTTCATTTTTTTTTTCCTGATGATTCTGGCCAGGATTTTAGAAACAAAATATGAAATTATTGTATTGTCACGGGTCCTTTACATGTATACAAAGTTTCAAGTCGATCCAATGTTTCTAAGTGGGTGAAAATCGTGTTCAAAATTCCGTTACATAGATACAAAGACTCTTTTTTTGATTTTCTTACGATTCTGGCCAGGATTTTTAGAAACAAAATATGAAATTATTGTATTGTCACGGGTCCTTTACACGTATACAAAGTTTCAAGTCGATCCAATAATTTTAAGTGGGTGAAAATCGAGTTCAAAAATTCCGTTACATAGATACAAAGACACGTTTTCAGATTTTCTGATGATTCTGGCCATGATTTTAGAAACAAAATATGAAATTATTGTATTGTCGCGGGTGTTTTACAAGTATACAAAGTTTCAAGTCGATCCAATGATTTTAAGTGGGTAAAAATCGCGTTGAAAGATTCCGTTACATAGATAGATTGATAGATAGATAGATACAGGTCAAGCTAATATAAAGTGTGTAAAATAGTGTCTTTGTATCTGTGTAACGGAATTTTTGAACACGATTTTCACCTACTTAGAAACATTGGATCGACTTGAAATTTTGTATACTTGTAAAGGACCCGTGACAATACAATAATTACATATTTTATTTCTAAAATCATGGCCACAATCGTCAGATAATAAAAAAAAATATCTTTATATCTATGTAACGGAATTTTTTAACACGATTTTCACCCACTTAGAAATATTGGATTTACTTGAAACTTTGTATACTTGTAAAGGACCCGTGACAATATAATAATTTCATATTTTGTTTCTAAAATCCTGGCCAGAATCATCAGAAAATCAAAAAAATGAAAACTGGTATAATAGGTTGCGGACTTGTCGACTTTTTATTCAATCGTTGTAAGAGCTCAGTTGGTAGAGCGGTACACTCTAGTGGTATGTAATTTCTGTAATCCATAGGTCGCTGGTTCAAATCCGGCTGGCAGTTTTTTTAGAAGAGTATTACTTTCAGCTCATACTACAATAGAATCGAATTTAAAGACATTTACATTTTTATCTTATTCTGTTAAATATTAAAACTAAAAACTAAAAAATAAATAATAGTTTTAAAAAACTAAAACAACACGCTTTATTAGAAAACCGAAGTAAAAAAAATGAAAAATAATTTGAATTTCCAACGCGCTTGGGATAAATAATTTTACCATCAAAAGCGTGGGGTGCTTTGTATGATTTTTACATTTTCTTCTTAGAGACTTTACTTTTACCAATATCTGTTTATTATCATATATATTAATGGATAAAGAGCACCCCACGCTTTTGATGGTAAAATTATTTATCCCAAGCGTGTTGGAAATTAAAATTATTTTTCATTTTTTTACTTCGGTTTTCTAATAAAGCGTGTTGTTTTAGTTTTTTTAAACTATTATTTATTTACAGTGTATTGGTTCAATCCTACTTTTATTCCATTTAAATAATTTGGTCCACATATCGTGAATTTCCGAAATGTTAAACACAGTCTAACAACTCTAGCCGTCCAAAATATTCCCAGACAAACACATTCTAATCATAATTTCTAAACACAATAGTGTGACTCCTAATACAATTGTGTGGGTTGTGGAGAGGACATATCAGGTAAAGATTTGATGAAGAAGCTATGTTTTGGTATTATAATATTGAAAGCAGTCATCTGTCATCAGTATAAATCACTTATTTATAAAGCGTGACGTCTGAAGTCACCATTATTATTTTCTTTAATGTTTAATGTGTAAAGGGTTCCACATATTCTACTTTCCTGTTAGAAATACTCATAGAATTCTTCAAAATTGTGTCACTCGCAATTCTTGGGCAAATGTAGATGCCCCAACATTTTCTTGCCACACAAAAATCGCGTCTTAATATTGAACACAAATATGGAGAGTGCTACAGTGACCAAGCGAAACTTGAAATTTGATTGGTCTTATCATTATAGCATTAACACGATATACACCGTGTTCCATTCAAAGCTCCCACATTTTAATTAATCATAACTCTCAAATTATGCGGAATTATGAAATGAGGTTGGTATTAAAATAAAGAGAAACTCAAAGAATTTTTGTTTTCATTGTTGCAGTTAACTCATCTCTCGAATTTTGGACAATAAAGACACAAAACAAAATGGCGACTCCTCAGCAACGAGCACAAACTGTTTTCTGGTATGCAGAGACGAAGTCAATAATCACCGTGCAAAGAAATTACCGGAGAGAATATGGAGGGAATTCACCTAATGGGAAGACCATTTAGGCATGGCTTGAGAAGTTTCTGGTGACTGGAAGCGTTAAAAAAGAATCAGGAGGTGCTCGTACACGAGTTTCAGAAGAAAAGATTGAAAAAATGGTGCACATATAGTGGTGTTTTAGAGTGTGGCAATGAAAATTCTTTGAGTTTATATTTCGCTTAATACCGGCCTCATTTCATAATTCCGCATACTTTGTTAGTTATGATTAATTAAAATATTGGAGGTTTGAATGGGACACCCTATTTCCGGACATAGGTCTCTTGTCAAACATGATCTACTAAATTTACACAGTGATTCAGTAAAAGACAAATTTGATATGGAATTCATGATAAAAGGTTGAAACACACATATGAATCATGGGTCTCACAGTAAATTTACAAAAAACAGAATATCTGGCAATAAATAGCAATGAACGAGAAAATTTAATATTGGAAGAAGGAATCCAAATAAAGCAAGTGAAACAAACTAAATATTGGGAATAATTATGGATAACATTGAAGGTATAGGCAAAGAGAACATAAAACATAGAATTGAATTTAGTAGCAAAATAATATCATCGTTAAATTCCATATGGTGGGATAAGCATATTTGGAAAGACACAAAAAAAATATATTGGTAAAACATTGGTGGAATCTGTTGCAATGTATGGAAGTGAGGTACGGACAATCAATAAGTAGTACAAGAATAGACTAATAGCTCTAGAAATTGATTATTTACGGAGAAGTGCCAGAAAGTCTAGATTTAGAACATGTCACAAATAAGAAAATTAGAAACATAATGGAAGCAGAAGAAAGCAAATTGGAAGAATTGAGGAGAAGGATTAAAGTGGTTAGGACATGTCTTAAGAATGGAAGATGAGCGATGGCCAAAGCAACTATATGAATGGCATCCGAACAGAAAGAAGAAAAGAGGGAGACCAAGGTTAACATGGAAGGAAAACATAAGACAGTAATGCAAGCTAGAGGGCTAAGCATTGAAGATGCCCCAAGACCGTAGGCTTTGGAGGTTTTGGCACGGGAAGACGGCAGGCAGCTGTAAAAACCCGCCGGAAGATAAGTTAGATTCAGTAGTTTAAAAAGGGTTTGCCAAATATCAAACAGTGGGGAACATTGGGAGGATGCTTCCAATGAAAACAAATTTAAGAGGATAAGGAAAACCTTGGATCCGAGGAGCCTGATTAAGGGGGAGAAATTTAGGAGTCACACTTGTTCTTTCAGTTATTGTCTTGTCTTTTTAATTGACCATAATTTATCAAGTTAAACCGCAAGTACCATCATTTGACTTAATGAACTTACAGTTTGTATCTTACAAACCAGTTGTATCGGCAACCCCCTGGCAAAATTATTCCCTGCCTGGTATTGTTCGAATTTTACCACAGCCATATACAATTCTCGAAAAATTAATTCCATATTCATTTTTACTGGAGTCTCAAGCACAAATGGAACTTCAAGATATCCCCATAGGAAAATAATCAAGGGGAGGTCAGGTCAAATCCTGGAATCATGAATTTCCTGGTTGAACAGGGGGGGTTTCCGTACCAAAAATTAAAGGATAGAGTATATGTAAGTAAGTGAGACAGTGCATGTAAAATTGTACATATGTTACTAGCAAGGCAGCCGGAAAACAGTAATGCCTAGTGGACGATTTTGTGACAGGATAAGTTTTTTAAGGGCTACTTCCATATCATTCTTATGCTGGCTGCTAGGGGACCCTAGGTTTCCTTCCTTGAAAAATGTTCAGTGGAGCATCCCCTATGGCCCTGTTTAATTTTGGCCACGTTCTTGTATAATCACCTTCCTATTCTACAGGTCCTAAGCAAGTATATAAGAAGAATTTCGGAGTCACCGTCAATATCACCCTTTCTCTCTCTCTCTATATCTCTCTCTCTCTCTCTCTCTCTCTCTCTCTCTCTCTCTCTCTCCTCTCCTCTCTCTCCTCCCTCTCTCTCTATCTCTCTTCACCTTAGTTTAATCCCTCCTTTAGCAAAATACTTTCTCGCAACACCTCTAATTCCCACGACGAAACTGTAATATTTGGGGCAAGTTTTACCAATGTCAGAAAAAATATCTAAAATATTTGAATCATTACTTACAGTCAAGTCACATCTACATAAAATAGCTAATTCTCAAACTTGAAAAAAAAAGCGGAAAGAGAATTGGGCCTGATATCGGTACAGGAAAAACGCAATTCTTTAAATAGGCCTGTTATAAAGTATTACTTAAGACAGTAAAATATAAAAATTCAGATAATTATTTCAAACAACTGACTAAATTACTCATTTTAAAAGAAATCTAAATATAATGGCTCATTTCCCCCAGAAACAACAAATACTTACAGCTTTTCGAGCGGTAAACACATTTATAATCATCTATGCAAATCAGTGAAGACACAGTCAATAATGTTCAAATACCCCAATATAAAATAAACGTTTGTGTGTGCAGATATACCTATAGATAAAATAATGGTTAGTAATTCGTTAATTGAATCGTTCCCACAGAAGATAAACAATTTGGCCATAATATTACAAATTCACCGACCTGAATAACCTGTGGAAAAACAGATACTCAACACCACCGGCTGCACAACTGTAAACCGCAACTCAGAACTGCATCAGCGAGAAGATGAAAAACATAAATAAATTAAGCAAACCAAATGATATCAAACGGGCAGCTAAAAATCTGGGAATTCAACGTAAATGACACATCTTGCAAACTTGACTGTTCTAAGGATACATGAATTGTATTCTAACAGACATGAAACCAGCATTCAAGGATTAATAAAGTATTATTCAAATCACAATAAAAAAATAACCCAAAAAGGAAAAGAGCGGCATTTTCATGAAACTAACGGAAACTCACGTTTGTCAGATTCTGTATAATTTTTTTTGTTCTGTTTTTACTCATTTTGCATAATGTGAATACTGAGGAAAAAACTATTTGTATATCTATAGACTACCACGCACTTACTTCAAATTGAATATTTATTTTTATTTTTATTAGGAATATTCCACAATACAGTGTTTCTCCTTCAACCGAAAGTGACTTGTCGCCAGAGGTTCCTGTCGCATCTTCTTCCCTCAAATCTCTAGCTTCCATACTTCACCTCACTCCATCTATACAACGTTCTCTACCTAGGTCTGCTTCTTACACGTCTTCCATTAGCTTTCCAGTCGAGGGTCTTCTTTGATATTCTCTGTTCTTCCATTCTTATGAGGCGTCCATACCATTTAAAACGTTGTATTTTATTTGTTCTATTATGTTTTCTTCAACTTGCATAATTTCCCTTATTGTGCTGTTTCTGACTTTATCCCTTCTTCAAATTCTTGACGATAGCCTCCAAAAATCCATTTTAACTGGATATGTAGTTAATTTATTTATTAACGTACGTAAAGTAAATTATAAATGTGTGATAGTCTTTTAAGTGTTTAATAATTATTCTTATTTCATTAATAAATATTATATAACATAGTATTCCACCGCTGTGGTCTTGAGGTAGCGTGCTGTGTTGTCACGCAGCGGGCCCAGTTCAATTCCCGGTCGGGACAGACTCCTGGATGAGTTTTTTTCGGAGTTTTTCCTCACCTGTAAGACACATGTTAGGACGTTTAGGACTCAACGGTCCCCGAAAATCATCAGGCCATCATCATCATCATCATCCTTTTCATTATCATCATCATCTTTCATCGGTGTGGAAAACAACGGGAAGCTACCACAGCTCTAATTCCCTAGTAAAGCTGCAAAGCACAGGAGCGAAAGACCTGCCCTCCGGCAGAATTGCTATGGTTGGATAACATAGTAAAATAATCCGGGACCTTAAATTGGTACGAAATAACGGAGAGGATATTCTGTGATCAGGATCACATACATACCTCTAGACCCCACAAGGACATGGAGGGCCTCTCCATAGAGTGAAAAGATCATTGGCGGAACCATCACTACGAAAACTCAAATTTTTAAGAAAATACACATAATTCATTCATAATTTAATACTAAAAAACTCTTAATATATTACGGTGATTATGATGTCCAGATGGTGTTCGGGAAAACTTAATGTTGCCTTGGTGAGAGGAAAAAAAAAAAAAAAAAAAAAAAAAAAAAAACAGAAAACGCATTCAAGAAATTGCACCTACCGGGATCTAAGCAGAATCCGCTGCATCCGAAGTCCAACCATGGTACACGTAAACCACATTCCTTCCTTGCATGTAGTCGATATTAAATTCATTCCATAGTATTTATTCTATTGGTATTTATTTTTTATACAGAGTGTTGCAAAAAAAAAACACCGTTAACGGAGCTGAGTTAGTATATTGAGATATGTTGATAATTTTGTAATAACGTACCAATATCCGGAAATAATGCATTTTCACACTGTGACTAGTTAATTATGTCTCAAGATCAGTGTTAGTTCGAAGGATTTGAAGATTTATTACTTGACAATACCTCACTGTTACAGAACCTGTGATACGTGGCTGCAATATGACGGAGTTCCAGCTCACTTCCATGCCAATGTGAGAAGACATTTGGATCCACGTCTGCAGGTCGATGGATTGGCAGAAGGCGACCAGTCCCATGGCCTCCGAGATCACATGATGTGAACCATCTCGAATACTTTTTTTGGTGCGACACGAAACAGTATGTTTATTTGACTCCAGTATTCACCTATGGATCTTATAGCCCGAATCCACGCTGCTACAGAAATAATTCTAACTTGGCCAGGCGTATTGGAACGTGTTCACCAGTCACTACACCGCCGATGTACGCTCTACAATGAGATGGGAGGTGGATATTTTGATAACTTGATGTGACTGTGACAATATTGCCAAGTATTGTGTCTTGAAACCCAACTAACGGAACTCTTGAGAAGTTAGCTACTCACAGTGTGAAATTGTATAATTTCCGGACATTGGTATCTTATTAAAAATCATCGACATATCTCAATATACCACCTCACCTCCGTTGTCGGTGTTTTTGCAACACTCTGTATACATATATTATTATGTATTATAACCTGTATATGTCCACCGCTATGTCTCGAGCTAGCGTGCTGCCTTGTCACGCGGTGGGCCCGGGTTCGATTCCCGGTCAGGACAGGCTCCTGGGTGAGTTTTTTCCGGGGTTTTTCCTCGCCTGTAAGACAAATGTCAGGAAGCCTAGGGCGCAACGGTCGCCGAAAATCATCCGGCCATCATCATCATCCTTATCATTATCAACACCATCCTTCGCCGGTGTGGAAAGCAACGGGAAGCTACTACACCCATAATTCCCTAGTAAAGCTGCATATCATAGCATGCAAATGCTATGATTGCAGTGAAATACCTGCCCTCGGGCAGAATTACTATGAAATGGAGCCTGTATATTATACTTATCGTACGGTTTATTTGTTTTTGTAGTCTTAGTCATTTCAAATCGTGCAAATATACCTGAGAGTCCCAGTCGTCCTCAATTATAATTTTAAACTACAATGGATGACTTTTAGACCAACGGTGTAACTTCAACGTTCGTTAAGTACTACTTTGTGTGAAAACTTTGTAGAGGACATTGAAGTTGATGTGTGCATATGTTTTCGTTTAACATTCTTCTGTTTCCGGTTTCATTTAATATTTCAATTCGTTCCAAAACATTAACTTTAATTTTATTGTACTCTTTAATTAGGCCTGTTATAATTAATGCAGAGAGTGATTTCGAAATCATCAATAAAGTTACGATACATAAAGTGACAAGTGAATTTATCTAGTGAATTCGGAAATCAAGAGTAACATTTGTTAGGATTATGTAACGAATCAAATTAATCTGTTTACTCATAACAGCATCATTAAATATAGTTACCTATATTTTAAAATATTTAGATATGTACACTCATGTTTGAAAACAAATCAGAAATGTGTGGTTATGTTTCAAGTTCACTCGAACTTGATCATATTATTTATTGCCAAATAGGATCGCAATATTTAAGAATGTACCGTAGTGGAGAAAAAATTAAACACATCAAAACTGTATGTTATAACCAAGATTATAGGTTATAAATTTATTTTTTAGTAAACAACTCAGTAAAATCGTTATTTAAAAACATAATTATTGAACATACAGTTATCAAATGTGTAATTCGAAGGAATCTGTTCATTATTTCCTATATTCAATGAATTTGTTGGAGAGACAATCACAGCAATTAATGATCTGACACGTTCAGAATATTAAGAAAGAGGAGCTTTCTTTATCACAAAAGCAGGAGCTGGTAAAGAGAAATCTACAAAGAGCAAGGTGAAAAACAACTGTCATTGGTTGTGTAACAAAATTCATTGGAACGTGATTGATCATTGAGCCCCATTTGGGGCAAGAGTTAAAAATAGCCGATAATACATCCCTTCCTTGCGTATCGCCGATAATACATTTCTTCCATAGCATTTATTCCATTGGTATTTACTCTTTATAGAGGGTGCTCTAAAATTCCCCTTACAAACTTCTATGACTTGTAGAGGGGACTGAGTTGATAATATTTAGAAGTGGAAACCATGTCCGGAAAATTACTGTTTCCCTGCTACAGCTGTTTGAAAACAAGCATTGCCTGAACATATGTCACGTGTCTCAAGTGCTAGACCGCGTTTACCAAAACATCATTCGCAGGTACAATGTGTGCAACGATGCTGCTGGTCGCCATATCGAGCGGCACTTGTAGTGCATCTGAATGTTAACCATCATTTCAAAAGGACAAGAACAATTTAAGTTTAACCGTAAACAAAAGTTTTTGTGAAAAATGATTGAGTTTCCATTTTGTTTATTTGATTATTAATGAGTTGAATTGTAAAACAAGTGATGTACTGTGTCACGCCTCATAATAAATTACTTGTAAAAGTGGTCGCGTTAAAAACATGTTTTCAAACGGCTGTAGCACGGAAACGGTAAGTTTCCGGTCATGGTTTCCAGTGCTAAATATTATCAACCCAGTCCCCTCTACAAGTCCTAGAATTTTAAGGGGAATTTTAGAGCACCCTGTATACGTATTATATTATTTGACGAAGCTCTTTAACATCTAAGGACATTAAATTCATAATACATACATGGCGATAAAAGGAGCGACAAATTTTGTTCAGGGGGTTCGTTTATCTAGCTGAGGTTCTTTACATGGGATCGCAAATCTATGAAATATTATATACTACATTAATTAATTTCCTAAGGAACCCTTACTCAGGGTTTTTATTTTTACACTCTAAAAATTTACGCGAACCTCATAACTAGAGGCGAGCATGGTAAACACTAGTCCACCGGGACCAGCTTATAGTATCTGTGCCGAAGATTCAAATAACTGGGACACCATGAACCCATGTTGATATTGCATAAATATATGGGATACATTTAACAGTATATTTCTTTCTGTGATTTTTAATGTGAACTTATTCATACGAGTTTTATTCTGCCACTTCAAGTTCTTTGGGATATGGCGACTGTGACATTGGAAACGTAACATTTATTACTCTCAAGCGTTTTTATTACCCATGTCGAATTTTATTTCTTACTTCTTAGATTCCATTTTAAGAACTTGCTTCAACTAACCACCAATAGATGGCAGTTGATCATCTTAATAAGCGATTCCTTTTCCAAACCTTTATTAGCGCTCTTAGAACATTGTGCCAATGCGAAAGTCTCGGTGACTCAGTCAACATAAAATCACACACCCCAAAATTAAACGGTGGGTCCATAAGTCCTCGGGGTACTTAGTCGTTTAAGGGTAACAAAGCCTATATTTTTAATACTAATGAGGGTTTGAAATATGAGAAATCGAAATTTTATGACCGAAAATTTAGCGTTGGAGGTGAAGAATCTGTGTACAAGAAAATGTTTTGCAAACATGTAAATAGGTTATCACCTGTAAAAGAGTACAGAAAATTTAAACCGTATGTTTTTAATGCGAACTAAATTGAAACCCGAATTGTGCACTTACCTTAATGGGAATATTCTGTTGACGAAGGTTGTGAAAGTTACCTTTACAACTGTAGATAAAATAAATGTTGATAGATAATAAGATAATAGGTATCAAAAGTCTACAGTTTTTTAACGAAGATCAGGCGTACCGGCATTAACTCGGTTGTAATACAATTTTAAAGATACACTGAGGAACTACGTAGGAGCATCAAAATAACTTCGATAGATCAGATTATTAGCTTAAGACACATTTTAGAAAATAAATGAGAATATAATGGTACTGTACATCAAATATACGTAGACTTCAAAAAAGCATACGATTCAATTAAGAGGGAGAAGTTATATAGTATCCTGCTGGAGTTCGGAATTCCTAAAAAGTTAGTTAGACTTATACGAATGTGTCTAAATGGCACAAAGAGTAGGGTGCGTGTAAGGAAACAATTTTCGGACACTTTTGAAATCCAGAATGGGTTGAAGCAAGGGGATGCACTATCTCCTCTACTATTTAATTTTGTACTAGAGCATGTCATTAAATCTTTAGAGAATGAGGAAGGCTTACAGCTCAATGGTATTAATAGCTGTTAGTTTTATGCTGATGATATAGTATAATTGGCCGATAGCGAGGGAGATACTAAAGGACAACACGCACACACTATTGAGTAACACTAAGGAATTAGGACTGGAAGTAAATATCAATAAAACTAAATATATGGTCACACGTAGAAATTCATTATTTAATGGAAATGGACAGCTAATGACAAATGAGGGAAATTTTGAGGAAGTGGCTGAATTCAAATACCTAGGAACAATAATCACAAATAGGAATGAGATGCACAAAGAAATTAAACATAGGCTCAATTCTGGAAATGCGTGCTATTATGCATTGCAGAGACTCTTCATGTCCCAACTCCTTTCAAAAAACGTTAAACTGAAAAATATATAAACCTATTATTCTACCAGTTATAATTATATGGATGCGAAACATGGACTCTTACTTTAAGGGAGGAAAGGAGATTACGAGTATTTGAGAATAAAGTTGTTAGGAAATTTTTTGGACCAAAAGAGAGATGAACAGACAGGTGAATGGAGAAGACTACATAACAATGAACTACATGGTCTGTAGAGGAAGCCAGATATAATAAGAACAGTTAAGTCTCGTAGACTGCGATGGGCAGGACATGTTGCTCGTATGGAGAATGAAAGACTTTCATGGACGCTTCTTGTAGGAAAGCCAGAGGGAAGACTCCCAGTTGGTAGACCAGTAATGAGGTGGGAGAATAACATTAACTATGTTCTGAAGGAAGGAGATTATACAGGAAAAGATTGGAAAGCATTAGCTCAGGATAGGGATGTATGGAGAGCTTATGTCCGCGCGGGCATGAACCTACAGGTTCGATAGTGCCAGTGAGAATGTAAGTAAGGCAAATGTATCCTGATCAGATAAAGCTAGTATAAGTATAAGAAATAGTTTGATTCGAAGAACAGTTTAAGTATATCAACCACTATGTAAGTAAGAAGCATATATACAACTTCGATGATCAGATGGACTGTTATCTGATGCGGCAAATGACAATGAAGATACTGAAACTTGAACAGACTGAATATTTGATAAAATAATGCGACAAAATAGCACTAGAACAAATATTAGTATTTAATAATATGAATCTATATTTTTTGTCGCTTCATTTTCATCAATTGTTGTATAAAAATATTTTTGTACATAATAAATTGTATTTTATTCTATTTTCTATTTCGTTCAGAGATGGCCTCAGAGCATAAAATTTAAAGCGACAATTCTATTAAACACGGATTTTTTATGAACTATTATTTAAATTGGTTGCAAATTAAATAGTAAAAGTTCGAAAACTGCATTGCTTACAAGAAATTATAAGAGGTATAATACTTCAAAAATTAAAGGCCCATTTATTTAGATATATTATTCCCACTGTCATCCGTGATGGTCTAGCTGCTATGTTCCTTGCATATAGTCCCGACGGTCGCGGGTACAAACCAGACCGGATAGATGGACTATTAAGATGTAAAAATTCAAGGGGCAAGTCCTCCGCGAGGGAATTCAAACCGCAAGTCCCGACCCAAAAGATTTGAAGATTTGAGGCACGTAAACGAACAGCAAGCCTTAATAAAAAAATGGCATTTGTGCAAATTTTAATCGACCTTCATCCATTCAGATAATACCGTAGATGTGTATTATGTATCTAGGAGAGAACACTGGGTATGTCAAAAGACAACCTGGGGCATTTGCAAAAAAAATATATTAGCTTGGTTATGAAACTCCTACTTGGGAGCCCCCGTGTTCCCACGCGGGATGCATGGAGTATGTACATTAATCCAACTAAGACCCCTTTTTCCCTCCAAGTGGTCAACTTTGAGATACGCCTTTTAATTTCAGTTCAAACGGAAAAATTGTATACAATCCTAATCAGATTAATATTTATTTTATATTTTTACCCTTATTTTATATACACCGCTTTGATCTGGGAGTAGAGTCGCTGCATCGTACACAGCGGGCCCGGTTTCGATCCCCGGTTGGGAAAATAATTCCTGGGTGATGATATTTTGAGGGTTTTCCCTCGCCTGCAAGACAAATGTAAGCAAACATTAAGGCCAAAACTATCCCCGAACATCATCTGGCCATCATAATCATCATCATTTCGTAATGTTTAGTATGGGCGTGTGTGTGGATGGTGTGTTTCGTCTTAATGTTGTGTTGTCTCGGAGGAGGCCTTGACATTGAGGTGGTCACTCATTCGGGGAGGCCGTCCATGTCCTTGTGTGGTCAATAAAGTATGTGTGTTTATAGTTTAATATCCGTCTCCCGACAGTTCGTACCACCGAAAGGCTCATATGGCATGTAAATTTTACCTCTAAGGTGAGAGGTTAAATTAAATTAAATTAATGGAACTCTTATTTCATATTATTACTAGCTAATATCCGCATGCGTTGCTACGCCTAATTGCATTAAATGTGTTTTTAAGTTTAGTTGAGTAAATAAAAAAGAAATATCATTAAGAATTTATAATAATTATTTTTAGATACGCCGTGTTGATTTCGCGGCGTTGCCCGGCGATCTGCTTATGCCGATCGTCTTGACATCAATGAGCTGAAACACAAAAAGATAGACATATGCTGTCGCGGAATTTTTGTAGAGTTTCAAATCTGTTTACATAAATTTGGTGTTACCTCGTATTTGTTCTGGTTTAGGCAGCGTAAGGCATTTAAACGTGCAAAAATCAACTTATTTTTAGTGCACCGATGCTTTTTATTTTTAGCTCCAGCCCTAGTATGTACGGTTATATGTTATATACGTTTATTATCCCAGAGAAATATATCTAAATGATTGTAATAGCCCCATTCAAAGCAGTTTTTGAGTCCATAAAGGAAAGCGAGACAGGCAGACAGACTGACTGAGTGACTCACACAAAATGTTATATTCAAATATTAAGTATGAAAATGGAGGTAGGAAGACTAGTTTGACTTTCTACCTCTCTCTGTCACATTTAACCTCATCAATTTATATGCCACGCGTCTCCCTAGCCTAACATTTCCCATACGTGCCACATGTCCTGCCCATCGCAGTGTACGAGACTCAACTGTTCTTATTATACCTGACTTCCTACAAAGTCCATGCAGTTTATTGTTATGCAGTCTTCTCCATTCACCTCTCTCTTCATCTCTCTTAGGTCCAAAAACTTTCCTAAGTACTTGATTATCAAATACTCGCAATCTCCCTTCGTCCCTTAATGTAAGAGTCCATGTTTCGCATCCATATAATATAACTGGTAGAATAATAGTTTTATATATTTGCAATTTAACGTTTTTTTGAAAGGAGTTGGGACATCAAAAGTCTCTGCAATGCATAATGGCACGCATTTCCAGAATTGGGCCTATGTTTAATTTCTTTGTGCATCTAATTCCTATTTGTGATTATTGTTCCTAGGTATTTGAATTCACCCACTTCCTCAAAATTTCCCTGATTCGTCATTAGCTTTCCATTTCCATTATATAATGTATTTCTACGTGTGACCATATATTTAGTTTTATTGATATTTACTTCCAGTCCTAATTTCTTAGTGTTACTCAATAGTGTGTGCGTGTTGTCCTTTAGTGTCTCCTCGCTATCGGCCACTAGTACTACATCATCAGCATAAACTAACAGCTTATTAATACCATTGAGTTGTAGGCCTTCTTCATCTTCTAGAGATTTGATGGCGTGCTCTAGTACAAAATTAAATAGTAGAGGAGATAGTGCATCTCCTTGCTTCAACCCATTCCGAATTTCAAAAGTGTCCGAAAAATGTTTGCCTACACGCACCCTACTGTTTGTGCCATTTAGACACATTCGTATAAGTCTAACTAACTTTTTAGGAATTCCGAACTCCAGCAGGGCTTCCCCCTCTTAATTGAATCGTATAGGTTTTTGAAGTCTATGTATAGTTCATGTACATTACCATTATATTTCCATTTCTTTTTTAAAATCTGTCTTAAGTTAAAAATCCGATTTGTTGTAGTCCTGTTTCTTCTAAATCCACATTGATGATCTCCTAGAATCTCATCAATATAGGGAGCAAGTCTGCTTACTAATATATTTGTTAGAATTTCGTACGAAGTTGAGAGTAAAGAGATGCCCCTGTAGTTGCTGCAATCAGTTTTATCTCCTCTCTTATAAATTGGTACGATAATCGATTCTTTCCATTCATCTGGATGAGCTTCTTTTCCCAAATCATACTAAGGAACCGGCATATGTTATCCATCAATTTTTCTCCCCTTGATTTTATCAGTTCTGCTGGGATCTCATCTGAACCTGATTATTACAATTATTATATATATATATTCGACGACTGATTTTATGCTAGAGAGGAATATATTTTTAATAAAGAAAATATGGACTTCTGAATTATAGCTCCTAACTTTAAACGATAGATTGAAATAAGTCAAGAATAAATTTAATTCTTTGCTTTAAATACGTCTTCAGATAATTTTAAAAAAATACAATGATAATATTATAATAATGTTCACCTATGGACTACAGATGGGAGAAGATACAGTGTAGTCGTAGGTATATGCTGATGAACAGCTTCCGATTGCAGAAGATTTAGAGCATATTACAAAAAAAAAACTGAAGGAAGAATACGAAAAATGGGGATTCAGTATAAATTTGGACAAAACGAAGTATATGAAGGGTCCTGGTGAAAAACGATGAATGTCACAAAATCACAAAAACTGAGGTTTCATATTCTTAGTGTTTGTACTGTTCCCTAGTAACATTTAAAAGGCGGAAACTGTTTAAAGAAGCTATGGGTTACGTTTTATAAGGCTTTGAAAATAATGTGTACATGGAAATGATATAGCGTTTCAAAACTTAAAATTCATTTATCTCAGGTTGAGTTTAATGTGACATTCATCGTTTTTCCCCTGGACCCTTCATATGGTTATAGGACATAAATCAGAAGACCTGGTTTTACAAAACGAACATGGAGAAATAACAATACGTGACGAATATGGATATTTTGGGACAAAAATTAGGTGCATATGGAAGTCATGATGCTGAAATTAATGAGAGGATGAATGAGGACAAATATGAAATATCAAGATTAAATTCTGTTTTATCGGATCAGTTCTAAAAAAAAAAACAAATATTTTAATACTATAATTATGAGTACAATGACATACGGAGCAGAAACATTGGAATTAGAATCTTGAACAATAAGTAAATTAAATTATGTAGAAATGGATTTTTGGAGATGTTCAGATGGAATTTCTAGAAGAGATAACATAAGAACAGTGTAATTAAATGAAATATGAATGTTCAAACTCCAATTGTGGATTTCATAAAATAGAAATAATTAAAATGGTACGGTCATGTCAAAATAATGACATCAGTCAGATTCCCAAGAAGAGTATTTGAATTGTTGATAGAATAAGTGTTCGGCCAAAAATATCGTGGATTGATTGCGTTTTGATCAGTGTGAGGAAAAATGATTGGACGATGGAGATTGGATTGACAGAAATATGTGGATGAGAATGACAATTGGATAATTGGATGCAAGATGATGTGAAACATTGTGAAACCTGCTAAATTAAATTAAATTAAATTTAATTTAAAAATATTTAAATTTAACAGGATTTTTCATCAATATATATGCTGCAGAGCTGAAAAAGATAGATATTACATAATATTTAAAACTGAGAAGAATAAAATAGAAAATAGTGTTTTGGTTCAGGGGTAAAATTATTTTTAAAATAACAGTTTTCTTTCTCCCATACCTCTCTGAATATATTTGTAATTACTTCAATATTAAAAAAAAACACAAATTATTCTTTTGTGTGAATTCTCAATTTTTCAAAATGTTTTGTGCGTTAATCTTCAAATTTTATTTATGTTATACTTACTTCTACATGTCATGCAAAAACAAAATATTTGTTGAAATTTACATATTTTTTGACATAGGCAATACCAGGCAATAGAGAGAAGTAGAATAAAAGGTTACAGAGAGAGATAGATAGAGAGAGAGAGAGAGAGATAGAGAGAGAAGAGAGAGAGAGAGAGAGAGAGAGAGAGAGAGAGACAGACAGACAGACAGAGAGAGACAGAGAGAGGACTAGATAGATTCTCACAGACACAAGCACGCACATCTTTCAAGCGCACTTGAAAATTATACAAACATACACAAATAATTAATTATCGTAGGGCAAAATGTGTCCAGACATGGTTTTTTAAAATCAATTGATGAAATGAAAGAAAACCTAAAATAATCTGGTTTTTAAAATAAGTAAATAGAAATGTCATACGAGGGCAACATGTGATTATAAAAGAAGTCTTTTATTTTGAGAAACAGACATGTATATCAGCAGTATTCAAACCACTATATCATTTAATACATTAAAAACAAGATAGGATTTAAAAAACTTGGCATACTAAATGAAAGTTAAAATATTAAATATTTTATGGAAATTAATGTTTTCTGACCAAGCCGCCCTGTTCGAACACCAAGGTTTAAATAATTAATAGAGAGAAAAATGTACAAAGCAGAGGGGATTTCAATTCCAAAGATCTCCCGGCTTTCCGAAGCGTGTACTTTACCATTGAACCACTTAAGTGTACTCCCGGAACAAGCACAAATTCCTCTCTCTTCAATCCCGGATCCCCCTAAGTAATGACACGTATGTACGCAGGAAAGTTGTGGGTGCTTCTACAACGAGAAACCATTATGATGGGGTTTCGATGAAACGTTAGCTAATTAAACGGAAAAAAATATATGAGAGGCTAATTGGGATTTCCGGATCTTTGATCTGGGTCAAACCCTGATGGAACTGATATGTAATCTTCTAGGGTGTGGAAAGTTCGGGAGGGTTTTAAACTTAGCCCCAAACCCACTCTCCTCACCTCCCAGTTAGGGCCCCTCGGGGCCTTTCTAAGATCTTGTAAGGGTTTTAAGATTGCAAAGGAGAGAGTTGGGGTGTGTAAAGAAAAGGGGGAAGTGTATACCCCAACCTATATATCCCTAGTTAAAGGGAAATCAGATGCATGAGGACAAATATTTAAAGTAAATGGTTTGTTTGCAGATACAAGAAGCAAAGTTGAGTTAAGGAAAGAGTGGAAAATGCTGAGTTTGCAGTGCAAGACCTGCTCTTGGGCAGAACACTATGAAAAAAAAAAATGTTTTGTTTCAAGCCGTATGTTTAGGCCATTGTTACAAAAACATAAAAATAGAGATTAAGAATTATTTGCAAAAACTGAGACGGGATTTGAACCCAAGACATCCAGATCTCACACTTATCGGCACGTGGTGTTCTACCATTGAGCTACTTTGGCACATCCAGGGGACAACCAGAAATTCCTCTCTGTTCAAACCCTGAATCTCTCTAAAATAGTGAAACTTGGGTTCACAAGATGTAATGAAGATTTCCGGTTTGAAAGAGAGGAATATATGCTTGCTCCGGGAGATGTGCTAAGTAGCTATGATAGTGCACCTACCAGTAAAGTTGGAGATTTTCGGTTCAAATCCCTGCTCAGGTGCTAAATTTCCTCTAAGGTTACATTAAATATTTTTATGCCAGGAATCATAATTATGGAAATCGCTATTATCATTGAAAACATGTACTTATTTTTTTAACACTTTGAGCAATAAAACATAAGCTTACTTTGATAATTATACAAGTCGGCACATAACTTTATATGTGAGCATTCTGTACCTCGCGCTTTATGTATCACGTGATCATCTTACGCAAGTCTAATTCTAATCTTGATAACAGATGGCATTACACCTCGGTTTCGCTACAGCTAATAACAGATGATACAAAAATAAATTATGCACTACGTAACGTCTCCACTCCATGGCATGACAGATCTTACCAACCGTCTGTTAGTTATATACTTACTCACTGACACTATCGAACCCGTGGGTTCATGGCCGCGCTGACATAAGCTCTCCATACATCCCTATCCTGAACTAATGCCTTCCAATCATTCCCTGTACAATCTACCTCCCTCAAATTATACTTAAAGTTATTCTCCAACCTCATTCTTGGTCTACCAAACTGGGCGTTTTCCCTCTGGCTTTCCTACAAGAATCATCCATGCAAGTCTTTCACTCCCCATACGTGCAACATGTCCTGCCCATCGCAGTTTACGAGACTTAACTGTTCTTATTATATCTGACTTCCTATAAAGACCATGTAGTTCATTGTTATGTGGTCTTCTCCATTCACCTGTCTGTTCATCTCTCTTTGGTACAAAAATTTTCCTAAGTACTTTATTCTCAAATACTTGTAATCTCCTTCCTCCCTTAAAGTAAGAGTCCATGTTTCGCACCCATATAATATAACTGGTAGAATAATAGTTTCATATATTTGCAGTTTAACGTTTTTTGAAAGGAGTTGGGACATCAAAAGTCTCTGCAATTCATAATAGCACGCATTTCCAGAATTGAGCCTATGTTTAATTTCTTTGTGCATCTCATTCCTATTTGTGATTATTGTTCCTAGGTATTTAAATTCAGCCACTTCCTCAAAATTTCCCTCATTTGTCATTAGCTGTATATTTCCATTATATAATGTATATCTACGTGTGACCATATATTTAGTTTTATTGATATTTACTTCCAGTCCTATTTTCTTAGTGTTACTCAATAGTGTGTGCGTGTTGTCCTTTAGTATCTCCTTGCTATCGGCCAATAGTACTACATCAGCAAAAACTAACAGCTTATTAATACCATTGAGGTCTGTTAGTTATATATCCGATCCGATTGAGGGTCTTTCCACTTTTCAGCGGTTGCCCTTTTACCAGCCGGCTGCTGGCCCTTCACATCCACATGTGTCAATCACAGAGGTAGATGATCAACAGCCAGTGTAGGGGTGACATGTGGTTAGCATGTCGAGTCCCCCAGCCGTTATAGCTGGTTCCTCAACCTGGAGCCGCTACTTATTGTAGGTACCCAATTGCCTCACGATGCTGGGTGGGCACCGGTCCCATACTGGCCGAAATACCATGAGAAAATTTCTTCCACCAAGGAGACTCGAACCAGCGCAAGTCCCGTAGCTCTGCTCCAAGGCTTCCTACCTTAACCGCTCGGTTACGGCGCACATATATCAATCACAGCCATACCTCCCGGAGCACAATCATCCAGCTATTATATTGGTAATATGTGGTCATTATGTCGAGTCCACCAGGATACCTGGATTGCTGAACTTTCATCAGCTGCTATAATTCATCACGGAGCTCAATGGTACCAGTCCCATATAACTAATTCACTCGCACTGTCGAACCGGCAGGTTCATGGCTGCGCGGACACAAGGTATCCACACATCCCTATTGCGTGCTAATGATTTCCAATCATCCTATGTATAATCAGCTTTCCTCAAATCATGGTTACTCTTAATCTCCAACCTCATTCTTGGTCTATCAACTAGGAGTTTTCCCTTGGTTTACCTACATGAAGTTTTCTTTCCCATATATCATTCCTCATACATGCCACACGTCCTTTGCCTTCCTGTCTACGAGACTTAACTGTTCTTATAATATCTGATTTCGTGTAAAGATCATGTAGCTCAATGTTTTGAAGTCTTCTCCATTCCCCTGTACCAGTCCTATATACTGAATGATATTTTATGAGAAAATGTTTTGGCCCATCAGTAATCGTAGGATATGCGACTCGAATGGGCTATAAAAGGGACGGATATAGACCAAGATTTAGGAATGAGAAAAATATGAATTATGATTTCAATGAGTTGATTTATCCGGGAGAAAAATTATTTCAACTGTAATTTTACTTTGTTGAGTACGACTAAGATCTCAGATGCATAATATACTATTGCTTTAATGTTTTATATATTAACTTCAGGGATGGTTCATAATGACTTCAAAAAGTAATGATTTATTCAGGGGATAACTGAAAATATTTGATATAGGATCATTGGTTGGATTAAGGAATATTTTAAGGTTGGCTAGGAAAGGGTAGAGCGGAGAGGTTCTCTTCAGGGGATAGAGGATTCATGTGTTGTAAACGCTTATTTAATAAGTAGTAATTTTGCGACGAAATAATTATTTTTATTTCAAGGTGTAGATCCTGCCAGAAATAAAATTGTACTGGACAATAACATTTTGGAGCAGGTAAATAATTTTACATATCTAGGATGCAATATCTCATATGAAGAAGAAAAGGATATAAATGCAAAAATATCTAAATTTTTAAGAATTTTAGGGTTAATAAATTCTACCTTCAAGCCACAGTTAGTCCAAAAACATTCAAGACTAAAAGTGTATAAAATACTGGCTCTTCCAACTCTTTTGTATGGTAGCGAAGTATGGACGTTGAAACATAAGGATATACAGAAACTTGGATCTGCTGAAATGAGATACCTTCGGAGGACTGCAGGATACACACTACTAGATCACAAAAAATGAAGACATCTTAGAAGAATTACACATGGAACCTTTAGAAAACAAAATTTCTGATTATAAGTCAAGATGGATGCAACATGTTCATCGAATGGAAGATCATAGGATACCCAAACAAGTCTTAAGATATTAACCTGCAGGAAGAGGAAGACCAGGACGTCCACTCAAAAGACTTTAGGATGGTGTCGCTCTTGAGGCCGAAACAGGTCAACGAATGGCCCAAATTCGTGAATGTACTATGATGATGATTATATGGTTAGTCTTCTTCCAAGTTTACTAGTAATAATTTGGTGGATTTAAACATCACCAATATCAAATTATATTCTTGCAGGAAGACAGGATACAAAAAGCAGTCTATAAATTAAATAATATATGTAAGAAATATGATACTTTCAACATTACAAACTAAAGTAATGGCGTTCCATGGAAAATACCCAGCAAGAACAAAAATTTTAATAGAAGATAAAGTGTTGGAACAGGTTTCAGACTTCCAGTATTTGGGCTGCCATATAACTTATGAAGAAGAACTCGATATAAATAAGAACATGCAGAAATCTCAACATGTTGTGGAACAATCAGACCAACACTGAGGAACAAAGTAAGAAAGGAAACGCAGCTAAGATTTTATTCAACGATGGCACTATCAGCGGCGATGTATGGAAGTGAGGCCTGGGTCCTGAAGGAAAAAGAAAAAAAAAGAAAATTCAGGCAGCGGAAATGGGATTCCTAGGGCTGTGAAAGGTTGCACAAGAGAAGAACACATTAGAAATGAGAATATTAGAGAGGAACTTATAGTACAACCACCTCTTCATCAAATAGAAGAATACAGGAACAATTGGATAGAACATCTGCAAAGAATGACAGAAGATATGGTACCAAATATGGTACTGATGTATAATTCTGGAGGACGAAGATCGGTAGGAAGACAAAGAAAGCACTGGGCTGAACTATGTGAGATCGGAACAGGCATAGACCTAATCCGTGAATAATGATCATGATGATGATGATGATTCTTCTTGTAGTTGTTGTTGAATAATTATAGAATAAGTTTAAATTTCAGTCTTCTCTCTACTCAAGTTCTGAGGAGGAATTATAAAACTAGATATATACCGAGGAGCTTTATCTTCCACTCGCTTCGAAATCCGATGCAGGAATGATAAAATATTGTATTAACATTATAAAGTTGATTATGAAGTCATATGACCAGATGCTTCATTCCGATTAGTTAATTTATATTTTAAATATAATATCAAATCTAATAGGTCAAATTATGTAGTTAATTACTTCTAATACCAATCAAAATTTGCTTACTTTTATTTAAGCAAATATAAAAATATGTATTATTTGGAGTTTAATACAAATGTATTATAATTTGCACTACAATGAATTAATATAACTTTTAACAGTAATTGTTAAGAAATGTATCTATTAGAAATATTTTGATTATTAGGATGTGATTTTTATTCAACAATCACTAATAGGAAATATTTAGTTTCTATTTAATGTTAAGATACATCCATTAAATATTTTTACAATATAAAGCTACTTATTCATTTTTAGTTTTATGAATTAATCCTACTTTATATTAGCTAAAGATAGAGATATTGGCACGCATTCTTGAATATCGAGGTTCGATAAAAACAAGAGTAGCTTGTCGACAGGGATTAGGATTAGTATCTTATTTTACGTAATGTATTATCATAACGTAAATATGGTATAATATTAAGAAATTTATAGTTATAGGCCTAGTGTGCTGAATTATTTTTTATAACTTTAAAACAGTCGGCCGCGGTGGACTAGTAGTTGTGTTCTTTTCCTCTGGCCCCGGAAGTTCAAAAAAGGGTGGGCTCGATGAATTTTTTTAGGATGGAAAAAGCCAAGGAGCAAGTCCTCCGGGAGAGACTTTAGGTCGTTGGTTCCGAGTCTGAAGATTTTCATGTTCATAAAAGATCCTTAAGCCTGAATAAAGAGGCTTCTAAGCAACATTTACCGTTATCATCCTAGTAATATCTTGGTTGCCTACTAGATGTGTAATTTGTTTAGCATGTTAACCGCAAACCATTCATGGCATCTGTAGTCAAATAAAAGTAACTAAAAATTAACTTGGTCCAGTAACTCTTAAAAAAAGGAGAGGCTAAGGCCAAACATTGCGCTGTTACGCCATTTTAGAGTAGATACGTAATTTTTAAACTATTAACTTTCGATTATATTAGATTTATTAATCGGAGATTTTAATTAAATTATAAATAATAAAAATGAAAATACAGATACTATTCGAAAACGGAGAATAGATGTTTACGGTCATCATCTCAGAATGAAATCTAACAGATTAACCAAACAGTTTGGTTTCGTTCCCTAACCGCAAAACAAAAACCCAACTGGTTCAAAGAAACTGAGAAAGACCTAATAAAAACAAAACCTAACTTTTTAAACAAACTGAAAAGACCTAATAGAATTAAAGATTACAGAATATTCACTAATCAATCGAACAGCTAAAGTAATTATTTAATATTAAAACATAAGGTTCCAAGATAAATCTAAACAAAAATCCAAACCCATTATCTCGTAAGACGAGAGGAAAAGAAGATCAGAATGTATAAAAAAAAGTATACGGCACTAGGAAAGGAACAACACATAGATATATGAATGATTCAACGAACCCCGAAGAGGATGAAACGAAAAAAAATATAAGTAATTAGATTAATATAGGAATCACTGTTACTGATATAATATATATCAGTATAACTGATCTATTTTTTAAAATCAGAATAAAGGAAATCACTTTGTTTATTTCAGAAATAATAAAACTATTTTAAACAAAAGATAATTAAAATATTTCGTGAACTACGAGACACGAGTTACCTTATATGATACATTATAAAAGTAAAACCTCTCTTGTGTTTTGAATTATTAAAAATATATCGACTTGCAGTCAAATGGGCCATTGATGGAATTTAATAATAAATAAAGTTCCTCCCGCAAGCCAAATGAACTTTTCAAGAAATGCCACTTACCATCCCCTCAGCAAACATTCATAACGTCTTCCACTGATGGAACATTAAACATTCACCAAATCCAATGAATTAATAATTTAACTAATAGTTTTAAGTGGTTGAGAAGCATGTTCCATTACCCTGGCAGGGAGCAATTACTGTTATTGTGGAATATGTCATTGCTTGAGGGCGGATACATGGGATATGAAGTTTGCCTTCTTATGATGAACATTCACTTCAACTTTGTACTTTTTTCTTTAGTGTTTTTTTTACTAAAACATACTCATCTTGTAATCGTCTTGTTCACTATCGTCACGAACTGCACAATAGGGTGGGCCGAAAAAGCTCATTTTTTTATTTCGAAGTTGTAATAGTGCTGACAAGTTGCGAATTATATAGCTAAAAAAAGAGGAAAAAATATAAAAATCGGTTGACATCTTCCGGTCGTCCAAAGGCTCCGAAATGTAGCAAAATATGAGAATAAGTTCATTTTTGCAATTATTATTTTTTAAAAATATCAAATAGGTATTGCTGATATTTGCTAAACACGTTTATATCTATCTGTGGGATCTGACAATCAATACTCTGGAAGTTATTTATCAAATACCAAAAATGCGTAAAAAAATAACGTATTACTCTGGCAAATTTTGGAAGATATCAACTGATCTAAACCAAATTAGAACACAACGTTTTTAGGCTCTATTTGAAGATGTTACAAACTATTACAATACGAAAACATCTAATTAAAAAATTAAAGAAATAATCTCAAAAATGAAGTTTTAATTTTTTATATTTTGTCTAACTTTAGAGCCTTTGCGGAACCGGAAGTTGTTAACCGACCTTGATAATTTATTTCTCTTCTTTTGTCTATATAATTCGCAACTTTTCCGTGCTATTACAACTTCGAAGTAAAAAAAAAATGAGTCTTTTCGGCCCACCCTACCGTACAATCATCAGAAATAGAGAAACTCCATTCCTTAATTAAGATATTCGATAGATGAAGTTAAGATCAAGATATATATTAGGGTGTCCCATAAAAATCGAAGTGTTTTATTTTTAACGCTTACCCTCTTAATTTATTTGTATAATGCTAAAATAATTCTAAGTACAATTTGGTGTACGTAGGCCCACAGCAACAGGTGCCTACTTGCTTCTTAACATGTCAGTACTCGCTAATTAAGGCGAACGAAAATTTAACAATAATGTTTTTTTTTTAATTTTAAAATAGTAAATAGTATGCTTTGGGCATATTGATGTTTTATCTGCTAAAACTCTTAGTTCTAGAATCCTTCTATACTAACCCAGTACAAATTTTCATGTCTTATGTTTGACATGAAGTCGGCTCGGATTGTTACGATCCAATCGCAATAATATTTGATATTTGGGTTATTAAGGTAAAAAAAGAGGGTACGCGTATTTGATTTTGCGAGAAAAGAAAATCATTTATATATTGTGATACCCTCATATAAATATAAATAAATTTACTTACTTACTCACTGGCACTATCGAACTCGTAGGTTCATGGCCGCGCGGACATAAGCTCTCCATACATCCCTATCCAGAGCTAATGCTTTCCAATCATTCCCTATGTAATCTACTTTCCTCAAATCATAGTTAATATTATTCCCCCACATCATTCTAGGTCTACCCACGGGTCGTTTTCCCTCTGGCTTTCCTATAAGAAACTTCCATGTACGTCTTTCATTCCCCATTCGCGCAAATATATATATATATATATATATATATATATATACACATAACACACGCACACAGGGATGGAACTCGATAAAATTAAAGTAAAGAGAAAAAAAGGACTGCAGATTAAAGAAGAGTGATTTTAGAGAGAAGATTTAGCGGTAAACAACTTAACTTTGCTTCTAAATATCAAAATGTTCTTAGAAATATTTCAAGCAAAGAACACTGAATACATACAAGGTAGTAGTGCATGTAGGTACTGCTTTACATATGGGGTTCTATAACAGGTAATTATAGCAATTCATACCTGGCCTGAGAGGGCCAAAAAAGTTTCCGCAGACGCCTCTTATTTCAGGAATAAGGACATTTAACTGCCTTAAATTAACGAAATATGACCCACGGCTTTAATTTCGCTCACAAGGAAATCAGACACAGAAATTTTGCGCTCTTAAATATCCATGAACTCAGTCGAGTTTAACTTGCGAACCTCGGAACCAGATTCGTTCCATCGGGACTGACAGTATTGGAAAGTACTGTATTAGTTCTGTAAATTTCAGAATGTAATTCTTCTCGAGTGAAGAAAAATAATAAAAAAACAATGTAAAGGGAAACATATAATAATAATAATAATAATAATAATAATAATAATAATAATAATAATAATAATAAAATAAAAATAATAAAGCAATAATAATAAATAATAATGATAATAATAATAATATTGCCCTTCTGGAAGGAACTTTAAGGCGTAGGTACTGAGAATGAAGATTATGAGGCTCGTAAAATAACCTCAAACCAAAATTAGTGCCTCTGAGCAGAATTTAAAAGACATTCCCCATTAAAGTAATGATTTAGTTGCCTACTAGATGTCTCGTTCGCACGATGTACTGACCACATCACTTAAATATGTAGGGAAATAAGCGTAACCAAATAAGTCTTGGTAAAAAAATCCCATGTCGACGTATGAAGTATGTACAAACAAACAAACAAACAACTAACACAACTGAAGACATACGTGAGACTATGGAACAGAGTAAATTGACAATCCTAACTCTAATCGACTTTTCCAGAGCATTTGACACGGTTAATACAAAATTTATGTTACTATTTTTTTCTGAAAATTCGATTCAGTGGTTCCACTCCTACCTTACTGGCCGCCAACAATGCGGTGTTGTAGGTGATCGTTTTTCTTCGTGGAGGTCAGTGGAGTGCGGAGTACCACAAGGCTCAGAATTATTTCCAATTGTATTTTCTATATACATTAACGATATAACTGACTGCATTAAACATTGAAAATGTCACATCTACGCCGATGACTTACAACTTTATATACATACCTGACCGCAAATGATTAGCGATACAATTAAACAACTGAATGAAGACCTTAATTCCATAGCAACGTTGACAAAACAAACAGACCTTATTATAAATCCTGAGAAGTCACAAGCAATTGTCATCGACCATAAAAATATATTAAACAACATTTATTATTCATCGATAACTTCTGTAAATATAAATAAAACTGAATTTTCATTTAAACCTTCCGTTAAAAATCTGGGTGTATATTTGAACCAAAATCTTTGTTGGCAGAAACTTGCAAAAAGAAACTTGCAAAGAGAAACTTGCAAAAAAAAAAGTTTGAAAAATGTCATTCCTTCCTCATTGAAGAAAGTGCTTGTCTCAACTTTGAATATGTCGCATTTTGATTATTGTGACTTACTCTTAACTGAAATGAGTATCACATTCAGACAAAGACTGCAACGAGTTCATAATGCTTTTGCACGTTATATACAGGGTGAATTTTAATTACACCGAGAAACTGCAGGGACTCACTCCTAACTGGAAATGGAGGAAAATATGTCCTATGAATAATTGTCCATTTGTCCATAAATGCATCGTTGCCACGGTAGATGGCTCTGACGAATGACATTATTCTCTCGGACTACTTGCAGAATTCTCTTCCTGTTTACTTGAGAATGTGTATTTGGCAATACGACAGGTGGTGTGGTTTCTGCATGATGGAGCGCCACTTTACTTCCGCATTACAGTTCGCCGACACCTCAACAAAATCTTCCCCAGACGTTGGACAGGACGCGGAGGGCCCTGTTGCATGGCCTGCTAGATCACCGGACATAAACCCCCTGGATTTTACCTCTGGGAGCATCTGAAAAGCGTTGTGTATGCTGAACCAGTTCCTGATGTGCATACCGTTCAGCAGTGTGTCCACGTCGCCTGTGACGCTATTCGGAGAGAGGCCGAAACATATGAAAAAACCGAGGTAATCCATTATACGACATGTGCACGCGTGCATTACATCCCATGGAGGCCACTTTGAACATCTATTGTGACGTCGATGCGGTTATGCTGTGTATTGTGTGCCGGGATGATTTGATGTCATTGCATACACACTGTTCTTTTCCGGACACATGTTCATAGGACTTTTTTTCCTTTCACTTACAGTTAGGAATCAGTCCCTGAAGTGTGTCAGTGTAATTACCATTCATCCTGTATATGCAACCTCCGTAAATCAGACCACATAACTCCAGTATTTAAAATGTTGTCTGGTCTTCGAATGGAAGACAGGCGGAAGATACATTGCCTCTGCTTGTTGTACAACACATTGTCCAACCTCATCACCCCTTTACATTTCTACTCGCTTCCATTCGCTTTTCTTCCCACCATAACGTAAACACACGATCGAGAGAAAATTTAATTAACTGTTCCTCTACATCGAACATCTCAATATTCCTCATCCTTCCATGTTTCAGCCACCCGACTCTGAAATTACCTCCCCTCGTATATCAAGGACTCTCCGACTCAAAAACAGTTCACGAAAAATCTCATTACATCTTTCATTAGACAATATAATATATAACCGTGTTCCATGTATACTCCTATTATTCCTTTATATTTTAAATTTCCTTTACTATGCCAATTACTTAATCAAATTTTAGGTTATTATTATTATTATTATTACAATTTTTATTTATTTCCATTGTCAACTGTATATTGCATAGCCTGCCTATATAGATATATTATGTATCATTAATCATGTAGATAATTTACAATTGATATTATATGTACAATTTAACCATGGTGAAGCGGAAGAGAAGGCCTTACGGTCTTAATTCCATGAGGTAAAATGAATAAATAACTACTTTACTCTGAATATCGAACCCGGAGGTTCATTGCCGCGCGAACATATGCTCTCTATACATTCCTATCTTGAACTAAATTTTTCCAATCATTGCCTATATAGATGAATGAAATTCCGTCGAATCACGGTTAATGTTATTCTTCCATCTGATTCTTGGACTCTCTCTCTCTCTCTCTCTCTGGGAGCTTACATTGTGGTTTTCTACAAGTAGTTTCCTAGCCTTTCTTTAGTTCTCAATTCGTGTTACACCCTGCCCAGTGTACGAGACCTAACTGTTCTTATTATATCTGGTTTCTCAAGAAGGTGATGAATACAACTCACTGATCTGTAGTCTTCTTCATTAACCTGCCTATTGGTCTCATGTTGGTCCACAAATATTCATTTTGTTCTCAAATAATCGTAATATTTTCTCCTCCCTTAGACGAAGAGCCATGTATCGCATTTATGTAACACAACTGAAAGTAAAACATTTTTTGTATTTTTAGTTTAACTTTTTTTAGAGAATTTGGATTGAAAAGTGACTCTTAGCAACACTTGTTTCTACCTGTTTGTAATTATTGTTCCAGATATTTGAATTAAGTCGCTTTTTCAAAATTCTCTTCATTTGTATCAGCTTACTGTCTATTTCCGTTACAAAATGCATTTCTATGTTTGACAATATATTTCGTTTCACTGATATTTAATTCCAACTCCAGTTTCTTAATGTTATTCAACACAATTTGTGCGATTGCATTTAATATTTCCCTGCTGTCGCTGGATAGTACCAAATAATTACTATATACCAAGAGCTGGTAAATACGAGTACCATTTATGTCTGCACTCTCTTTTTCTTCTAAATATTTGATTATATGCTCAAAGTGGAAAGTTAAATGTAAGAAGAGATATTGAATATTTTTGCTTTAATGCAATGTGTATTTCAAAAGTATCTAAAAACTGTTTCCCTACCCGCAATTTATGTACTCTTTTTGTTATATTTTATCATTAAATGAGCATAATATTTTTTTTAGGAATTCCGAATTCTATCAAAAATAATGAATTACTTTTGCTGTTAACTGAATCATGTACCTCTTTAAAGTGCAGAAACATATAGTTTATGTACGTTGTCATCATATCTACAATTTTTCTAGAACCTGTTTTACAAAAAAATCTTGTCTGTTTCCTCTAAATCCACAATGATAATCACCCATTAGGTCGTCAATATAGGCAATAAGTCTAGATAATAATATATTTGTTCGGGTTTTGTACGAAGTTGAAGGTAATGAAATATCCCTGTAGTTATTGCATTCTGTTTCATCACCACAATTTGGAAGAACATCTAGACCTCAAATCATATTGAGTAACTGGTGTATCATGTCCATCATTATTCTCCCCCAGATATTAACGAATCTGGTGTGGGCCCACCTGAACCTGTTGTTTTATACATCTTTAATTGTTCTTTTATTATTTCAACTTAAAACACGCTTCGCTCTGTAACTCAATATTACTGAGGTCTGTAAATCATCCACCTCGACATTCTGTTCCTCATGCACATTTAATACTTGATTAAAGTAACGTTTACATATAATTATCATACCCAATTATATTTTTTTCCATCCTGAATCCCTATCCATTTTCCTAATTTCATGGTATAAATATCTGATATTCGTATTATTTTTCCTTTCATATCGAGAGCATTAATATTCTCTTTCAAATATTCCCTCTTTTAGTGTTTAAAAACCTAGTGATTTCCTGTCTCATACTACTAAACCTTTCTAATTTTACTTAATTTGGCCCATGTAACCAATTCATGTTTGCTATCTTTGATTTTCTAACCGTATCAGCTTATTCCTATTCTAACCATTTCTTATTTTCCCTCTTCTTTAAGTAACTTACATTTTCTAATCCTGAAAATTCAATAGGTCTAGTATCTTTTATAGTCTTCCATTATCTCTCTCTCTCTCTCTCTCTCTCTCTCTCTCTCATATATATATATATATATATATATATATATATATATATACACTGCTCAAAACAATTAGAGGAACACTTGTAATAAATTGAATAAGTAATTGTTTTTTAAAGCTGTGATGCTGAAAGTTGGACACTATGTAAATTGAATTATTAATTTTATCATTGGATACAAATTTTTAAAGATCTATGGCCTAAATACAGAGAAATTACCTCAAATAACAAATATATAGATTTTTTTTTATTTTGGAAGGCACTGGCCACTTCTAATTGGTAAGCTTCCTGATGTTGCTATAGTGACGAATGTTGATTATTGCCTTGTTTATTGAAGTCTCTGACAAAATGAGGCATTTAAACGAGTTTGAAGTGTATCATGCTCTACATCTTTCACGACAAGGTCAATCTCTGCGACAAGTGGCTAAAGAGCTTGGGGTTTCTCCTTCCGTGGTGTCCAGGTTACGCAACAGGCACAGAGAGACAGGTCAGTATTGTAGAAGAAGTGGCCAGGGCCGTAAATTTAAAACAAGCCCCCAGGATGACAGATACGTTGTTCTTTCTGCTCTTCGACAGCGTACAAAGCTGCAAAAGACCTGCAGAATGACCTTCATATGGCTTGCGGAATCCGGGTTTCAGACCAAACCATAAGGAACAGATTAAGGAAAGAGAATATTCGTCCAAAAAGGACCGTTAAAAATCACGCTTAACAAATGGGCATAAGGCAGCAAGACGTACGTATGCTGAAAACCATGGTGATTGGAACCTGAACCAGTGGGAGTCTGTGCTCTTCTCGGACGAATCCAGGTATCGTCTTACACGTTGTGATGGTCGATTGAGGGTGTGGGGACGGCCAGGAGAAAAAATTTCTGCAGAGGCTGTACAGGAAATTGATAGATTCGGAAGAGGTTCCATAATGGTGTGGGCCGGAGTTATGTACAACAATCGTACGGACCTTGTACTTGTTCCCTAGCGACTGAATTCTGTCCGGTATATCGAGCACGTTCTGGAAGAGCATGTAGTACCTGCTGCCATTGGAGTAGGTCCTGGATTTCTGTTTATGGGACAATCCATATCAAATCGGACAGCAAAAAATCTTGCAATTTATTTTTTTAATTTTATGTATCCCTAAATATAGTGAATACATTTATAAACGTATTAATACAGAAATTTAATTTTTATCATTTATAGGTTCGTAGTCATGATGATCTGAAATTATCGTAAATATGATAAACTAAACCGTTTACTAGCTAATATTTCTGAAACAGTAAACAGCAAAAATTTGTTTCAAACGTATTTATATAGGTGATATCATGTAGTTTAAGGGTGTTATTTTTATAATTAGGATATTTTTATTTTCGGTGTCAATTTTCTGTTTTATGGCGGTTTACTGCAGTACATATCAAAAAATGAAAACGGAAAAAATACAGGATACTACTCACGTAATAAGGATTAATTTCCAGCAATTACATTTTTGGAGAGTTGAATAGTTCAGACAATATAAATGTTTTTTATTCTATTTTCGTAAAAAAACTCGCGGGTCCACGGCGCAGCAGATTTATTTCACGACCAAGGTCGCGCGCGTACTTTATTGAAAGAGCTTCATCAGTGACTTTTTCAATTGCCATTAAATCGAATAGATTATTATATGTTCTGCTTAATGGAACAGTACCGTAAATTTATAAAAGTGGCGATATTTTAATTCTTACGCAGTAGATATTTATTTATCAAATTTTATTGCTGAAGTGAGAAGTAAAGAGCTCTGTTACTTACGTTTACTGTGAATTATTAAACAAATTATTTATAACTAACTCACTCACTGGCTCTGTGGAACCTGCAGGTTCATGGCAGCGCGGACATAAGCTCTCCATACATCCCATTCCGAGCTAACGTTTTCCAATTATTCCCTGTATAATCTACTTCCCTCAAATCATGTATAATGTTATTCTCCCACCTCATTCTTAGTCTTCCAACTGGGCGTTTTCCCTCCGGTTTTCCTACCAGAAATTTCCAAGCACCTCTTTCATCCTCCATACGTGCCACATTTCCTGCCCATCGCAGCCTACGAGACTTAACTGTTTTTATTATATCTGGCTTCCTATACAGATCATGTAGCTCACTATTATGTAGTTTTCTCCATTCATCTGTCTGTTCATCTCTTTTTGATCCAAAAATTTTCCTAAGAACTTTATTCTCAAATACTCGTAATCTTCTGCCCTTTTTTAAAACAAATTATTTATTTTGTTACAAATTTTTCATTACAGTTTAAATGTAATATTATATAATAAAAACTATTTCATCATTAATTGAATAAACTGGTATAAATTTTTATTATGTTATAATTACTAATTTCAGTCTTAAAATAACTTTTTATTCAGTGTATTGTATTGTACCCTGAAAACTTTGACGAAATAGTATTGTTATAAGATATCACTTCCAAATAAAACCGAATGTTTTAATACTCGTACCACTTCCTACCAAACAATAATAATGCAGTGTCAGCAAGTCTTCCTTAAACATCTGTTTTACATCAACAATTCTCAAGTTCAGATTACATACTAGACAGTTAATTTACACCACTGTGTATGTTTAGTGCATCTCGTCATTTTAAGTGTCACAGTCAAATTAAAAATAATATCTTATTGTTCTTAACTCACAAGTTTGCAGATCTACAAAGACTGAATGGTGAGTTAGAAGTTAAATATAATTTTAATTATGCATATATTAGTATACAATAGTTATTAACAATATTAGTGTTAATATATAATTTTACAATTTCTTAAATGTTTCTGGAATGAGAGAATAATCGTAGAGATATACATTTTGTGTTATAAAAGGAGAATAATGGGAAGTTTAGATATTAAATTAAATACTATAATAATTTAGCTTATAATAAAAGCTAATATTATCGTGCATTTTAATATCATCTTAGATATGTCATGAGTAGGGGATGCAAGATCAGTAAGTGATACCAAGCCAATAAAATATATTTATACCTCTTAAATATTACTTGTAACAGCATGAAAATTGTTATAAATTATTATCGATAGCTTAACATTACTTACAATATTCAACATCAGACATTGGTGTAGGGTACAAGTACAAAATATTACAACACATTACAAAACTACTCTCTAGAAAATATTTTTAATAGGCCTACCAGCTTGAATTCGTAGGTGCTTAGTAATTTAAATTAAACTATACATTAGCCAAAATCAGCACAAAATTAACCGCCTACTGAATATATCAATAAATGATTGTTATATTTAATGACGTTTATTATGTAGCAATTTATTTCAAGCGCGAGGTTCTCCTACGTACCATAAATTTACGACACGGGACTCACGGATTTCCTTCCTTCTGGAGAAAGCTACATTCAGAATTGTTACGCCTTTAAAATGCCATTGATTCCTATCGAGTTTGAACCCGCGAACCTCGGAATCGGAGGCGTGCAGAGTAACCACTTGTCCACGATGATGATGATGATGATGTAATAATTGTAATAATGATAATAAAAATAATGTAATGATGATAATAACAATAAAAATATTTGTAAGTGCGCAAAGGACTATTACCAAGTAGCTCCGTCATTGTTTGTACGAGCGAGCGATCTCCACTCACGCGAAAGGTATTGCGGGCAGTCTACACATAGGAGATTTTAGGAAAATAATTATTTTGGGTAGTTTCCTTTCAAGACTCCACTTTAATACTAATTACAAAAAATTAACTGGTGTTCAGGTAATAATGTGACACTTTTTGATTTTATAAAATTTTTGGTGAGGAAGGTCAATTGCATATTAATTGCATTTACGCCCTTCAGAAAAACGTAAATATTAACATACTAATTTTCAAGCGATAGAGCATAAAATCATCTATAATGTGACTATCTTTTCAAGTTGAGGGAATAGCCATACTTCGAGAAATGTATTTTATAAAAGAGACTATTTAAAACAATACGATAAATTGACAGCTCTATTACTCTTTAATTACACCAAGCGAAGACTTGAAATTCGGATCAGATATTCAGTATATCATAAAGTTTCACTGTAAAAAAAATGGTAAACTTTTAAATATGTGAGTTCAATTTTCACAATTTTTTGCCGATTTCGTATGGAATGTCCCTTATGCAGGATAATGCCAGTGCACATACTGCGGCTGTCACCAGGGATTTCCTGAGGAGGAATGAAATTGAGGTAATGGAGTGGTCAGCGGTCAGCCCAGATCTCAACCCTATTGAACACTTGTGGGATCTTCTAGACAGGAAGGACAGGAACCGACATCAAGCTCCACAAACTCTGCAGCAACTTGGAGATGCTCCGAAGGAGGAATGGGAGTATATCCAGCAAGAGGAAATCCAGAATCTTATTGAGAGCATGCCACGAAGGTGCCAAAGTGTCATCGAATGTCGTGGAGGCCATACACGATACTAACTCTATATAACGAGTGTTTAAGTTTGAAAAATAAGCACAAGATTCAATTACTTACATAGCGGAATTATTTGAAAAGTTAATTGTCAGCGATATTCACTTATTTTTACTGACATGAACAATAAATAAATAAATAAATAACCACAAATAATGTACTTTATTAATTTCATGTTTGTACCTCTATCCAATGAAAAAATATTTGCATATTTCATAGTGTTCCTCTAATTGTTTTGAGCAGTGTATATATATATGATGTTGCATAAAGGATGACGCAAACTTAAATGGTTGAAAGTACACGATAATAGAAGCAACAATGTCCCAATAAACATGGATCCGCAAACGAGCCGTTTGCGAGATAATTACGAATGTATGTTTACAATCCGCCACTGACTTCATTGTAAACATCGCCCTAGTTATTACAAATTAATTTGAATTTAGACTTTACTATTCATTTTTCATCTCATTTAGTTCACATTTCACGGTTTACTTCACTTATGGGTTACCTGTTAAAGGAGACGTTAAAGTGTCATCCTTACATCTGGATGCAATACTGAGCTCGTCTCTGCAATGAATGTCGAATTCTTTCGAAAATCCCTGGATCATTTCTGAATTTTTGACAAGCATGTACAACTCTCTGCTCCAGTTCTTCAATCGTGTTAACGGGTGTGCTGTAGACTTCGCTTTTGAGGTGACCCCAGACATAAAAATCCAAAGGATTTAGATCAGGTGATCTTGGAGGCCAAGGTACAGATCCGCCTCGACCTATCCATCTTTGGCCGTATCTGCGCGTTAGATGCCGTCTCACAGCAGCAGCAAAATGTGCCGGAGCCCCATCATGCATGTACCACAAACTCCGACGTTACTGAAGGGAAACATCCTCAAGCAACCCGAGAAGATGACGCCGCAGGAACCTAAGGTACCTCCGTCCATTACGTTTTCGTGGAAGAATGTGTGGCCCAATGAGATAATCACCTAGTACGATGTTACAAACAATGACGTCAGTGACGACTTGTAACCATACATGCGTAATTATCTCGCAAACGGCTCGTTTGCGGACCCATGTTTATTGGGACATTGTTGCTTCTATTATCGTGTACTTTCAACGATTTAAGTTTGCGCCATCCTTTATGAAACACCCTGTATATATATATATATATATATATATATATATATATATATCAATTTCGTCTTGAGTTGCCACAATTTTAACTGCACATACCAGTATTTCGAATCTATTAGTCTATTAGCAATTTGTCCTGGTATTCTTCCCGCAGTTCATAATTTCTATTTTTTTTTAATTCAGATTTTTTAGAATCACCTTGAGGCTTTCTACCTCTCATAAACGATAACCTTTCTCCGATATTCCCCTTGATCAGATGATGACCCGTGCCAGTTTACCCCTAACTGACCTAATATCGACTATGCTAGTGTTCCTGTGTTTATCTTCTAAAGCATTGTTTTTTTTGGTTTCGGGTTTCAGTTTCTAGATACGTCCATTTATTATTTCTTTATTTATTTATTACACCCACTGGAAAGTTGTGCTCTTAGGAATACGATTATTTAATGTGGCAAAAGTGAGAAATCTAACCTCATTGTCGTTACCATCTTCATGAATACAGAATTCGCCTATTATGAGTTGAATATATTTACCCGTCCCACTTTTAATTAAAATCTCGTGAGAAAACATTCGTATGATATCGCGAATGTGTGTCAAATACGCATTCAAATTAGTCATATAACTTGTCCTTGATTTTGTCATATCTCATTTATTTTTGACCAAGTACATAATAACGTTGTTTAGCCTTTACAATTATTTGTGATATCCTATAGCAAAACAAACCTAGTATCTCAGAGATCTTATATTAAAATCCCTCGGATATAATCACTTTGCAGGACGTTAGATGCCCTACAAAATATATTGAAGAATCAAGACGTTTTGCATGATAATATGGAAGTAGGCCTACATCGAGATCACAATTTGAAACGGCCTTTTTAATCCGAAAGAGGATCCTCTAATTCCCGTGGTAAAATTTATAGTGTTTCACAAATATATAATGTAACATTCGATGTTCCTAGGAACGCAATTCGTATGTTTGAGCCTTCACCATGGATCCCTTGAAGTAGTCCCCGCCCGGAAATTCGAATGGGGTAACATTATTATTATTATTATTATTATTATTATTATTATTATTATTATTATATTGTTATAATTATTATTATTATTATTGTTATTATAATTATAACAATAAATACAATAATAATGTTTAAGGATAATCCCATACTAAATCTGAAAATGAACTAAAACCCAAAAGGTAGGAAGTTGGAAGACCCAGGGTACGACGAGGAAAACAATTTTAAAGAATAACACCGGAACAAGTTTTTGAGGTTTTGTGCATGAAGCACATGATAATAACTAAATTATATACAAGTTGAAAAAAATTAAGAACAATTTATTACCATGATAGTCTCTGCAAAATATACAACTTATTTATTTAAGAAAATAGTCTACAATAATTAATTTTAAACATGAAAAAAAATACTAAAGCAGTATAGTTTTTAACTCAGTTCGTCCCGCAGGAATAGCATAAAAATTATTATTCAGAAAGTCGATTTTGAGTGTTACGAAATATGTATTCATGTTAATTAAATCGTTGGCATATATATCGAGTTACGTTGCGAAAGAAAACAAGGTGACTGGTGGCTGCAAGTGCGATTTTTAAATTACAGCTTTCAGGTAGTTTAAGACAGATTTTAGAAAAGAAATGGGAATATAATGGTACAGTAAACCAACCACACGTAACTTCAAAATAGGAGTTATATAGTATCCTGCTGAGTTCGGAATTCCTAAAATGTTAGTTAGACTTAGGCCTATTAGAATGCGTCTTCATGGCAAAAAGAACAGTGTGCGTGTGGCAAACAGTTTTCGGATTTTTTTTGAAATCCACAATGGGTTGAAGCAAGGAGATGCACTATCTCCTCCACTATTTAATTTTGAACTAGGCATGCCATCAAATCTTTAGAGGATCAAGAAGGTCTACAACTCAATGGTATTAATAAGCTGATAGTTCATGCTGATTATGTAGTACTATTGGGCGATAGCGTAGAGATACTAAAGGCCAACACGCACACACTATTGAGTAACACTAAGAAATTAGGACTGGAAGTCAATATCAATAGAACTAAATATACGGTCATACATTGAAATAAATATTATAGAATGGGAATGGACAGCTAACGAAAAATTTGGGAAATTTTGAAGAAATAGCCGAATTCAAATATATATAGAAACAATAATCACAAATAATAATGGGAGGCACAAAGTAATTAAATATAGTGTCAATTCAGGAAATGCATGCTATTATGCATTGCAGAGACTCTTGGCGTCACAACTCCTTTTAAAAAACGTCAAACGAAAACGTATACAACTATTATTCTACCAGTTATATATGTATGTATATATATATATATATATATATATATATATATATATAGGTGCGAAACATGGATTTTTACTTTAAGGGAGGAAAGGAGATTACGAGAATTTGAGAATAAAGTTCTTAGGAACATTTTTGGACCAAAGAGAGATGAACAAGCAGGTGAACGGAGAAGACTACATAACAGTGAACTACATGGTCTTTATAGGAAGTCAGATATAATAAAAGCGATCAAGTCTCGTAGACTGCGATGGGCAGGACATGTGGCACGAATGGGGAATGAAAGACGTGCATGGAAGCTTCTTGTTGGTAAACCAGAGGGAAAACGCCCAGTTGGTAGACCAAGAATGAGGTGGGAGAATAACATTTACTATGATTTGAGGGAAGTTGATTATACAGGGAATGATTGGAAAACATTAGCTCAGGATAGGAATGTATTGTGAGCTTATGTCCGCGCGGTCATGAACCTGCGGGTTCGATAGTGCCATTGAGTTAGTTAGGTAAACCCCTATTCCAGTCAGTCGGATTTAATTGATTTTATTTTTTTTTCGTTTAATTAAATGCTAATGAGCAAGGCTTATTTCGAAAAACATAAAAGTGTGGTCGCTGGAGCAATTTTAAGTACTCACATTACTCCTAGTGGTTCGATGTTGTTGATTCACGAATACGTCCTTACTTTTTTGATTGGCTAATGCAGAGTTGGCTTTCGAAAAAAAAATGCGCTAGAACATTAACAAACACATACATTGTACTTATGTATATGTTAAGGCGATTTTTGTTGTAAAAGGTTTGTCATTATGTTCTTAGAACTATTTTCATAAGTAATGCCACGAGTGATTTCCAAATTGTCGATAAATTTACGACTGTGAGGAATGAATTTATCTAGAGATTTTGGAAATCAAGAGTGGCATTTGTTAGGAGTATTTAACGAATCAAATTAAGCTGTTTACTCACAAATCATTATTTAAATATAGTTATTTTAAAATATGTATATATTTAATTTAAACGGCGATGTTCAAAAATAAATGAGAAACGATTTGATAGGCTTCGTCTGCTTCTTTTATTCATCACTGCAACCAGATCATATTATGTATTGCCAAAGGAACGCAATATTTTAAGAATGCACTCTAGTGGAGAAAAAATGAAGCACATCAAACTTTATATTAATTAATTTCTGAAGTCCTATGACAATTATATTTTTCTGGAATGTTATTACCTGGGAAAAAATAGATTTAAGAAAGTGAAAACAGTGGTTTCTTTTTTGGTGGAATAATCAATTGCTACAAATGTTTTTATATTAACTCCCGCATGCGCTATGTGTTGACATTCATGCACTATATATACAATCTGGTAGCCGTATTTCTCAAAGAGTCAGTCACTGCAAAATAATGTTATGACCTATTCAGAATGTTGAAAATGAGGTGCTTTCTTTATTATGGTAAACTTTAGTTAGTAAATTCTAGGCGAAACACGACTGTTTGGTTGTAAATAAAACATAATTGAAATGTGATTGGTCATTGGCTCCCATTTGGGGCATGAGTTAAATAGTCAAGCTAAACAGCCACATTTCTCCTGAATTCGCTAAAATCATATGGCAATTTGTTATCGTATAAGGTCGTAAAGAAAACAATAGCATTTTGCCACTTATCTCCACGACCGTGAAGAATATTAGGCCTATCATATCCAATTGTATAATATTGCCATTATTTTCTAATCTTTATGTCTCCAACTTAAAAATTAACCATCATATAAAATGTTAGTATATAATAAAATTGAATATTTTTATCTCTCTCTCTCTCTCTCTCTCTCTCTTTAAGTTCTTTTTGTAGCTCTAATACTTTATTACATATTCCTATTTTAAAATTTTACAAAGTATTGGCAGTTCCTTCTCTTATCTATGGATGTGAAACCTGGACATTAACAAAGGCAGATATTAAACAAATAGAGGCTGCAGAAATGAAGATGTTGAGAGCAATAGCATGATACCAAAGGATCGATAAAAAGAAATAACGAAGATACAAGAACGGAACTTAACATATTATACTCTGTGATAGAATAAAATACTATCAAAATGCTTACCTTCAACACGTATTACTAATGAATGAACAGCGCATACCAAGAAGAATGTATTATTATAAACAAAAAGGGAGAAGATTTTAGGAAAAGACCGTTGAAGAGATGGAAGGACCAATTCGACCTATAATGAGATCGGAACAGACCATTGGGCTCAATCCTTGTTGTTGATGATGATGCATATTTTTATAAAGAACTAGCTAATACCCGGCGTGAGCTGCTACGCTAAAAAGTACGAGTTTTTATGTTTTGTTGGATAAGTAATATAAAGATAATTATAAATTCATATCATAATTATTTTTAGATACCCCATACGGATTAGGAGGCGTTGCCCGGAAATCTGATTAACCCGATCTTCTTGGCATCAATGAGCTAAAAAAAAAAATATTCCGAGTTATCTGTAAAAGATAAACATATGCTCTGGTGGAATTTTTTTGTAGATTTTATTTAGATATTGAATTATATGTACATTAATTTGGTGTATTTAATATGGTTTAAGCTGGGTAAGTCTTTTAAGCATCCATAAAGCAACTTTTTAGTTCACCAAATCACTGTTTTCTTACCTCCGGCACTATATTACGTAGGGTAATAAGTCATAGACGTTATTTGTCCCAGAAAAATTCTCTAAATGATAGCAAAAAAGAAAAACATTAAAATCTGCTAAGTACCTTTTGAGTCCATAAAGGACGGACAGACAGACAAATAAACAGATTCGCAGTCAGTCTTGTACATAAAGAGGTTGCTTCTCCGTTACTTGAACATACGTATAAATAATTTTATTTCGAGTAAATGATACAAGTAGATAAAAAAATAAAGAACTTATTAGTCATAAGTAATGCCACGAGTGATTTCCAAATTATCGATAAATCAAGAGTGGCATTTATTAGGACTATATAACGAATAAAATTAAGCTGTTTACTCACAAAACATTATTTAACTATAGTTATTTTAAAATATTTATATATTTAATGTAAATGGCGATGTTTGAAAACAAATGAGAAACGATCGGTACGCTTCATTTGCTTCTTTTCTTTATCACTGCAACCGGATTATAATAATATTTATTGCCAAAGGATCGCATTGTTGTAAGAATGCACCCTAGTGGAGAAATTTATAACCAACGTTATAGGTATTAATTAATTTGATGTCCTATGATGTAAATATGCCAATTATATTTTTCTGCAACCTCATTTCCTGGAAAATAATTCGTTTAAGAAAATGCAAACAAATGTTTATTTTTTTTGGTGGTATAATCAATTGTTACAGATATTTTTATATTATCTATCGCATGTGCTTTCTGCTGACATTCATGCACGATATATGCAATCTGGTAGCCGTATTTTTGGAGGGTCAGTCACTGCAAAATAATGCTATGACCTATTCAGAATTTTAAATAGGATGTACTTTCTTTATTATGATAAACTTTAATTGGTAAATTTTAGGCGAAACACGACTGTGATTGGTTGTAAATAAAAAATCATTGAAATGTGATTGGTCATTGACTCCCATTTGGGGCATGCGTTAAATAGTCATATAAATGGCATAATGATTACTTCTTTCTTTACTTGTTTTTATCGATACATTACATTAACTATACGTATGTGAAAAGTTTGCAAGAATATTGCAAAGTGGAATATATTAGGATATATTAAATTACCCAGTTAAGTAGATAACTACATTATTTATCTACATTCACATATTTAAAAAAATAATTATTTTATCTGCAATCTCTAATTTAACTAATCCATTTGTGCTTTAATGATATAAGTATAGTTTAATATAATGAACTTAGATCATTGTTCCATGAATAAAGTGATATTATTACGAGAAAGCGGATCTTAAGGTACAATTCATTAGAATTCTAGTAACTTTTTTCCTCCTATCCGAACACCTTAGGCATTAAGTATGGCCCGGTCGTTAAGACAACAGAAAAAGAAATCAACATCCAAGTGGAAGTCGTATTAAGTATGTTGTGTTTTTTTTTTCTCTCCAGTGTCCAGTGCCCGATGCAATCTGGATCAAATTAATGAATAAAAACTTAATGCCATATTTCTGAGATGTTAAAAAATGATGTTAGTATGATGATAACAGAAATGTCGCTCCAAGTTACTACACTGGTTCAGTGTTACTGTAATTATGAACCTGACTTCAGATATAATTTTATTTTGCTATTTTTATTCTTTTTCCAGAGTATTTCCCATTAGTGTTCATAACCAATTAATGGCTCCGGATAAATACACTCAGGCATTCAAGATATTAACTAAGCGTTTACAACATGTGGACCACGTGCCGCAAGTAGTAGTAATAGTATCGTATCTATTGAGATATTTTGAAGTAAGAAACCTGTACATACATTAGATTATGAGCGCGAATGGGGCTCTTTTTGGTCGACAGTAGCTATTTCCGTTCCACGGTTGAAGAGCAATGCGTGTGCGTGAATGCGCGCGCGCATAAACGCACACACACACACACACACACATATATATATCCACCGCTGTGGTCTCGAGGTGGCGTGTTGCCTTGTCACGCAGCGGGCCCGAGTTCGATCCCCGGTCGGGGCAGTTTTTCTGGGTGAGGTTTTTATCGGGGTTTGTCCTCACCTGTAAGACAAATGTCAGGAAAACTTTAAGGCCCAAACGGTCCCCGAAATCATGGCCATCATCATCATCCTTCACCGGTGTGGAAAGCAACGGGAAGCTACCACACCTACAATTCCCTAGTAAAGCTGCAAGCACAGAATGAAAATGCTATGATTGCATGAAAGACCTGCCCTCGGGCAGAATTACTATGGATGGATGGATGGATGGATGGATGGATATATATATTTATATATATATGGATATATATATATATATATATATATATATATATATACTAAGTCCACCGCTGTGTGGTCTCGAGGTAGCGTGCTGCCTTGTCACGCAGCGGGCCCGGGTTCGATCTCCGGTCGTGGCAGTTTTTCTGGGTGAGGTTTTTATCGGGGGTTTTCCTCACCTGTAAGATAAATGTCATGAAAACTTTAACGCCCAAACGGTCCCCGAATTCATATGGCCATCATCATCATCATCATCATCATCATCATCCTCCTTCCCCGGTGTGGAAAGCAACGGGAAGCTACCACACCTAAAATACCCTAGTAAAGCTGCAAAGCATAGCATGAAAATGGTATGATTGCAGCGAAAGACCTGCTCTCGGGCAGAATTACTATGGATGAAGATATACTAATTAACTCACTGGCACCATCGAACCCGTAGACTCATGGTCGCGCGGATATATGCTCTTCATTCATCTCTATCATAAGCTAAAGTTTTCCAATCATTCCCTGTATATTTATATATATATAGCGCGGATATAAGCTCTTCATTCATCTCTATTATGAGCTAAAGTTTTCCAATCATTCCCTGTATATTCATATATATATATATATATATATATATATATATATTTATATCATATTTGGTTTTCATTTACTTATTTATTTATTTTACCTGTTGGAGTTAAGACTGTAAGGTCATCTCTTACAATTTGTCAGGATTAAGTTATACAAATATTAACAATTATGATGATCTACATTGGCAAATGTCAAAATTTAATTAGGCTATAACATGCAAATTAAACAACGTTACTGCTATAAAGTAAACTATTATCATTGAAATTCTATCTTGTTATAGAAGCCGTGAGATATCGCTGGGGGTGCGTCCTGCCAAGATATAGAATTCGTGGTTTCGGGTTTCAAATCTCTTTTCAGGCGTCAATTTTTCTTTTTTATGTCACACAAACACACACGCACACACACAAACTCACACACACACTTCTAAATCTACAGTATATGTAAACACACACATACACACTTATACATATTAACGTGTATAAAGAATTCTCTTGCTCGCTCTCTCACTCTAGCCTTGGCTCTCTCGTTCTCTTTATCTTTCTATCTATCTCTCTCTATCTCTCTCTAACCGAAGAAAACATCTATACATCTCTCAAAACAGTGCGAGTTGTTCCTACAGACCAATTCGGATAGCACTGAGGTGATTTGTGAAATACGTTAAAAAGCGGAAAGAACATTATAGAGGAATAGTTGAAGGTAGAAGAAGTCATGGAAGACCAATGCAAATTTGGCTTCTTAGTATTAATACTTTACTTAACGTATTTATTTTACAACTTAGTGCATTAGCGTCCCAATTTAAATGCAGGCGTGAAAGGACTAAAAACTTCACACAGAGTCTCTTATATTAGACTTCGATTTCAATTTTACGTGCCGTAAATCTATGACGTGGAACATAAGACTATGCCTGTTTTATGAAGGAAACTACACTCAGGATTTTAATGGCATTCAAATCTATCTAGTCCGACCGCGTTTCTGCCGGTGATCCGTGGAATCACAGACGAGGATGATAATTCCTAGTCCATCGGAAATTACTTTACGTATAAGAAGTAGGACTTTATTAGACTAAAAGTAAAGTATATACAATGCTATTTACAAATATGGATCGCAGGGGCAGTAAGCCTTACTTGCTGTTGACAGTCCGTATCAATAAATTAATGTACATTAATATAACATAAACAAAACAAAGCAACCCAATAGATAGCAATACAATTACATTATACAGAATGTCCCATTCAAATCTCCCACATTTTAATTAATTAATTAATTAATAATAATAATAACAATAATAATACTTTATTTATTCTGGCAGAGTTAAGACCATAAGGCCCTCTCTTCCACTCGACCAGCACAAACACAAATAAATATTTGACAAATATAGATATACACTATACTAATTATAAACAGTTAAACATACAATAAATGTAGCAATGTAAATTTCATGTACAAACAACATTTTATAGGGTAATAATAATGATACGATAATAATAATAATAATAATAATAATAATAATAATAATAATAATAATATGATAAATTACACGAGAAACACCAATTAATATGTATACCTTACACTGGGTAATAATGAAGTCGAGGTTAGAGAAAATAAAAATTTAGATTTTTTTAAAAGATGCCAATGTCCGGCAGCCCCTTATTTCTTGATCATAACTAACAAAATATGCGGAATTATGAAATGAGGCCAGTATTAAACGAAACAGAAACGCAAAGAATTTTCATTGCCACACACTAAAACACCTCTATATGAGCACCATTTCTTCAATCTTTTCTTCTGAAACACGTAGACGAGCACCTCCTGATTCGTTTTAAACGCTTCCAGTCGCCAAAAACTTCTCAAGCCATGCCCTAATGGTCTTTCCAGCAGGGAGATTTCCTCCGTATTCTCTCCTGTAATTTCTTTGCACTGTAATTATTGACTTCATCTCTGCATACCAGAAAACAGTTTGTGCTCGTTGCTGAGGAGTCGCCATTTTGTTTCATGTCATTATTGTCCGACAACGTCCACCGCTCTGGTCTCGAGGTAGCGTGCTGCCTTGTCACACAGCGGGCCCGGGTTCGGTCCCCGGTCGGGGCAGTTTTCTGGGTGAGGTTTTATCGGGGTTTTTACTCACCTGTAAGACGAATGTCAGGAAAACTTTAAGGCCCAAACGGTCCCCAAATCATATGAGCATCATCATCATCCTTATCATTATCATTATCATCTTCATCATCATCATCCTTCACCAGTGTGGAAAGCAACGGGAAGCTACCACACCTACAATTCCCTAGTAAAGCTGCAAGCATAGCATGAAAATGCTAAGATTGCAGTGAAGGACCTGCCCTCGGGCAGAATTACTATGGATGGATTGTCCGACATGCGACAGATAAATTAACTGCAACAATGAAAACAAAAATTATTTGAGTTTCTCTCTCTTTTAATACCAACCACATTTCATAATTCCGCATACTTTGAGAGTTACGATTAATTAAAATGTGGGAGGTTTGAATGGGACACGGTATACTTATTAAGTATTATTAATATTATATTTAGCTTACATATTTATTTATTCACGAATGAAATTTAATCACGTTTATCCAATTTTCTGGCTTTACCATTAACTCGTAGAATGCCAATATGTATTCAAGGAAGGTGATATATTCACGAGACATTAATACATTTGACAGAAGTAGAGATCCCAAGTTAAACTTCTTTATTTAAAATAGTGCTATTATTTTTTTTACTAACCCCATTAAACATTAACTAAAAAAAATACATAACTGAATTTGTGCCCGCGATTGATTTTGATTTGTTGGATAATATCGTTATTAACTGACTACTAAAAATGATCAGATATAATGGAAAATATAAAGAAAACTCTAAGGAATGTGCGATATCTTCCATCTAAAAAAAACTGAACGCATGAAAATTGTTAATTTCATTTTCCAGTTGTCTTTACTTCTTCTACTGGCTCAATGAACAATTCTTCATAGGGATAAAGAATTATGAGACCTGGGGTCCTGGAAAAACGTTACGTCGGCCTTCGAGAATAATTTTAAATGTAAAATTGAAAACATGAGCTATCTTCTACACATTCCCTACATGAAAGTTATATAAACACATCATTAAAAATGTAAATACAAAATTTGTCTCCACATGTGATTCTTATTACAGCTTCAATGTTCTGCTTGTTCAACCTTAATATTACATTTTTATAAGCAAGTGCAGCCATTTTTATTAACAGATATGATCTCATTACGTAGGACAGCAGAGAACGAATTAGGCCTATATAGGTGTAAAGAGGTGGATGTATTGTTTCAAATTGTCCACTGTTCATTTACTAATATGAAAATCGCCGATTAATATTAAGGAAAGAAATCATTTCAATATTCAAGATACTTGAAAAAATTCAAATTATCATAAATGATGAAAGAGGTAAACAGGTACATTTTGTTTCAGCTTCCCCGCTATTATTTGTCAAAAATCTCCGTAACTTATATGAACTTAAAATGCTCATCTCATTATGTGAGATACTGTGAAAGATATTTCTGAGGCTCAGAAAAATAGTGCAAAAAAGAGGTTAATTTAGGGGTGTGGGGAAAAGCTTAAAAACACACAAAATTATTTTCCTAGATATCATCGAGGTAAAAGTTTGTTATGCGTGTTACATATGTTTCCTTTTCTCCCCCTTTGATATTTCGGAATTATTCATTTTACCTTAGGCCTTTACACACATGTATGTATATATATAACTAGCTAATACCCAGTGTGCGCTGCTACGCCTAAATAAATGATGTGTTTTACGTTTAGTTGAATAAGTAAAAATAAAGATAATTATACATTTATATCGTTATTAAATTTAGATACCCCGTGCTGATTACACGCCATTGCCCGGGAATTTACATATCCCGATGTATTTGGCATAAATGAGCTGAAATACAAAATTCGTTATTTCGAGTTATCCTTGCTGCTACTCTGCTTGCCCGGGAATCTACTTATCCCGATCTTTTTGGCATCAATGTAAGACAAAAATGGTTATTGTGAGTCATCCATAAAAGAAAAACATATGCTGTTGCAGGCTTGTTTTGTAGAGTTTTCTGAGATACTCAATTCTGTGTACATTAATTTGGTGTATTTGTTATGCTTTAGGCAGCGTAAGCCATTTAAGTGTACAAAAACTTACTCTTATCTTACTTTTTCACTACAAAGGGTGACTTTTAAGGGTGATGGGCTTTAGCATTAAAACTCGCTTATAGCCTATAACCTTCCCGAGAAAACCCTGAACATTTTGCAAAAGCCCCATCACAATCGGCAGTGCACGATTGTCCGGGAATCTACTTATCACTATCTTTTTATTTATTTAAGATTTAAGATTTATTTAGCCTGGTGGAGTTAAGGCCATGTGGCCTTCTCTTCCACTCACCAGGACAAACATATATTACATAAGAATATAACAATGTTAATTAACTCTAATATTAAACACTAAGTAAAAATTTGATCAAAAGATAATATCTAATATACATATTACGATCTATAATACAACCAGTTAATATTAGTTAAAATTAAGACTAAAACTAATAATAAAATGTATACAAGCAAGACATATTAAATTGTCCCTGTCTAGTGTATATAAAAAACAGGAAAATAATGAGATATAGAAAACTAATTTTACGATTATACAATATTTAAAACAAAACAAATAAAAATATTTGTTATTCTTAATATTATTTACATAAATAATTAAATATATTAATATTGCTAAAAGAATACTATCAGTGAGGTGTGATAAGTCAGTTTGTTATTAAATAATTCTTTAGTTTGTTTTTGAAGGATGTTATAGTTTGACAGTCTCTGACATAGGTGGAAGGGAATTCCATGTTTTGGTAAGTGACACCGTAAAAGATAATGAATAATATACAGTGTGATGAGGCGGGATATAAAGGACAATGTGCTGATGGGATCGAGTGTCAAGATTATGTGTGTCGGATAGTCTGATGAAGCGGCGTGATAAATAATTAGGCGATGATGTGTGAAGTATTTTATAGAGAAGGGATAGGGAATGGACAGTTCTACGATCTCTTAGACGAAACCACGATAATTGTTCCAGGGACGGTGTAACATGGTCAAATTTGCGAATACCACAAATAAAACGTGCGCAAGAATTATGAACACGTTGAAGTCTTTGAGTGGAAATAATATTTAAGTCTGTAAAAAGAGTGTCACAATAATCAAAATGGGGCATTGCAAGTGTTTCTACTAACATTTTCCTAAGGGCGAATGGCAAACAATTTCGTACACGATTTAATGAATGTATTATTGAGAAGACTGTTTTGCATGTATGGTTTATTTGTGTATTCCAATTTAAGTTTTTGTCAATAAATACTCCTAGAATTTTTACTGTCTCACTATAAGGGATTTGAACTCCATTTAGTGACACATGCGAAACTGTGTTTAGGTTAATTGTAGATAATAGTCTCTGATGACCCCATAATGATTGATTGTGACTTTGTAGGATTTAATTGCAGTCCATATTTAACTGTCCAAGTCATTAGTGAGTCAAGATCCTCGTTAATTTTGGCAACAGCGTCATTTAGTGAATATTTGTCTGTGTGGATGTAGATTTGCATGTCGTCTGCAAATAAATTATGTTTGCAATGCTTTAGGGAGTTAGATATGTCATTTATGTAGATTGAAAAAAGCAAAGGTCCAAGTACCGAACCCTGTGGAACCCCAGCTTTACGGAAGGACCAGAAGAACATAATGTATGATTTCCTATAACAGATTGCTGGCGCTCATGAAGGTAGGAATTGAACCATTTCGTGGCACTATCAGAGAGTAAGAGGTTTTTAAGTTTATGCAACAATAAGTCCAAGTCTACCGTGTCGAATGCTTTACTAAAGTCCAGTAATGTAAGAATGGTAAGTTTTCGATTATCAGCAGCTTCGCGTATGTCTTCGCAAATATTTAGTAGAGCAGTATTTGTATTGTGTCCTGTCCTGAAGCCTGACTGAAATTGATCTAGAAGGTTGTAATCATTTAGGTATTCAGTCAGTTGTTTATGGACTAATCGTTCCAGAGCTTTTGAAAGAGTAGGTAAAATGCTAATGGGTCGAAAGTCGTTCGGGGTTGAGGGCGTTTTAACTTTAGGCAGTGGACGTACGAGGGCTTGTTTCCACAATGAGGGATATGTAGACGTTGTGTAGTGAGGAGGTTAAAAATATGAGTTATAGTAGGTAGTATAGCTTCGATTATTTTATTCAGTAAAGTAATATTTATACGGTCAGTTCCTTCTGCTTTGGTTTTTATTCGCATGATGGCTTTCTTTACGTCGTAGTCTGTAACATATGAGAAGTGGAAATGTTCTCTGTCGGGTTGATTTGTCAGTGATAATTCATTTATTGTTTGTTCTTTATCCTTTGGAGTAGTAGTTATACCTGTGAAGTGATTATTGAGTGTGTCCAGGGAAACAGGTAATTTGTCTACCTGTGTGTCTTTTCTCCCAATTCCCATTCTATTCAAGTTTTTCCAGATTTCTGAAGTATTGGTATTTGTTAGGTTGTATAAATGTCTAAGTTTGGCGTTTCTTATAGCTTGATTTGTCTTGTTACGTAACTGTTTATATTGAGTGAGACTTGTGTCTGTTTTGTTGAGTCTATATTTCTTATGTGCTGCGTCTCTATCAGTCATCAAGTTACGAATTGAAAGAGTCATCCAGGGTGCAGGGCGTCGTTTCACGAGTTTAGTTTTTGGTGGGGCATGTCTGTTGTATAATTGTAGTATAAAGTCATTTAGTGTCTCAACTTTTTCATCTACAGAATGCAGCGTCCATATTGAATGCCACGGCATCTGCATAGCTTCTTCAATTAGGGTTGCATTGTCTATATGTTTTAAGTCTCTATACGTAATAGTCTTTCGAGTCGGTTTAGGGCACTGCAGTGAATATGCTAAGAATATAATATCATGTGCTGATATTCCCGGGGCTGGCAGTTGCCCGTGAGTAAGTACTCTGTCTGGATTATTAGTTGCAATTAAGTAAAGTAACGTCTCAGAGTGATGAGTGTGATGTGTAGGTCGTAGGGGTAGGAGTGTCATATCACAAGCCTGGAACGTAGCCATCAGTTGTTGTGTATGTCTGTTATCAGTGTCTAGTATATTTATATTAAAGTCGCCCATAACGATAACGTGTTCATATTGTATTCGCGCGTTTTGTAAAGTGGACTCAATTTCAGCGATGGCTTTTATTTTAGGAGGTTGGTATACTACACAGAGAAGACATTTTTTGAAACTGACAAATATTTCTATGAACATAATTTCGGCAGATGGTTCGTTATTAGATAGATACACAATTTTAGGAGTAAGGTCTGTTCTAACGAAGGCTCCAATACCGCCCCCGCGACTGTAAACACGATCGTGTCTAAGAAAAGTATAACCATCCATGTCAATTAAAGAAGAGGTAATGGTGGGATTTAGCCACGTTTCGGATATGAGAAGAGCATGAATATTTAAAGAGAAGAAAATAGTTCTGATCTCATCTATATGTGCAGTAATACTCTGAGCATTGAAATGGGCTACCTGCAAGGAATTAGGGTATGTGGACAAAGCTATTTCTAAAGCATTCCTTGAAGTAGTGGGTCGAGAAGGGGAGTGGGAAGGTTATTGTCCTGTAACCTGTCAAAGACTGTCAAAGGAAAATCATCATTTAGACAAAATGGTCGTAAAATATTTCACAACAAACTTACAAACTAAACTTGGTATCACGTCACTAAGAATATCTTAATTTTATGTACTATTAATAAAATGTTTAAAGTGATAACTGTCGGTTATTCACTGGCCGTGTTTGCACTAATTATATTTCTGAGGCCCGGAGAATGATGCGTTTGTTATCTCCTTCTTTAACATGTATTGCTCCGTCAATTGTCCACACATTTGTTACACCATATTTGGTGATGCATTCTTTTAATAGCTTATACCTCATTTGAGTTAAGTCTTCCCTAATTGTAACACCACTCACCCTTTCAGCTGTTTTTTGTTCTGGAAAACCTCTCTCCTTTTCCGATAGCTTACGAATTTGACGATAACCGGCCGTGGCCGGTCCGCCTTTCTCCCCACACGATGACTCCTATCTATATCGCATGTTTCCAATTTAATACCTATTTTAGACGCCACATCGATAGCTATTTTGTCTGTATCCTCAGCGTCCATCTCCGGGATGCCAAAGATACGTAAGCATTGGCGGCGTTGGTACTGTTCAAGGAATCAGTTTTTTTCGCACAACATTTGTTCTAGTTTCATTATTTTAGTATCCCTTTCCTGTAACGACAGCTCCAACTGTTTAATGACCTCAGTGTTCCGATCTATGGTTGTTTTCAACTCACTCACTATAGCCTCACGCACCGAGTCCTTTAGCAGCTGCAACATGGCAGGGTCCCTCAAACATTCCTGCATCACACGCTTTGTCATTTCTTCTTTATTCTCGTCGGAATTCTTTGTTTTGCGTGGCGCCATTATTACAGAATAAATGTACACACAAATAATTTCAAAATATCCTATACTACCTGTAAAACACAAACAATCACCTGCTAAAAACTGTGCAAAAACACGAGCGACCAGTATATTCACTACTCACTGTCCGCCATGACACTATTACTTTTACTTTTTGGCATTAATGAAAGATAAAAATGTCTATTGTGAGTTATCCGTAAAAGATAAACATATGCTTTCGTAGACTTTTTTGTAGAGTGTTTCGGGATATTCAATTATGTGTAGATTAATGTTGTGTATTTGTAATGCATTCGGCATAGTAAGCCATTTAAGCGTCAAAAGATGATTGTTTTTCACTAAAAACAGTGATTTGTTAGGGTGTAGGATTTGAATATCACAACTCTCTTATAGTCTATCTTCATCCCGGGAATCCCCTGAACATTTTGCAAATAACCCCATCACAATCGGATCAACGGTATGGCCTCGCATAAAGTACGAACAAAGAAACAAGCAAACAAACATACAAACAATTGTTATATATATTAGATATGATATTAAATCTTGATACAATAATTTAATTTTTTTAATGTATGGCTTGTTAAGTATTTCCACGAAACTAAGGAAATTGTGAAATATCAAAATAGGCAATAACTCTGGCATCAATTTTTAACAATATACACAAAAAGTGTCATGGCGGATTGTGAATAAGAGTGAAACTGGTTGCTCGTGTTTTTGCACAATTTTCAGCAGGTGTTAGTTTGTTTTTATAAACGTAATATCGATATTGCGAATTTATTTTGTTTGTAGCTTAATTTTACGCATAATGGCTCCACGTAAAACAAGAAATTGTGAAGAAAGCAAAGAAGAATAACTAAGCGTGTGGTCCAAGAATGTTTGCGGGATCCAGCCATGTTGCAGCGCTGTTGAAGGACTCCGTGCGTGAGGCTATTGTATCGGAGCTAAAGGTAACTATAGACCGTAATACGGAAGTTATTAGGCAGTTGGAACTCTCGCTTCAGGAGAGGGACAACAAAATATTAAAACTGGAACAACAGTTAAGTGAGAAAACCGACTCGCTAGAGCAATACCAACGTCGACAGTGTCTACGTATTTTCGGTATACCTGAACAGGATGGTGAAGATACGGACAATATAGCAATCGACGTGGCCTCCAAAATTGGAGTTAAATTAGAAACCTGTGATATCGACAGGTCACAGGGTTGGGAAAAAATCGGATCGACCACGGCCTGTTATTGTTAAGTTCATCAGTTATAGAAAGAGAAGGGAGGTCTTCCAAAATAAAAAACAATTGAAAGGCAGTGGGATCACAGTAAGAGAAGATCTCACCCAAATTAGATATAAATTGTTAAAGGACTGCATCACAAATTTGGCGTCACAAATGTGTGGACAATTGATGGCGCAATACATGTGAAAAATGGAGATACCAAACGCATCATCACCCGGGCCTCTGATATGTAAATCTACCTAGTGCAAACACGCCCAGTGATACCATATCCCCAATTTAGCACTTTTATATAAATTATTAAAATTATATTTAGAAATTTCACATTAATTATTAGTATTATATTTATAAATTTTACTTTATTTATTAATTTAATATTTGAATAAGATATTAGTGACTTGTTCTTTTCTTATAATTCTAGTTAAAATATTTTTAAAATTTTCCATCCAAATAATGCTATTCATTTGGCGGTCTCTGACAGGTTAGAGGACACTACCCTTCTCAAACCCCTTCCAAACAACAATAATGCAAGACAGGTTCTAGAAACAGCATTCTCCCCCTTCCCGTCTTCCCTACATTTGGTTCACTTGAACGCACAAAGCTTAACTGCACATACAGACGATATTATCATTAGTAATACCCATCCATAAGAAAGGAGAAAAAAGTAAACTGTTCAAATTATAGAGGTATATCATTGTTGACAACAGCATCTAAAATATATATACATCCATTTTAAAACGAAAACTTCAGAAAATTACAGAAGATAAAATTGGAGAGGAACAATGTGGATTCCGAAAAGGCCGATCGTGTATCGACGCTATATTTGTTATAAAACAACTAATTGAGAAGTGGAAAGAATTTAATATCCCCCTATATATATTATTTTTAGATTTTGAAAAGGCCTATGATAGAGTCAAACGGGACATAATGTGGAAAATATTGGAAAGCTACCAAGTCCCCAATAATCTAATAAATGCTATAAAAAGTTTATATGAAACCACATTTATAAAAGTAAAGTTAGATCATGGGAAAATAACAGATAAATTTGAAATTAACCAAGGTTTAAGACAGGGATGTGGACTATCTCCATTACTGTTTATTCTATATCTAAATAAAATTGTCCAGGAGTGGAAAAAACTAAACCCCCCAGGAGTAAAAATATGTAGAGGAAATCAAATACAAACAATAATCTTCGCAGATGATCAAGTACTTCTAGCGGAGAATGAAGATGATTTGCAGAGATCGGTGTTTAAATTGCAGAATACCCTAGAAAAATACAACATGAAAATATCTGAAAATAAAACCAAATCCATGGCAATCACTGGAAAGGAACTTTCGAGAGTAAAAATAATAATAAATAATAAACCAATAGAACAAGTAACACACTTTAATTATTTAGGTAATAATATATCACAGTTTCATAATCAAAAAGATGTGGAAACAAATTTAGGAAAATATAACAGATTAAATGGTATAATTAGGAGAAATTTTGGAAAACAAATGAGGAAAGAAATCCAATTGAGATTTCATAATGCCATAGCCAAACCTGCTCTACTATACGGAAGTGAATGCTGGACACTTCGAGCAAAAGATAAATCCCGCATTAATAGTTCACAAATGAGATTCCTCCGATCACTAACTGGAGTAACATTAAGGGATAGAATGAAAAGTGATGAGATAAGGATGCAGTGGAATAGTAGGGAAATGGTTGAACATATACAAAATTATCAGATTAAATGGTTCCAACACGTCCAGAGAATGTCAAATTCCCGTTTACCAAGGATCCCGTTTACCAAGGATGATTTACCACCTCAACCCTAGTGGCAGAAGAGACCTCGGAAGACCCTTCAACCGATGGAGGGATCAGTTTTTGTAGTCGCAGAACGGGCATCATCGCCCAATGCTGCGTTCGGAAGAAGAAGAAGAAGAAGAAGACAGACGATATTAGTATGATTTTTTCTTCTTCCAATATTCATGCTATTCTCGTATCAGAAACATGGCTCACTCCCTCCATTAATTCTAGTTTAATTGACATGGATGGTTATACTTTTCTTAGACATGATCGTGTACATAGTCGAGGGGGCGGTGTTGGTGTCTTCGTTAGGACAGACCTTTGCCCTAAGTCTGTATACTTTTCTAATAACGAGACATCTCCTGAAATTATGTTTATAGAAATATACGCAAGCTTCAAAAAATGCCTTCTTTGTGTAGTGTACCAACCCCCTAAAATGAAAAAAATAGCAGAAATAGAATCCGCTCTACAAAACGCACGTATACAATATGAACCCGTTATCGTCATGGGTGACTTTAATATAAATATACTAGACACTGACAACAGACATACACAACAGCTTATGTCCGCGTTCCAAGTTTGTGATATGACTATCCTTCCCTTACAGCCTACACATCACACCAATCATTCTGAGACTTTACTTGACTTAATTGCTACTAATAATCCAGACAGAGTACTAACCCACGGGCAACTGTCAGCTCCCGGAATATCAGCACATGATATTATATTCTTAGCATATTCACTGCAGTGCCCTAAACTAGCTCGTAAGACTATCACATATAGAGACCTAAAACATATAAACAATGCAGCTCTACTTGAAGACGCTATAAAATTACCCTGGCATACTATATGGACGATGCATTCTGTTGACGAAAAAGTTGAGGCATTAAATAACCTTATATTACAACTATATGACAGACACGCTCCACTGAAAACCAAACTAGTGAAACGACACCCTGCTCCCTGGATGTCTGCTAACATTCGTGACTTGATGACTGAAAGAGACGCAGCATATCGGAAATATAGAGTGGACAAAACTGATATAAATCTTAATCACTATAAACGGCTACGAAACAAGACTACACAAACTATCAGAAACGCCAAACTTAGACATCTATACAGCCTTACTGAACCTAATAACAATAACCCAGATATTTGGAAAAATCTGAATAAAATGGGTGTAGGAAGGAAAGACACACAGGTAGAAAAACTACCTGTTTCTCTGAACACACTTAATAACCATTTTACAAGCACATTCTTTACTCCTAAAGACAAAACACATACAACAAGTGAACTACTATTGACAAATCCACCAGACAGAGAACATTTCCATTTTTCATATCTTACAGAAAATGACATAAAGAAAGCTCTCAAACGAATAAAAACAAAAGCAGAAGGTACTGACCGTATAAATATCACTCTACTTAACAAAATAATCGACGTTATACTACCTACCATAACTCATGTTTTCAACTCCTCACTACAAACCTCTATATATCCCACATTATGGAAGCAAGCAATTGTACGCCCACTCCCGAAAGTAAAAACTCCCTTAACTCCTAACGATTTTCGACCCATTAGTATTTTACCTACCCTTTCAAAAGCTTTGGAACGATTAGTCCACAAACAACTGACTGACTACCTAACTGAACACGACCTTTTAGATCAATACCAATCAGGCTTTAGGACAGGACACAATACAAATACTGCTCTACTAAATATATGTGAAGACATACGCGAAGCATCTGATAATCGAAAACTTACTATTCTTACACTACTTGACTTTAGTAAAGCATTTGACACGGTAGACTTGGACTTATTGCTGCTTAAACTAAAAAACCTCTCACTTTCTGACAGTGTCACGCAATGGTTCAACTCCTACCTTCGTGAGCGCCAGCAATATGTTGTAGGAAATTCTACATTACGCTCTTCTTGGACCTACCGTAAAGCTGGAGTTCCACAGGGCTCGGTGCTCGGCCCATTGCTTTTTTCAATCTATATAAACGACATATCTGACTCCCTAAAACATTGCAAACATCATTTATTTGCGGACGACATGCAGATCTACCTTCACTCAGACAAATATTCTTTAAATGACGCGGTAACCAAAATTAATGAGGACCTTGACTCGCTAACGGCGTGGACAGAGAAATATGGACTTGAATTAAATCCTAGAAAGACACAAGCAATCATTGTGGGCCATCAGAGACTATTATCCTCAATTAACACAAATGCAGTATTCCATGTGTCACTTAATGGGGTTCAGATCCCTTATAGTGAGACAGTAAAAAATCTAGGAGTGTTTATGGATAAACATTTAATTTGGAATAAACAAATAAATAACATTTGCAAAACTATCTTCTCAATAATACACTCATTAAATCGTATAAGAAATTGTTTACCGTTTTCTCTAAGAAAAATGCTAGTAGAAACACTCGCAATGCCCCATTTTGATTATTGTGATACTCTTTTTACTGACCTAAATACTGTTCTTACCCAAAGACTTCAACGTGTTCACAATTCTTGCATACGTTTTATTTGTGGTATACGTAGATTTGATCACGTTACACCATCCCTGGAACAATTGTCATGGCTTCGTCTTCAAGATCGTAGAACCATCCATTCCCTATGCCTACTCTATAACATATTACACACATCTTTACCTTATTATTTATCACACCGCTTCACTAAACTCTCTGATACACATAACTTAGATACCCGATCCCTTGAGCACAGTGTCCTTTATATCCCTCCTCATCATACTACCTATTATTCGAAATCTTTTACAGTTTCTCTTGCTAGAACATGGAATTCACTTCCACCCTATGTCAGAGACTGCCAAACTTTACCATCTTTCAGAAATAAATTGAAAATAAATCACTAACAGAAACAACTCACTAATACTACTTTTTAAGAATTAATAATGCGTTTTTGCATTATTTAATAAAAATAGACTTAGGATTTGTTAATATATTTACCTAATGCCTTGTATAAAAAGCGTAGATTAATTCATTGTAGTGTTTTTTTTTCTCTTCTTTTTATGCATAGTAGATTCGAGCTGTTATTCCTTTTTTATTCATTGTATCATTCATTTAATTTTAATTGTATTTAGTTTCATTCTATTATTAGACATTAATTTCATTATTATTCAATATGACAGATAATGAATTGTTCAATAACTATTATTGTAACTTTTTTTTGTATTCATATGTAACATGTTTGTCCTGTCTAATATGACTACTATTGTAATTTTTTTGTATTCATGTGTAACATATGTTTGTCCTGTTTTATATGACTATTGTTGTATTTTTTTTGTATTCATATGTAACATATGCTTGTTCTGGTGAGTGGAAAAGAAGGCCACATGGCCTTAACTCCACCAGGCTAAATAAATAAATAAATAAAATAAATAAACAGCTATACAATAATTAATGTGTCTTTACCGACGAATGGCAGATCAGCTAACATGTATTGTATCTGTTTTCTAGAGCCACACAGCACTTTTGGCCCAATGTTTAAAAGAAACATGAAGAATCATGTTCACGAAACATTCATGTTGAGGAAATCGAACATTGAAAAAATACGAAAAAGCATATGAAAATTTTGTACTTACAGTCTTTGTGAACATGTACATGGCGATGCGAATAGTCTATTTAGTGTGATTCCTGGTCAGACCGTTAAGATCACACTTTTTGATTCAAGTTTTCCGAACATGGTTGTTACGCACAAAATATTGCCAGCGTTGAAAACAAAATATTGCCAACCTCTCGATGTGTACTTATAGGCAATATAAGCTCTACATGAGAAGTATCGCTGATTTTGTAAGATTATAGCGTCAAATATCACAATTAAAGTTACACGAACGTTATTTCGTCATCAGAATTCACTCCTTGCTACACAATTAACTTTCTGCATCGACCTACAAGCCTATGTTACAATATGCTAGGGTTAAAACATATGGTTTTGATATTCCAACATCGTCGTTTGAAAATATAATTAATGTGGCGTTTGATATTGGACTACAAGAATGGCAGAAGTGACGTTGAATGCGAAAACGTTCTTTAGTCCGAAGTGCACATTGTCTGTTCCACTTTGCTTAAGCCACTTTACTCAAATCCCGCACTTGCACTTTGAAGAATGAAGAGTTATGCAACACTCTCAGGTCAATAGAAAAAAAAATGTTGTTCAGATTCTTTTATGCAGAGAGAAATATATTAATAAGTCACGCAATTGAGATATCTGTGTTCTAGGTCCTATTATATCCATCTTTTGTTTCTTCGCCTTGACAAAATTCCTATGTTAAAGCTGGAAAAGATGATCATTCAAATGCCTCTGGTGGTACGAGGCCCAGTTTTGCACCCAAAATGGCTCGTAGAACTGTTTTTGGGATGAGAAATTTATTTTCGAAGTACATTTTCGTGCGATTCTAATCGTTTGAGATCGCACACTTCCCTTGTGAGTGGATCCCATCCCGGATCCTCCAAAACAAACTTTTCTATGACTATTTAAATCATGCCCCATGTGGGATTCAATGACCAATAACATTTCATTGATTTTTTAATTACAATCAATCGCAGTCGTGTTTCACCTCGAATTTATCAAACACGTTTATCATATTAAAAAAAACTCCTCATTTTTAACATTCAGAATAGGTGATATAGCATCATTTTTCAGTGACTGACTCTCTAAGAAATACGGCTACCAGAGGTTATATATGGTGCACGAATGCTGATAGTGCTTGTGGGACATAATATAAAAACATTAGTAACAATTGATTATACCACAAAAAAAGAAAACTCTGTTTGCACTTTCTTAAACGAATTATTTCCCTGGAAATAACGTTGCAGAAAAATATAATTTGATATATTTACATCATAGGACATCAGAAATTAATTAATGCCTATAATGTTGGTTATAAATTTCTCTACTAGGGTGCATTCTTACAATATTGCGATCCTTTGGCAATAAATAATATGATCAGGTTGCAGTGATGAACAAGCTTAACAATCTTTTTTTTCAGTTGTTTTCAAGAATCGTTTCTCATTTGTTTTCAAACATCGCCGTTTACATTAAATAAATTAATATTTTAAAATACCTATATTTAAATAATGATTTGTGAGCAAACAGCTTAATTTTATTCGTTAAATATTCCTAACAAATGCCACTCTTGATTTCCAAATTATCTAAATAAATTCACGACTCACTTCGTGAGTCGTGAATTTATCAATAATTTGGAAATGACTCGCGCCATTACTTTTGATAAAGCCTAGAATCGAACTCAGGATCCCAGAGATGCTACCCAGACATTGTAACTCTTACACTAATTTTTTTTCTTTTTAATAAGTTATTAAAATGTACACATATTTCTGTGTAGAAGAAAGTAGAAAACGGTATTCGGAGTCACAGGAAAAAGGTCTGAACCATCTGTGCCGAATGCATTTGATATTACGAGTACAGTACCATGCACGCTCAAATGAAGGGTATCAAGTTGCGAGATCTACTGTATTGGATTGATGTTGCCTGTGTTACTCAAATGTCTTTCGCTTTAGCAAATTAAGTGCTCCAGTGGAGAGTCTGAGCTGAATATGTAGTGATGGACATAATCGGTTTCCATATCGATTACACCTGGCAAAAGGTCAATCATCCAAATCAAGACGTTCATCTGAAACTAGGTTGAGAGACATTTCTCAGCTGGTTACAATTAACCCTTCAGCATCACTTCTAATCAAATTAAAATTCGCCACAACTTATACTTAATCTGAATTGCGATATTAATCCAATATTGATGTGATATCTTGCTTCGAAAGAAGTCCTGATCTAGAGGTTCGCTTCTGGTTCCAAGATACGCGGTTTTAAATATGTCCTGGCATATGTATATTTCGAGGCGCAGTCCTAAATATTTTTAACATGTGTACATTCGGAAGTGGGCTAAAACTGTCTGACCACTGTGATAGATTTACGATTCATGAAATAACCTCATACCTTAAAATAGGCTTCAGAAAAATGCTGTCTTTTCAGGCCAAATTTTGATAGCGACACCAAAGTCTTTAGCCGTCTTAAAGAAAACATACCGTCAAGGAGAAACTCCTGAAAATAAGCGAATTACTCAGCAAGTCAAATACATGATCCGATTTTGCTGGTTAACTAAATGTGTAATTCGTTTGTTGTCCTATATATTCAATGTGTTGCAAGAAAAAAAAAATATGGCCATCGCTTGAGAATATTAAATTTTGGTATTCTGGTAAAACTCCACTTTTAATGGTCACATTCTATTGATATTTGGATAATGTATTTCTGGTTCTATTTTAATGGCGTTATCGGATTTTGTTACAGAAAAAATCGTAAGCTGTGGCCGCTAGAGCGATTGTTTTTGGCTTCAGATTAAATAATTCTTAACTTAATAAAAACGTGTTTTAAGTGACTAAATTTTAACTTACTCTAAATAAATAATTAGAAGAATGCCGTACTTAATTTTTCACTGGTACGTTATACGTACTTTGTATAGAAAATTAAGCAAAAAAAATATATTTTTTAAATATATAGGATATAAGGCTGGAGAGCTTATGTCCGCGCGGCCATGAACCTACGGGTTGCATGGAGTATCTCAACACGTGAGACATGTTAGAGAACACCATCATTGTGGATGACTCTACTCTTAATGAGACTTTTCGGATAATCATTTTATTTCATTGCTTTTCAATTCATGTTAATAGATGTCATTCAGACACAAGTTTTGTATTGGAGTACGATACTAGTTTAAACCTGTTTGCAGAATGTAACTTATTTGGTGCGGAGACATGGTTAATAAACAAACAGGAGTAAAATTGTTATTTTACTGAAAGTCGACAGAATTTCAGTTAAGTCACAACCACTCAACACATTGTACTTCTTGTATGGATCGATTAACTTTCACTTGAAGCTTTGTAATTAGTTTAAAGTGTAATTAGTGTCTAGTACAAGTGTTAAACACCGAACATCTGGGTAAAACTATTCCAAATAACTCTAAAACCAACTGCTGCAAAGTTTGCGTTCATTTAAACAAGACATGTTTAATTTCTTCGTAGTTTTAAACACCTTGAAAGCATTTGAAATCAATTTTCCTTTTTCAAATATATCCAAATATCGTATTCTTTTCAGTACAATTTGAAAAAAATAGTGAAAAAGAACCACTAGTTTAAAGGGTTTAAAAGTATGAAAAACACAAGAACGTCTAGTTTTCAAGATTCTGGTAATTTTCGTGGATATAGAAACACATTCGAAGTCAATTCGTAAGATGGACTGATCATCTATAATTTCAGAATTTTTAATATCATATTTATAACATTTCTCATTAATAACTTTATTTAAAAATGGTAATAAATTTAATTCCATGATGAAATGTATGTTACATTTAGGTCTCTTAATGATAACTTTTTTTGATTGATTGTTTATTAGATGTAAGTGCAGAGGATATGATAAATCACACGTTTGTTAATGTCCAATATTATATAAGCGTTACTACAACTAAAGAGCTATGTCCACTGCGCTGAATCTTGATCCAGATGCGGTTCCCTGGCATCTAATAACTGTCAGACTGTCGGTAATGGGTTTAATCACTTAACCTTTTTATATTAAGCAGTATTTGTTGTGACAGTGTGGATTAGAGTAAAATGAGAGTTTTCTATCCCAGAAAAGGATATCACAAACTACATTGTCGATTAGCTACTGTTCAAGCAGGCTGCACAGAATGAACAAAACTGCTATTGGTGTCGGAACAGCACTCATTTCAATTTGCTTCGTCCATCGTAAAGGTTGCTTGATAAATATATTTGCTGAAATGTATCCCGCTGTGATATATGTTCTATATTGCGTATTATTGGATTAGAATGGGAACTGATTGGAAGAAGCATGTTAGTGACGTGATTATCAAATGTAGGACATTTGTCTTCAGGTTATGAAGCTCTGCGTTCCTCGTGTATAGTGGGTTCGGAAAGATAATTTTTAGATAATTATTTTGTATGATCTGAACTTTCATTTTGCGACAAACAGCGAAGATACCCCAGGTTTCACACTCATGAAGCTAAGTGCTGCGGATCACAGCTTTGTTTAGTGTAAGCTTCATCCATTAAGAGAGTGTATTGGTATTACAGCATTTGGTTGGTGAATAAGATGTCGAGTACGAATTTTGAACTTAAGCTTGGGATCCAAATGGAGTCCCAGATAATTGACTGAAGTCTCAAAACGCAGTCGCTGAGTTCCCAAGGTGAGCTTGACAGGAGATAGTTTACGATTTTTGGGGAACAAAATATTGCAATTTGTTCACATTAATTTTAATATTCCACAGGAGAAACCAGGAACGGATAGAGTTAAGTGATATTTTAAATACATGTTTACGGTTTAGGAAGGATGCGAGGTTATTTGAAATTACAGACTGGTACCATCTGTGAATATAACTGTGTATATAAAGTGGACGGATATAAAGTCCGATATTTATATTGCGTAACAGAGGGGGGAGAGGACTGAACCTCGTGGAACACAAACGAAGATGGGCTTACAGTCAGAAATTCATCCATTAACCAACACATAAATTATTGACTAATGAGACACTTAGTTATAATCTTAATATGACAGGCCGAAATTTTGCATTTTATCAATTTATATATTGATACATTTATTCAAATTGTATTGAAAGCTTTCTCAATATCATGGAATATTATCGTTGTACTTCTCTTGGAGTTGAAGTGTATGACTATCTGGTCAATGAGTAAAGGAAGGTGCAGCGGAGCACTACGCGATTATCTTAAAATAAATTGATGACTGGGTAAAAGTTGTTTGTCCGAATCTTGAATTTTGAGTCGAGCCAAAATGAGTATCTTCATATTTTTTTCAGGATTGGTTCAGACTGACTGGATGCAAATTATCTGGGTTTGGTGGATATTTACCGAATTAGGAATTGTGATCACTCTAAAGTGATCATTATTCCTAAATGCAGTGAAGATTCATATTTCAGGATACTAGTGGAATTTAAATCGAAGTTAACTATTTGAAGGAACAGGAAGGGGGCTTGACCGCCAGGTTACTTATACGTACATGTCCAGAAGACAGGGGGATTGTAGATTACGTACGATTGTTTTCAGTTCTGATTACCGTATATCAGGAAGGGTGAGCGAGACAGGAGCTGCAAGAAAATTATTTAGTTAATGATGAACCTCAGCTTTATGAACCGATATGGTGTGCCCATAGGGCGGAATCGTTATGCCAAATTTTTGGCTAGGACTTACGTTTTCTCATGTAGATTATAGATCCTAATCCCATTTGGTTCTATAGCAGAAGGAAGAGTTGGTGCCATACTCTGTTAACATATTTTAAAATCATTCATTGGAGTTTTTGGTTCGTATATTGTTGACCGGAAGTATTCCACTCTGTATTTCCTTGTTTTCGTAGCAGTCTAGCCCGAAAAAGATAAGCATTTCCAATGTGTAACTCTTTATGATGTAGCATTAGTAATTCCTAGAATTAATTTGGTTATTATTTGGGACCACACAATAAGCTTTTGTTATACAGTTGTTAAGGGTAACTTAAGGGTTGGCAGGTACATGTACCTAGCGAAGCGAAACTAATGTTTATTATAAAAGTATAAATTTGATTGACGTGTTGAATGTGTTCAAATTTACAAAAAAAATTGTTAAAAGGAATACTTGAGCCAATTTTAAAACTTCCTTGGTAAACGAATATAAAAGGCCAAGAAATTTTATTAACAGTGTGGTTAGTAGCTCATTCACACACATAAAATGTGGCCAGTAGCTCCCATACGAGTACATACAGAGTGGGGCCGGTAGCTCCAATACAAGTACATACAGAGAGGAGTCAGTAGTTCCCTTATGAAAACAGAGTGGGCTAGTTTTTCATATTACGCGTATTCAGAGGAGCCTGTTGATCCCAGATTATTACCTAAAAGTGTGAATCAATCTACCGTACGTAAAGTATACTAGGCAAGTCTAGATTTGCTCAAGTAGTCTTCAAGATATTATTAACTTGTGTATTGTGTTGTTCATAAGAGGTTAACAAAATAAACCCTTTTAAATAAATTGCACAACTCATTGTTACTGATCATCGAATTCATTGTCCTTCACACCGGTTGAACCCAGAAATAAGTTTAATCTAAAACAGGTCCTGAAGAGACACTCGTGCCTGCACAAGAGCTCGCTACAATGAAGGAGAAAGCCGAAATTTCGGCATAGTTTTATTTCACGTCGTTTTTTATTAACACAAATTTGGAGTACGAGATCTGTGTGTTTTTGTTGTTCAGAGGAATCTGATCGTAGGCTTTATCTTTAGGAGTTTGCTGTACTACAAACCGATGATATCATTGTTGACGCCATATAGTAGATTGTGTTGTGACATATAGCACAAAATTATAGACTCGTTGCCTTTAATAAACAATACATTTTATTATACATTTTTTCTTATACAATTACAAATTAAGAGTCAATTAAAAGCTTAGGAGCCTAATAAATTGTAGTAAATAAGGTTTAATTAAACCTCTCAATTATAATGAACTATATCAAACTAATGATTATATTAAAATAATTTGTAAACGATATGAAAAAAAAATACATTTACGTTTCGTACCAACATTTAACGCATATATAAGTAGCTAGATAATCGGTTGATTAATGTCCTTGACATCGTCCGATTCCTAATAGCCAATTTTGTCGGTTCATCCAATCTCCTGGTTGTAGACGTTTCTCCTTCATGTATAAACATATTCCCTGACACCACCAGGTTTTAGGACTTCCTCTGACTCGTCTTCCTCAGGTTTCCATTCCAAAACAGATTTTGGTAGTCGATCCTCTTCCATTCGCTGGACATGTCTGTACCATCTTAATTGCCGAGTTTTAATATAATCAAAAATAGTGTCTTCAATCTTCATTTTCTCCCTTATAACTGGGTTCTTAATTTTTTCTCTTCTTGAAATTCTTGCTGCCCTTCGTATAAAATCCATTTCCGTTGCCAAAAGATACTTATTTGTTTTTGTTAATGGCCAAAGTTCTGCTCCAAAAGTATTGATGCTTTTTACAATTGTATAATATATATTCATTTTATTTTTATTATTTATATTTTTATTCCACAGTATTCCATTGAGGCAAGCAATTGCAAATTTTCAGTTATTATTTCTATTTCTTATTTCCTCTTCATAACTCCCATTTTAATTTATTTTAATTCCTAAATATGTGATCTCACTACAAGATTTTATTCTTTCTGCACACTCCAAAATTAAATTTTGTTCTGGATCACCAATTAATAAATATTTTGTTTTTTTCATGTTCAAATTTAATCCCCATTTTTCATAGTCTTCTATTAATTTTCTAGTCATATATTCTAAAACTTCATAATCTTGTGCAATTAACAATTGATCATCTGCATAATGTAAGTTGTATAAGTTTTGTTGTTTGAAATAGGAATTCCCATGCTTGAACAGTATGTAAGTAGTAAATTATATATTATCATATCTAATTAATAAAGATACCAGAAACAAATAATAATAATAATAATAATAATAATAATAATAGTTTATTTATTCTGGCAGAGTTAAGGCCATAAGGCCCTCTCTTCCACTCAACCAGCACAAATACAAATAAATATTTGACAAATATAGATACACACTATACTAATTATAAACAGTTAAAGATACAATAAATGTAGCAATGTAAATGTCATGTACAAAACAACATTTTATATGGTAATAACAATAACGATACGATAATAATAATAATAATATTAATAATAATAATAATAATAATAATAATAATAATATAAATATGATACATTATACGGGAAACACCAATTAATATATATAGTAGTAGGACTTTATTAGACAAAAAGTAAGATATTTACAATATTATTTACAAATATGGGTCGCACGGGCAGTAAGCCGTACGTGCTGTTGATAATATATATATCTTACACTGGATAATAATGAAGTCGAGTTTAGAGCAAATATAAATTTAGATTTCTCTTAAAAGATGCCAATGTCCGGCAGCCCCTTATTTCTTGTGGTAGGGAATTCCAGTTGCGAGAAGTGAAGATGGTATATGACATGGAGTGATGTGATGTCCTATGTTGCGGTATATTAAGCAAGAGACTATGTTGTGATCTTGTGTTTAAGTTATGGTTTGAGGATAGATACTGGAAACGGGATGATAAATAATTGGGAATCGAGGTATGTAAGATCTTAAATAGGAGAATTAGACAGTGCGATTTTCTTCTCTCTTTTAGATGTAGCCATGACAAACTTTTAACATAGCGAACAGTTTTAATGTATTAGATGATTTTCATTTTATGAATTCATCAAAATAAAAATAAAAGGAAATAATTATTATAAATTTATAAAGAATTATAAATTACTTCTGTGTGATGTGTATTCCAAGTTAGTCCTCTAAAATTACAAATAATTTGAGAGATTCTCAGTTAGATATTCTCCATGAGAAAGATAAACAAAAAACACTTTATTATTGGATTAAATTTTTTCGAGGTTAGGTCTTTTACAGATTACTAAATATTAAAATAAAATTTTTATATGCTATTCGTGTTTATTATATTTCTAACCTCGGATTTTGGTATATGTTCATGATATCATGTTATTAGGCTATAGCGAGGAAATACTAAAAGCCAACGCAAACATTATCTTAAATAAAAAGAAACTGGAACTATAATTAAATATAAATAAAACAAATTATATGGTCACACATAGAAATACAACAAATAATATAAATGCATAGTTAATAAAAAAATAGGAAATTTGAAGAAGTGGCTGAATTCGAGTAGGTAAGAACAATAATTACAAACAGGAATGTTGTAGAGTCATAAATTAGAAGTAGGTGAAACTGTGGAAACGCATGCTACTAATCATTACAGTGACTAGTATCATCCAAAACTCTCTAAAAATCTTAAGCTAAAAATATATAAAACGGTCATTATTGGGGTTATAGATGTGAAACTTGGACTCTTACTTTAAGAGAGTAGAAAATATAACGAGCATTTGAGAATAAAGTGGTAAGGAAGATTTTTGGACCAGATAGAGATGAACAGACAGGTTAATAGAGGAGAGTACATAACAGTAAAATACATGATATTTATGAGAAATAAGATGTCATGTGAAGAGTTTAATCCCACTGATTGTGATGGAGAGGACATGTGGTAGGAATGTGGATTGAAAATGGGTGATAACAGCTAGTAGGAAAACCAGGGGACAAGCGCCCTGAAAGTAGACCAGAATGAATTGCGTTGGCGATATTAAGGGTGACTTGAGGTAGGTGAATTATACAAATAATGATTGGAAAACATTTTCTATGGACATTAATGTATGGAGAGCTTATGTCCGCGCGGTAATAACATCCGTGCTCGTTGGTACCAGTGAGTCACTTATTTTGCTAAAAATGTACATCTTTAGAACGGTTTGATATTTGTTATGATTTTAAGAGTTTACTTAAATTTATTTAGACGTGTAAACTCAATCCATGCGAAGTAAAAAATGAAATAATGATGAATTTTACAGTTTTAACAGACGGAAGCGTTAGGAAATATACATATAAATCAATGAAATAAGTTATAAACTTATTGTTTAAGAGATTAAATTAACAGGATTAGGATCGAACGATCAATCTCATACAGAGGAATACATTAGTTGAATTACAATGCATTCATTTATGTATAGTCCACTGCTGTGTTCTCGAGGTAGCGTGCTGCCTTGTCACGCAGCGGGTCCGAGTTCGATTCGCGGTCGGGACAAGCTTCCTGCGGGAGGGTTTTTCGGTTTTTTCCTTACCTGTAAGACAAATGCCAGGAAAGCTTTTAGGTCCATATGGCCCCCATACACCACCTGGCCATCATCATCATCATTCGCCGCGCCGGTGTGGAAAGCAACGGGGAGCTACTACACCTACAATTACCTAGTAAAGCTGGAATGCACAGCAAAAAGTTGCTATGATTGTAGTGAAACACCTGCCCTTGGGCAGAACACTATACGATGTAATAGAATGTATGTATATATCATATTAGATTAGATATCAAATTTGAATCGATTTTTTAGAGAAAATATATGAGAAAAATGAACCAAAAGTAAAGTGAAATGTATCTAGGGATTATTGTTGCTGATAACTCGTTAAAAGCCTATGCATAATTTTGTGTACTAATTCGTGTAATTACATTTAATAAATTTACACATACGTTTTACAATAACAAGGTGAGCAGTGCTTTGTAGTACAAATGACAATTGTATATATGTTAAAGAGAGATAAATATTTGTGAGCTATGAAATTCCCCGATATCATATTCCGTCCATTGTGTATTGAGTTATAAAGTTATGCAGCTTAACCTGGGGAGTATACAATTGGACGCATCAACAACATATCTGATAACACCATCAACATTATATACTTTAAGCAATGCTATGTCCAGTTAACATATTAACAGTCTCTAAACTAAACTATCTGAGAGTTGCGCATCCACTGGAAGCTTCTCTAACGCTAATTCCCAACTACAAATAATGTTTGTACAAAGTTTCAACACCTATATGAGGTACGACATAATTACCATCATACGTATTCATAAATAATGTAAAGGACATTATTTTCTAGTTGTTAATTTATATAAAATGAGGATTAAAAGATCAAGAACGAGCTATGTGAATAATTATAATCGGTACTGTTGGGGTTCCAGGATAGCGTATGAAAAGTGACTTTTTAAATTTTATTACAAAAGTGGAAAGGGACGACGTATTGAGGGCAATTATAGGTAAATTGATTCTACCTGAAGATAGGGACAATAATGGAGTTGCAATAGTCTCCCTTGCCACATCAATATATCTAATGTTTAATAGCACAACATTCCAGCAAAAGGATATTCATAAAAATACCTTTGATATATACAAATGGTGAAAACAAATGACAGATAGATCATGTACAGAATTTGTACATAAACGCTGGCACATTAGCTTCATCTATGTTACAACATTTAGGGAATGCACTGCAAATTGGATCATCATCTGCTCAAGATGACAATCAGAGAAGAGTTATAATTTACAAGAGGTACAGTAGCCTAACATGATTGAAATTTTTTAATTAAAAAATGAAAATTATGAATTTTGACAAGAATACCACATCAAAATCGCGAATGTATTTTTAAATTATGAAATTTTCGGCTGAGAAAGAGCCAAAACAATGACCGTAATATTGTTGCCACCCCATCAGTAACTGTCTCCCTAATATCTTTTATATTTAAAATAGGTTTGTTTGGGAAATAGTGAGATTCGATTCTGGAAACTATACAGAAATTACTTAGTACTGGAATCATGTCTTGTGTGCATAATGTATAATCGATTACACTCCCCCCATTTTTATTAATAAATGTCAGTTCTCCATTTTTATCTTTCCCATACTTCCCGTTCAAAATGTCAAGTTCAAATGCATCGCAAAAAGCAAACAATTGATTTCCTTCTGAATTTATAATTTTATATTTTCTTCTCCTATCCTCACCTAATGTTTCATTATCATCTGTTTTTAAAGTGATATTTTCTCTCCCAATCCTACCGTTAAAGTCCCCTAAAATTAGTATTCCAGCTTCCGGAAACCTATATTTTATTTCCGCCAACAGATCCGACAATTCATCGAAAAAATGTGGATTGGAATACCTAGAAGTTAGTGGTTGGCAGTAAATAGACAACATACAAATTTCTGCTCCGCCTGCTTTCTAATAAACACAAATTGCCACTTTTAAATGAGTACTTACCTCTTTAATATAGGGCTCTAGATGTTTCTTATTTATAAGGGCAACACCTCCTGGATATGTGACTCTATTTCCCTTCGTTTGACTACCTTTCAAATACACTTTCATATTATTTATATTTACACATTCATTACCCTTTAACCATGTCTCTGATAAAGCTAATACATCAAAAGTCTCAATGAACTCCACACATTTGTCCATTGATAGTTTTTGTTTTAACCCCTCAATATTCAAAGTACCGACTGTCAACAAATCCTATTTTTTTCCTTGACAGCGCTACGTGAATTAGTCTTACCTGTATTTTTCGAGTCTGACAAATTTAGAGTAAGTTTATGTTTTAACTGTTAACGGCTAAGTTTATTTAAGGTTATTGAAAATTTTGCTTGGAATTAAATGTTATGCATGTCCACTGCTTGTACCTATATTTATAAGTAAGTGGTTCACCCAACTCAGATCGTTGTGGAAGGAGTTCGAGAGTCGAAAATGGTTGGGAACCGCTGCTCTATTCAATAAGGATGTGGCAAATTTATAATTAACTACATATTAACTGCTCTCCGAACGTTATATATTGTATTCTATAACAAATATGAAGAAATTATCGAAATTTTCTGGGGGAAAAACTTTACAAACTCACCTAGGTTAGTTAGATTAAACCATCTGAATAGTATTATCTTCAGAGGTAAACCATTCTGAGTTCTAAATCCATAATTCTTTTACTTAATTATCGCGATAGAAATAGTACGGAATCTCATTCTATTGAAAATAACTCTCTAAATGTGTGTGTGTGCACATCTTTACTTCATAGAAGAAGAGATTGCTTTTTCTTTGCTTTGCGTGTCTGAAGGCTATTACATGGCCCGTGCCCTGGACTATCCTCTAAGGAAAACCCCGACAGTGGTCAATATGTTTTGCTCGCAGAATCCTGGTGTAGCTTATCAAGCCCAAGTCGACGTCGACACGAATAACGATTTGTTTCTGTCTACAACGAGAGATATAATAATATTATTATTCTTGCACCTTCAAAGTTTTTAGAATGTTTTCCCTGCATCTACTTAAACCTATTCTATACACTACTGCTCTTCTGAAATATATAAAATAAATGTAAAATGGTACTTTTTGTTTATGACAATTTACATTTTTCTCAATCCACTCTGTAACATACTAGGTATTTAGTGAAGAGTCAGAAAGTCTGATTGATTATCAATTGAAAAAAAAGTAATATTGAAATTACAACCGCTGTGGTCTCGAGGTAGCGTGCTGCCTTGTCACGCAGCGGGCCCGGGTTCGATCCCCGGTCGGGGCAGTTTTTCTGGGTGAGGTTTTCATCGAGGTTTTTCCTCACCTGTAAGACAAATGTCAGGAAAACTTTAAGGCCCAAACGGTCCCCGAAATCATATGGTTATCATCACCATCCTTATCATCATCATCATCATTCACCGGTGTGGAAAGCAACGGGAAGCTACCACACCTACAATTCCCTACTAAAGCTGCAAGCATAGCATGAAAATGCTATGATTGCAGCGAAAGATGTGCCCTCGGGCAGAATTACTATGGATGGATGGATAGAATTACTGTAATTAATCAACTGACTGATTCCCAATATCCAGCTCGGAGTTCATGGCCGCATTGTCTCAAGCTCGCCAATCATTTCAATCTTGAGTAACAATTAACCTGCCATTCCTCGTATAATTCACGTCTCTCATATCATGGTTAATGTTATTCTCCCACCTCATCATTTGCTTTTTACTGGACGCTTTTAACTCTCAGTTTTTTACTAGCATTTTCAGTGCCGATACTCTATATTCAACTCGTGCCACACGTGCATCGTCATTTGGTCACAGCAATTTCGTCACGCAAAATTTTCGTCAAACATTACACTTTCGTCCAGCGACATTTTGACACAGATTACGCTTTTGTATCGCACTAAACTCAATTTGCAGTATACAGTATACTTATTTCGATATACCCCACCGTTTCAAGTGAGATACTCATGGTAAAGATAGACTGTATCCGGCAATTTTTGTTAATATAATTCTTAAGAATGAATAAATATCTTCTTCAAAAGCCAATTGTTTCTATGTTACGAAATATTGTCTGTGACTAAGTAGAGTATGTAACCAGAGGCCTGTGACAACAATGTTTTATTGTATGACCAAAGGATTACGTGAGTGTGCGAGACAGAATATACTGTGACCCATTTGCTGGGGCATAAAGATGGAACTTCTGTGCCATATATCCTGCTCATCGCAATATAAAAGCCTTAAAGATAGACATAAAAATTATCGAACTCAGTGTTAAACAGTTTCCTCTGTTCATCTGTCTATCCACTTCCCTTTGGTCCAAAAAGTTTCCTAAGCACTTTATTCCCAAATATTCCTAATATTTTCTTCTCTTTAAAGTAAGGAACAATGTTTCGTATCCATATACTAATTAACACAGAAGAGCATTGAACTGCTTCGTTTGTGGATGATTTGCGAACTAATGCCGTGTCATCCCACGTACACTCACTTCACGTCAGTCTGTGGCGTCGTGGACACTGCAGCTATTACCCTAAGTAAGCTGGGTAAGTGCTTCATATGCTATTTGTTTCTGACTATACAATGTTAGTATCTACGTACGTGCGACGTATCAACAGTGCTGTTGTGACTGGAGGTAAAAGTTCCGCTGTGTCGTATCATAATAGCGTGAATCACGGTTGTATGTAGAACCTATTTTAGCTAAACATTTTGAGATACTTTGTTATTGAAATTGTCTCGGTAATGCATAGAAGCATTCGTTTCCAATGTTTAAACTCTTTCTGCATCTTAAACCTGTTTTTTTAAAGTACCTAGTACACAAGTTGACATTTTTCAAATTCTCGCTTATTTATTATCATTATGTAACTGTATTTACACCAAGTTTTTCTGAAGTTCTCATTCACATTTAATACTGCAAGTGAACATATAATTATTTTTATTCATATTCAATTAGTGACCTATATTAATTACTTAGTTATTGTCATTTAATGGAATGTGTGTTTTTGTTTTTAGTATTTCTCAACGTCACGGCCTAAAGTACTACATAACCGGGCCAGGAATCTCTGAATTTAAATAAAAAGACAAACGTATTCCGAAAAAAAAATCAGTGAAATGCCACTGTTATAAGTGTGGGTTACCTGAAAGCCGATATTTAAATGTCTTTTTGCGGCCTCGATGTTTAATTTCTTGCAACGAAACGGAACAAAATATTTGAATAAGATAAGTAAGAGTTCGTTAACAAGTAAAATAGAATCATTAGAAGTGGGCATTAAACTGAAACCTAAGATTTTTTGGAACATTTTCAACGAAAGTGTTGCCTGAGATGGCAGCGTTCGAAAATCGTATTCGGGAGGTCCCGAGTTTAAATCCCGAATTGGATGTACTTAAGACAGTTGCTTCTAATTCTCGAAAAACATATCTGAGTGTTTTTGTAGTGCTTTTCTTCAGTTGTAAAGGCAAATGCTGGGTTCTAATTTCATTACCACGGTTAACTTTTTATTCCTAATGATCTTTTCATATTTCAACCAAAATTTATATTAAATAATTTCCACAATAAGTATAAATACTCAACGATAGACAAAGTGTACAATGAATACACATAACAATAGATAAAGCCAACATACGTATAGCCAAATGCATAGTCACGTCTTATTTTAACCCTTAATTACTCGCGCGGGGTAACTGTTTTCCGTTAGGTTGAAATACACTACTATTTAGTGACAATTACATTTATGAGATTACCTGGAACTCACCTATTCTCAAATGGACTCATCCAGCACGTTTTTAGTTTTTTGGAATTGCTAATGACGCAATTATATTTATTTTATATCATTGTTGCTGCGTGCGTAAAATGTTTATCCCGCGCGCGCCAAGTATCTGTCGAGAGTTATTTTCTATTCTCGTTTTTACAATTTGTAGTCTAAGAGTAAATATGCGTAGAAAGACGAAAATATTGACTGAAGATACAATTATATCAGATGATGAGATTTTTGGCGGAATTTCTTCATCAGACGAAGACTGTGTAGAAGACAGTGATCATGATTCCAACTCTATGCAGAGCGCTGAAAGTGATCAGAATGATATTTTGTCAGAAGATGAGGATGAACAATCACTGGCCACTGACTATTTTTTTCTTCTTGTTGAATGTTGGCGGCATCAATGCACATATAATTATACAAGAAAACGTGGGAAGAAAGACTGCTAGCCGTTACTTCCTAAAAGACCTTGGTCGGAGTCTACTGGACAGATATCTGAAGAAAAGGGCAACCATAAACACTTTACCAAAGCCTCTTCAGGCGAAAATTAGACATCACACAGGACCTGTGGAGGAAGCTGAACCACTGATCATCACAAAAGGAGGGAGGTGCCACTTCTGTCCCAGGGCCAAAGACCGGAAGATAACAAAGTGTTGCGCCAATTGCGGCAAGCCGATCTGCAAAGATCATGTGGTGGAGTCCTGAGTAGACTGCTTTTCTGTTGAGTGAGGTGTGTATATATGTCATTATTTAAAAAATAATCAAAGTCTGTAATAATGTGATACAGCGTTGTTAACTGTGGACTATATTTAACTCATGCCCCAGATGGGAGTCAATGACCAATCACATTTCAATGATTTTTCATTTACAACCAATCATATGAATGTAAATCATGATCTTTAATGTAGGAGAAACGATTACAAATATTTGAGAATAAAGTGCATAGGAAAATATTTGGTCAAAATAGAGATGAACAGCATGTGAATGGAGAAGACTACTAACAGTGAGTTACAGGATTTTTATTGGGAAACCGAACACAAAGAAACAGATAGGCTTTTCAGATGTTTCGACAACTCGTATATAAACCGGCGAGACAGAATGAGTGTCACGTTTGTAAAGAGTGGAAACAGTGACTCGAGTGAAACAGTGAATCATTGTCGACCTACAGAATGTAAAGCCTTTGAAATAATGGAGCACAGATAATTTTCAAGTCTCAGAACGAAGCCACTGCGCATGATCAGAGATTATTTTTTTGGTTCAAACTATACAACTATTTGAGAAACTAAACCCGTTCTATTTCGTTGTGTGTGTCGTGCAATGGAAAACAATTTCGTGTATATAAGTAGTGCGGTAAATACTGAAAATAAAACAAAGCAAAATAAATAAAACAAAACAAAGAAAATTATTGAAATAAGGACGAGAGAGAGAGAGAGAGAGAGAGAGAGCGAGAGAGCGAGAGAGAGAGAGAGAGAGAGAGAGAGAGAGTGAGAAGCAGTGACATCAGGATCGAACACGCGACCTCATGCACGGGAAACAGAAGCTCCCTCCACTAGACCACAACCATATCTCCTAGAAATTGTCTGTATGAAGCGATGCAGTATTTCAGGACTTACTTGTAAAATGGAATTACATATTAACTTAATCTAAATTAATTAGACGTATTTTCTATTAGTAATGGAAATAAATAATTGTATTAATCCATGTGTTTTGTAAACAAAGTAATGAGACGTTACAATCGTTATTCATTTTATATATTGGACCACCGCTGTAGTCTCGAGGTAGTGTGCTGCCTTCTCACGCAGCGGGTTCGATTCCCGGTCGAGACAGACTCCTGGGTGACTTTTTTCGGGGTTTTTCCTCACCTGTAGGACAAATTTCAGGAAGCTTAGGGCCCCAACGGTCCCCGAAAATCATCCGGCCATCATCATCATCCTTATCATTATCATCGTCCTTTACCGGTGTGTAAAGCAACAGGAAGCTATCACATCTATAATTCCCTAGTAAAGCTGCAAAGCATAGCATGAAAATGCTATCATTGCAGTGAAAGTCCTGCCCTCGGGCAGAATTACTATGGAAGGATGGGATGTATATATATTGGTATATATGAGCTGTTTCCTTATATTTATTTATTTTAATATTCCATTCCATAGCAATTCTGCCCGAGGGCATGTCTTTCACTGCAATCATAGCATTTTCATGTTATGCTTTGCAGCTTTACTAGGGAACTGTAGGTGTGGTTGCTTCTCGTTTCTTTACAGGTCGCTGAAGAATGATGATGAAGATGATAATGATAAGGGTGATGATGATGGCCGGATGATTTTCGGGGACCGTTGGGTTCTAAGCTTCTAGACATTTATCTTACAAGCGAGGAAAAACCCCGTAAATATCTCACCCAGAAGCCTATCCCAACCGTGAAAACTTCCATATATATATATATATATATATATATATAGATATATATATATCCGCGGAAATCTGCAATATAACATATATAAATTACACACACACACACAAATTTATTTACATAACGAAGCCTGGTAACATGTAGGCAATATGAAAATTAACGAGGTTATTAAATAATAACAAATAACTACCTGACCGGAATCAAACGTGGGCCCGAGTCGTCGGAAAAAGAGCATCTTATCGACTGCTCCACTTAAGCGAAAGATACGAACGCTGCATGAAGAGAGACTTACGCCGTCCGCGTTGTACTCAAACGAGTCAGAACATGTTACAATGTACAGGTGTGAATCGCTCTTCAAAACTATAACTTTCCATCATCAAGAGTTGCGCCATCATTTTTTCAAAGGCTGTACATGATTATAAACAGAATTATTTTGTAACTAATAAAGCCGAGTGAAAACTTTCTATGCAAACATTGTTATCGTAATTAAAAAAAAAAATCCTGACTGCATTAACCTCAGACCAACAAGAGACAATATTACATAATTTCATCCGTTAGTAGAGAAAGCCATACTATTTCGAACATAATCAGAGGAATGAAAAATCGTTAGTGATTAACGTTCAATATTTTATTAATATTTTCGGTTACATTCGAATTTACACTACGATGCGATATCATAAATTAGATATCCTGTAATGCGGGCTCGAAACACAAGGTCGATAGGATATGTTGAAGAATAATCAACATATCTCTCCATTAAAGTCGCCGTATCTCGGACAATATCAGGGTGAAGTTCCACAACTAGACGCCTGGAACATTTTTACGCAACCGAATATTCAAAAGTCTTGTATGAAAACAAAGCTTCGTCTCTTCGGTATTTCGAGAGATATATTTAAACCGTCGTACCAAACTTGAAATTTCTGTCCACACATAAAAACCTTAAGCCTTGTTTACACGTAATTTGTGTAAACCAACTTTTATGAAGGGAACGTTTTGTCAATTTTATCAGGCAAGCTTGAAGAAAAGTGCGTGTACACGGTTTATGCTTTCATTCAGTCTTTATTCAGTGTTTCGAAAAATGTAGAACCTGAAGCATAAGGAGCATTCCATTACCGGTACGCGTGGTACCTATTTTAAGTATATGTTCACCCTGGAGTAGTTATATATATATATATATATATGACAGGCTGTCACTAAGGGAGAGATAACTACTCCAGGGTGAACATGTCTTCTTCTTCTTCGTCAGGCTCTACGACTTCCAGTGGAATGTCTTGGCCTTCTCAACCAGTTTACGCCACTTCTTCCTATCTTGTGCAGTAGATTTCAAATCAAAAATCCCCATCTCTCTCAAATCCTCAATTACATCATCCTCCCATCGATCCTTGGGTCTTCCCCCTTGGTCTTGTTCCCTGTGGCTTCCAATTCAAAATATCATTCGGCAATCTTCCCTTTGGCATTCTTAGTGTATGACCAAACCATTGTAATCTTTTGGATTTGATGAAACTAACTATATTTTCTTTATTATTCTTGAGGTATAATTCGTCATTCCTACTCAACCTCCAATTTCCATTTTCCTTTACTGGACCTAGCACTCTTCTAAATATTTTCCTCTCAAACGTTAATAGTCTTAATTTATCTGTTTCTTTTAGTACCCAGGTTTCAGCTCCATAACATATGATTGGTCTTATTATTGCTGTATATAATTTGAATTTAACATTTTTTTTTATATTAATTTGCTTTTGAATATATCGAAATTAGCAAAATATGCTTTATTCCCTTGCGATATTCTTGTTTTGATTTCTTCTTCAACAGTATTATTATCGTTTAGTATTGTGCCTAGGTACTTAAAGGAGTTAATTTGATCAATACAGTCACTATTTATAGTTAGTTCAGTCAAATTTGTTTTATTTCTCATACATCTTAAATATTTTGTTTTATTTAGATTGATTACAAGCCCATATTTTATACTTTCATTTTCAATTTGTCAAAGGTTTCCAGTAGGGAATTTTTTGTTCTTGCTGTTATTATTACATCATCAGCATATGCAAGCCATTGTTTTAGTCTTGTTGAAATATTTCCTCTTAGATCCAGTTGTTTTAAGACCATATCCATTACTATACAGAATAATGTCGTAGATAAAGGATCTCCCTGTTTGACCCCAGAGTTTACTTCAATCGCATCGCTGAGTGCGTTGCTGCATTTTAATCTTACTTTGGTATCTATCAAGGTTAAAGCTATTAATTTTATTAATTTTTGAGGTATCTCATATTCACTTAGACTTTTAATTATTTTGTTTCTATGTACAGTAGCAAAAGCTTGGGAGTAATCAACAAATATATTATGTAAGTTAATATTGTATTCGTGACATTTCTCAAAGATTTGTTTCATTACAAATATATTGTCTATTGTTGATCTGTTTGGTCTGAATCCTGCTTGGGCCTCACTCATTTTCCCATCTATTATTTCTAAAAGTCTATTGTTTAATATAATTGCAAAAATCTTGTATGCTATGTTCAAGAGAGTTATTGGTCTGTAATTATTGCATAACAGTTTATCTCCTTTCTTCAACACAGGACAGATAATTCCTTCATTCCAGGTTGTGGGTGAACATGTACTTAATATATATATATATATATAAATAGAAAATTACAAATATATCAGACCATAATTCAGAGCATTTTAACATATGGTGCTGAAGTCTGGCAAATTCCTACCAGGGAAATGAAAAGAATTTTAAGTACAGAAATGGATGTTTTAAGAAGATCAGCTGGAAAATCTAGAATGGATAGAATACGAAATAAAGAAATATGGGAAATTATGGGTGTACAAGTGGAGCCGGACATCATAGACATCATAGAAAAGAAAAGATAGCAGTGGTATGGTCATGTCAAACGAATGCCAGAGCAAAGATTGCCAAAAATTGTTATGGAATGGATCCCAATGGAAAGGAGGAAGAGAGGAAGACCGAAGAAAACTTGGATAGAAGGGGTACAAGCAGCTATGAATATCAGAGGAATGGAGGAAGATCAATGGATGGATAGAGAGGAATGGCGTTTGGTTTCCGGAAGACGGCGGCAGCTGCCATGATACCGGATGATGATGATGATTACATATATATATATATATATATATATATATATATGACAGGCTGTCACTAAGGGAGAGATAACTACTCCAGGATAAACATGTACTTAAAATAGGTACCAAATACGCGTACCGGTAATGGAATGCTCCTTATGCATGATAAGAAAAATAAATGCTCGGACGGGACTGGAACCCGGACCTCTGAATTTATATCCCAGTGCGCTACTGATTACGCTACCGAGCAAGTCTAGTACAAACATTCATTTTTCTTATATATTCTCATTGTTACTAGATGTAGTGGGAACTCGGTCTCCACTGCCACCTGGCAGATCCTATCAAAAGTAAGCGAATTAAAGATAATATTTTTACTTTATAGCAGTGACGCTTTATTGTTGTTATAATTAATTTCTTTTGACATTGAGCAATGCAAGCTTAATATGACATAAGAAAAATAAATACTCGGACGGGACTTGAACCCAGACTTCTGGATTTATATCCCAGTGCGCTACCGATTATGCTACCGAGCAAGTCTAGTACAAACATTAATTTTTCTTATATGTATTCTCATTGTTACTAGATGTAGTGGGAACGCAGTCTCCACTGCCACCTGGTAGCTCTTATCACAAGTAAGCAAATTAAAGAGAATATTTTTACTTTACAGTGACGCTTTATTGATGTTATAATTAAATTTTTGACTTTGAGCAATGCCAGCTTAATATGTCATGATAAGAAAAATAAATAAATATATATGCCAATTTTGCGAGAGAAGCTATTCTGAGTAGGTTTTCTGTAATTTTTCCAGGGACAAAGATCAAATGCTAAAATACTCCCCAAAATATCACATCGGCAGTTATCAAAATGATTGAAATTATAATTAAAAATTAATAAAATTCAAAACAACGATATTAATAAAGTCATGGTTCAAAATATGAATCCTCATTAGAGGCGCAGTAGTATCTAATACCGTAACGAGTTTCTATTATTGTGAATTCCATACGCTTTTTTGAAGAAATCTGTTTACTTCAATTTCAATGTATGTATATAGCCCGTGCTTTCGTATTAGATACAATTTTATTTTGTATATACATTAAGGAGATAACTGACTGCATTCCATCCATCCATCCATAGTAATTCTGTCCGAAGACAGGTCCTTCACTGCAATCATAGCATTTTCATGCTATGTTTGCAACTTTACTAGGGGATTGTAGGTGTGCTAGCTTCCCGTTGCTTTCCACACCGGTGAAGGATGATGATGAGAATGATAAGGATGTGATGATGATGACTATATGATGGCCATATGATTTTGGGGACCGTTTGGGCCTTAACGTTTTTCTGGCATTTATCTTACAGGTGAGGAAAAACTCCGATAAAAACCTCACCCAGAAAAACTGCCCCGACCGGGGATCGAACCCAGGCCCGCTGCGTGACAAGGCAGCACGCTACCTCGAGACCACAGCGGTGGACCTGACTGCATTAAACATTGAAAATATATCTGCGCTTATGACCTACAAATATATATACATACAAGATCTGAACGATATATTTAAACAACTTAATGAAGATCTCGACTTCATAGCAACGTGGTTGAAACAAACATACCTTGTTAGAAATCCTGATAGATCGCAAACTATCGGCCATCAAAGACTTAAAAATTGATAAACATTCAATGATAGGCCCTATAAAAAATAAATTAATTACATTTACATAGCCCAATATCCACTGATATTGTGATATTGCCCAATGGCAAGGGCAAAATACAGAAACTTCAGCTTGTCACTGCAGGAATAATTGTATAAACGAAAACTAACTTATTTCTCTGCTGTACTTAATACAAAGTTACTACAAATAATGATTTCCCCGATTTCATTTATAATCTGTAGGAATAATATTATGATTACCGGCCGTGAAAGCCTGCATTCCACAATTTGTAGGCATGTTATGAGAGTTATAGTAAGAAACAAACAACAATAGAAAGTTGAACTTACCAAGTTCTATTTAAATACAACGGGAGTAGGGAATGTACGGCATCTGGCCGATAGAAAAAACAATGAGAGAGAGACAAATAAATGGCTAACACAGAACAATGACCTTTCTGCGTTCTAGAATTTCACACAACAAAGTGAATAACAGTTCAGAGGTATTTTCGAACCATTTTATAGAGAAGAAGCACCATCCAGTAAGACAATCCTTGCTTGGTATTTACATTTTAGAAGAGCTGGTTGTTGAAGCAAAAGAAAATCAACGAATTATCCCTCAGTATAGGAAGAAAGTGTTGACTGACTGGATGTGGGAAAATTATAAACGAAGCACACAGAAAACAGTAAAGGCAAGTAGGGATCTAGGAATACCACACAGTAAATGCATGCAGGATCTAGGAATACCAAAACAGACAGTGTGGAAGGTGCTGCCCGAACGTTTAAAAATGAAACCATGTAGTTTGGAGCTACAAGAAGCTCTAACAGGGAACTACTAGAATATGCGTATTAAATTTTCCACCACTATTTAAGAAATGCTGGAAGTCGACGGGGTTGGTGACATTAATTTTCAGTAATGTGGCTACCTTCCATCTATTTACTTATTTATTATTATTATTATTATTATTATTATTAATATTATTTATTTATTTATTTATTTATTTATTTACTTATTTATTTATTTAGCCTGGTAAAGTTAAGGCCATGTGGCCTTCCATTCCACTCACCAGGACAAACATATATTAGGCTACATCCGAATATAACAACCATAATTAACTCTAATATTAAATACTGAATAAAGATTTGATTAAAGATATAATATCTATTATATTAAGATCTATAATACAACCTGTTAATGATAGTTAAGATTAAGACTAAAACCAATAATAAATAATTAATAGTTTTAAAAAACTAAAATAACACGCTTTATTAAAAAACCGAACTAAAAATGAAAAATAATTTTAATTTCCAATACGCTTGGGATAAAGTTAAAGTGGCCAACAAAACCAAAATCATCTCCAACACATATAGAATAAAACCAGAGTTATCAACAAGAAGAAAATAATTTTACCATCAAAAGCGTGGGGTGCTTTTTATGGATATTACATTTTTTCTTAGAGACTTTAATTTTACCAATATCTGTTTATTATCCATATATTAATTGATACAGAGCACCCCACGCTTTTGATGGTAAAATTATTTTCGTTTTGTTGATAATCCTAGTTTTATTCTATATGTGTTGGAGATGATTTTTTTGTTGGCCACTTTAATTTTATCCCAAGCGTGTTGGAAATTGAAATTATTTTTCATTTTTTAGTTCGGTTTTCTAATAAAGCGTGTTGTTTTAGTTTTTTAAAACTATTATTTTTTATTTTTAATATTTTACAGAATAAGATAAAAATGTAATTATCTTTAAATTCGATACTATTGTAGTATGAGCTTAAAGTAATACTCTTCTAAAAAAATACTTCGCACAGCCGCGATTTGAACCAGCGACCTATTGGATTACTGATGAGTTATGTCATACCACACTAGAGTTCAGCCGCTCTACCATACTGAGCTCTTACAAACACGATTAACTGGAAAGTCTCGACAGTTCCGCAATGCTATTATCACAGTTATCATTTTTTTGATGTTTTCACTGATGAAGCTGGCCAGGTGTTAGCAAAAATAAATATGATACATATTCTATTGTCATGGGGTCCTTTACAAGTATCCCAAAGTTTCATCTTCGATCCAACGTTTCTAAGTGGATAATGAAAATCGTGTTCAAAAGAATATTTCCTGTACATGGGTACAAAAGACACTTTTTTTTTATATTTCTGGCGATTCTGGCCAGGAGTTTGACAAAAAATGAAATATTGTATTGCCACGGGTCCTTCACAAGTATACAAAGTTTCAAGTCTATCCAATGATTTAAGTGGATGAAAATAGCGTTGAAATATTCCGTCACATAGATAGATATAGGCCTATAGATACAGATCAAGCTAATATAAAGCGTGTAAAAAGCGGTAAAATGAACACACGCAGCGTTAGAGTGTGGGTGAACTGAAAAGCCTATATTTCTTTGTCTACGTTGTACGGTATTTTCCAGAAGTAAACGTCTTTTTTTCTTTGCCTTGTAAGTGGCTCTATGGACTGTTCCCTTTTGCTGAAAATATAGTAAATGGATATAACTATCTGGACATGATGACATACTGGCTGATGCCACTGATCTAAGAAGACAAATGAGATTTCATCTTTCGACAACATAGTGCTCTTGGGCATTTTCATCGCCAGTTTGTGGATATCTTAACGAGCAACTCCCGCAACGTTGGTCTAACAGTCATTCCCAAAACGGTCTATATCGACCCCCCCCCCAGAGGCCGACTCTGACCTACTAGGGGTCCATGTCAGCTATAAAAATGCGAGTATCACTACGCCAGCTGCCAAAAACGCATTTGATGTAGATGAATTTGTAAAAATTTAAATTTCATAAAGAGAGCGGGTTCATAAAAATAGAAACAAATTGGCACGGGGCGTACGAGACAAAAATGTTTGGGGACCTCCGGGTTGGGCGCAGGACACCCGAATACCAGGCTCTCAAAAAACTACACCTGAGGTCACCTGATTTGACACCATGTGACTTTTTTCCAATGGGATACATTAAAGATGAAATAAATGTACCATATATCGCACCCCATTTACGAAATCTGCTTAATAGAATAACTGCGGCAGTAGCTACAATTTACATGCTCCTAAATGTGTGGAAAGAGATGGATTATCGTCTCGGAGTCCGTTGCGAAATGCGAGGAGTACAAATAGAATATCTATAGCCAAATGGAAACTTGGTGAGTTCTAGTTTATACTGTTTTTATTTCACCATTCTCTCACAATATGCCGATAGATTATACATGTATAGAGTAAATAATTTGTAGTAACCCTGTATGGTGATTATTACTAATCCACTTCATGAGCGCTACGATGTGGCGACCACCAAGCCCGTTGCATACATTGTAACTGCTAATCCTATTCTGGTATACTCATTCCATCTTATTCGTACAGTGACAAAATAAAGGTTTTTTTATATTTCCCATGACATTGGACATTTTCATGAAATCAGTGAACGTTGGGTTGTGTAAATATAATATTAATTGAGTCATAAATTATTAAATTACTACGGATTTATTCCTGGCACAAAGTAGAGATTTAAAAGCTTAATATGAACTTATTGCATATACTGCACGAAAATGGTACGTTTGGGGAGAAATATTCCTATTCAAAGTGTTACCAACTCAGTTCCCCACTACAAGCTCTAGAATTTTGTAATGGGAATTTACGAGCACTCTGTTTAACTAGACTTGAAACCAGGTTAAAACTTTCCTCTATGTGATGTATATAAAAATGATACCTTAACAATTACATTAGCAATGGTATAATATAAAAAGAATATATTACTAAACTGGGGGAGTTCAGACGATAACGTATTAAATATGTATTCAGGAGATCCCTCGATCATATTCTGGATTGAATCTCATTTCAGTTATTCACATCGTCATGAATCATCATTGCACTATTTATTTATTTATTTATTTATTTATTTATATGGTAACTGTCCCTCCTTGGTATTTTTACCTTGCCGTGATGGAGTGGCTTGCGTGCTTAAATGATCCCGACAGCTATGCCGGAGGTAGAATTGCCACCGATAGGGTGGAAGGTGATAAGCCAGACGAAAAAAAAATACCTTGGTTGAAAGAATGATGATCTTTCACTGTATAAATACAACCGTCAAGAAATGCGGACATGGGTTCTACTGGGGTAAAATTTTCCAGAGATCAAATAGTCCCCCATTCGGTAGGATAGGGATGTATGGAGAGCTTATGTCCGCGCGGCCTTGAACCTACGAGTTCGATGGTACCAGTGAGTTAGTTAGTTATATATTAACTCTAGAAATTATATGTTCACCGCTGTGGCCTTGGGATAACGTCGTTGTCTCGTACACAGCGGGATCATATTCAATCCTCGATCGGAACCAGTTTCCTGCGTCATGTTTTCTTCTCTCTTTCTTTCTATTTTGTTTCTACTCAGCTTTAATTCAAATATCGGAAAACATTAAGGCCCAAATGGCCAACACAATCATCCATACCACATTCACCATGTTCTATACGGTTGAATTAGTGAATGGTATGCTTGATCTTAAACGTTTGTGTTGTCTTAGAGGTGGCCCTGGGACTAAGCTTGGTCGCTCATCCAAGGAAGCCATCCACGTTCTTATATGGTAAAAATAATTAGTCTGTGATCCACAGTGACAAATCCTCTTCCGAAGCGTTGTGGCTCTGTTAGACCCGTGAGGAGATGGTCATGTAACGTACCTACAAAATGAGAGATTAAGCAAAGATAAAGAGGGAGAGAGTACATAAATGATAATTATATAATATAAATACACGCCTTATAGGTACTACATGATACCAAAATACTCTAAAGACGATGCAAGGTAAGATTTTTAAATATGCCACTTATAAAATAAAAATTAAATTAAAAAGTGCATATTTCCAGGAAGTACTTGGGAATGTAACAAGCCATAAATATGTTTGTTACTTCTTCTGCCACATAATTTGGAAACAATGTCTAGTTTAGTGCTACTCTTTCCTGTAAATAGGACCATGGGTTTACTGCATTTGCATTTTTATTTTGTCTAATGCCACCAGGTTGTCTTTTATGACATTTCTGGCTTTCCTCCCTGGCATTGGCGGCATTGTAATCCATTTCTTAGGTCGGGGCACCTGCAAGGCGGAGCTACATTACCCCGATGATATGATGGATGATAAATGATAATGAAGCGCCAGGAGAGTTCTTAACCTAAACCTAACCTAAATTCCAGACCATGGGCGACCACAGGAATAATTCACTTTAAGAAAAATTCCTATGGTTCGACCGAGAATCGAACCCGGGACCTCATGAAAAGTAGTCAGTAACACTGGCTACTAGCCCGTGAGGCTGGTCGCATTTACAATATAAACTTATGAAATCATGAACACACTTTACTGTTTTCTGCTCCTTAAAATTAAATAAAATTTATATATATATATATATATATATATATATATATATATATATATATATATCCAAAGTAATTCTGCCCGAAGGCAGGTCCTTCACTGCAATCATAGCATTTTCATGCTATGCTTGCAGCTTTACTAGGGAATTGTAGGTGCGGTAACATCCCGTTGCTTTCCACACCGGTGAAGGATGATGATGATGATGTAATGATAAGGATTCTGCTGATGATGATGATGGCCATATGATTTCGGGGACCATTTGGGCCTTAAAATTTTCCTGACATTTGTCTTACAGGTGAGGAAAAAGCCCGATAAAAACCTCACCCAGAAAAACTGCCCCGACCGAGGATCGAACCTGAGCCCGCTCTGTGACAAGGCAGCACGGTACCTCATGACCACAGCGGTGGAATATATATGAACCGAAAGTGCGTTTTTCGGCTCATTACTGCAGCGTCGTTATCCTCCCTAGACTGTGAGATTCATGAACTATGCCAATATTCCTTTCTCTATGCATCTACTCCCACTCTCCCTCTTTACCTCTCCTGGTGCGCTGTTCCTGCGGCGCATCTACCCTCTACCTCGGAACCTTCAAATACGTTATGCACAGCGAGAACGTTATCATTCATTCATTCATTCATTCATTCATTCATTCATTCATTCATTCATTCATTCATCTATCCATTCCGGGATGGCATCGGACTTTTAAGTGGACAAGGTCCTCTGGAGCCGCGAGTGGCGGAGTTTATGTTGGTCCTGAAGACCGGGGAAGAAGCCGCCCTGGCTTGGACTCTGACATGAATGTGGTATGTGGTATGATGTGGTTCTTTGTCATGTAAGAGTATTATTTATTTATTCACTTTCTTTTTCTTTTTTAATGATCAAATGTTTATCTTGGTTATGTTTTTACTTCAGACTTCTTGTTTACATTAAATATCAGTTTTATACTTAATGTTCGAAGTGATTTATGTGCATGTAGCTGTTTATATTCCTATACGGAAACTCACTCAGTTAGGAGATCATTCCACCTCCCTTTATTTTTTTGTCTAGGTTTCCTGATTGATAATTATAGTAAAAACACTCATTTTAAGTCACTCTGTTGTTTTGAGAACTATTATTGAGTTATGCTAAAACGCTTAGGTAAGAAAGATGAATCAATCCTTGCCTCCTATGGGCCCGGGGCAAGTAGCTTTGTGATTAATAACCTTGGAGGTAATCAGATCTATGCTAGTAGAAGCAACAGAAACAAAAGACGATCCAGAGCGGCACGAAGGGTAGCGAGTAGTGAGGTTTTAACCCGCACACACATATATATATACATTTCCAAATGTCCCAGGTTGTCATTTCGACATTCCTGGTGCTCTCTCCTGGCATGGCGTACTTGTAACCCACTTCTGAGGTTGAGGCGCCTAGAAGGCGGGGTTACGCTGCCCCGATGATACGTGAGTTAATGATGATGGTAATGATGATGGTAATGATGCGCCAGGAGAGGCCTTAAACTAAACATAAGCTAATTAGGAAATTATGATATTGATAATAATGATGGCTAGATGATGTTCGGGTACCGTTCGGGCCTTAAAGTTTCCTGACATTTGTCTTAAAAGTGAGGAGAAACCCCGATAAAAACTTCACCCAGGAAACTGTCCCGACCGGAGATCGAACCCGGGCCCGCTACGTGACAAGGCAGCACGTTACCTTGAGACCACAGCGGTGGACTCAAAATGATATATATATAATTTTTCCCTTACCTAATTCATTTTATACATTTGAATGAACGAAACAATTAACGATTAAGGTATATTGTCTCATGAAGGGCTAGATACTACTGTAAGAGAGAAGACTCGAGATTCTTTTTCATATGGTGAGCTAATTCACATGACAACATTATTCATTTTAAATCTACAGTTCCATTTACAATTACAGTTTTTTTATTTTTTATTTATTTATTTTATCCTCCACACATTCCTGTCACGTGTTAGACGATAGTCTAGTAGACACCTAATTCACGTTTCAATGTAACCCCTATCTTCTTCTTAGTCTGCACTTGGGTCTTTCGCCTGTGTAGGGGTCCAAAATGGTGGTTTTCTTGGCTCATATACCTTTCTATTGTCTCGCTATGTGCCCAGCTTAACTCCAATTTATTTTTTCAATACCGTTCTAAAGCGGTAATTACCTGAACCATCGTTTTAGACATTTTATCGCTCAGTTTCGTTCCTAGCAAGTTCCATTCGTTTTCCTTTCACGTGTTTCAATAATTTTCTGTTGTATATTCGTAAGAGGTTAAGTTTGGCAACCGTATAGCAGCAAAAGGAAAATGCAGATATGGAGTGCTTCCAGTCTTAATTTTCAATTTAACGGATGATCCACAAATGTATATTTGAGCGACCAGAAAGTCTTCCGGAGTTCTATTATCCTTCATTTAGATAATTTCTGCATTCTTTGATCGAATAGCACTGTCTAAATACATTCGCCCAAATATTGAACCCTGTTGCTATAATTTCCATTCGTATATTATGTATCGTGCTTGATATTTCAGTACTGCTGTAGTTAATTGAAATGTCAATGGGGATGCTGAACTCGTTTAGTTCCACATGCATCTGTTGCAGTTCGTGGGCGATCTGGTAAATAACACATCGACAATGAATCTTGTATGTATTAATTTGCATCCTTTATGTTTATGTCACTTTGTTATCCCAAATAAATACATTAGGATAGTTGAAATTATCCAAAGGTAAATAATTTATGTTCTAATTCGCAGTATTGTCCGTACAATGTTCGATGTAAAATGAATTAATCTGAATAAGACAACTTATTCAGATATCATAGCTGTCGTTTGCGAATTTTTTGGCAAAGGAAATCCACTTCATTGAGTTTACTGTACTGCTGTTGGCTTTTCTTATGTTGGTAAGACCAATGTCCTCTTCTTCATGCCGAATATTAATAATATGCTTTTCCGTTTTAATTTCCACTTAAGATCAGATCTTTGGAGCAGAAATTTTTGGATCTTGTCTACCTCTTTGACCAACTGATGTGTTCTTGCTTGAGTGAAATTTGAAGTGCAGCCACTTACCTAAATTTGTTTCGAAAATATTTGTTTCGTCAAATGTGTACATTATATTCTAATTTTTTACTTGTGCTAAAGTTTGTTATCTCACTTATTTCTTTAACATATGTTCTTTTTCTAAACTTCACATTGCAATTTCTTCTCCGCCTTAGTAGCTTCATTTTTTATTCAACGTTTGTTCGATAATTAAAAGTAGTGGTTTTAATCAATAAAAACAGAGGGAGACCAATTGAAAAAAACTGTGATATAACTTGTTTGATTAAAAAAATAGACTCGTTTGAAGATTAGTGCTCTGACTGTAATCGAAAGGAAGTAATTGGACAATATATATATATATATTTAAAGAACTGTTATAAACGGATTAAACCACACGAGCTGATTGGTGATATTTAAGCTGCAGTTTGACCCAAAACACGCTTAGGGCGGGGCGAGAAGAGGTGAAAAATAAAATGTCTAAGATTACCGAGATTAGTGTAAAATCCATAATTTTACGGGTCACTAAGCAGATTAGTGAAATTCCCGATTACATTTTATGAATTGTTGAGCTGAAACCTCTAGTTATTTGAAAATATGATTAATACATTAAGAATACATTAATCCTTATCTAGCGTAGTGCATTCTACACTTAAAGCATAAAAAGAAGTACAGTGTACATGTATGTATGTGTGTGTGTGTAAGGGTACAGGGAAAAAATCAGGTAAGTTGATTCTTCCTTGAAATCTAATAAACATAGTTTTATTTGTACAACGTACGCACTACAACTATTACTTTCTCATTTATAAGCCACACTTTGGAGGTAAATAAACACATTTCTAAACTTTATCACTTACTGTTCCAAATTTCTAAATGTTAGTGCTTTCCAACAAAAATCTAATTATACCTCAAACTCAATTCCAACACAAATGATTACACATCTGGTTATTTCTCCGTACCCTTCATGCTATGTAAAATATTCCTTATGTAATTATACATTGTATATAGTTATATTTTATTCCAAATTACATATTGCAGTTCTTTATTGGATATTCATAATCTAGTTACCACATTTCAAAACCATTACTGTATCTGTGCTCTTATACAGAGAGGTTTATCATTTATTTGCACCTATAACCTTTTTAATTATATATATATATATATATATATATATATACTTACTCACTGGCACTATCGAACCCATAGGTTCATGGCCGCACGGATATAAGCACTCTATACATCCCTATCCTGAGCTAATGCTTTCCAATCATTCCCTGTATAATCTACTTCCCTCAAATCATAGTTAATGTTTTTCTCCCACCTCATTCTTGGTCTACCAACTGGGCGTTTTCCCTCTGGCTTTCCTTCAAGAAGCTTCCATGCAAGTCTTTCATTCCCCATACGTGCAACATGTCCTGCCCATCGCAGTCTACGAGACTTAACTGTTCTTATTATATCTGGCTTCCTATAAAGACCATTTAGTTCATTGTTATGTATTCTTCTCCATTCACCTGTTTGTTCATCTCTCTTTTTCCAAAAAAATTCTTAAGTACTTTATTCTCAAATACTTGTAATCTCCTTCCCTCCCTTAAAGTAAGAGTCCATATTTCGCATCCATATAATATAACTGGTAGAATAATAGTTTTATATATTTTTAGTTTAACGTTATTTATGTGTATATATATATATATATATATATATGCACAAAGAAAGTAATAGACGAGCTGAAGCAACACCACCTCGAGGATTTTATTTAAGCAACACGGGATAATAAAGAAGAAGACGAAGAAGACGAAGAAGAGAATAATTAAATAAACAAAAACTGATATTTTCAGAAGCAATAAATCAAGTTAAAATGCATCTGGTTATAATCTAGAACACTTATAGCTTTTTAAATTGAAATAATGAGAGTGTTCTGTGGGGGTGAGGGAATAACATAACAAGCAGAAAATTAGTTGACCTCCTCTTAGAAAAGTAATGTTTGTTACGCCACTGAGGGACGAAGATTAAATGGAAATGCCATTGTGTAGGTGCTGGAAGGAAATGAAGTTTAGATAGATAAGAGGAAAAGAAATCGAAGTTGAACAGTGGGGCGCCAATCCAGGGCGGTACGGTGCATATGTTTCAACTCGGGGGACCAACATCTACGTATCATTTATACAATGACTTTCATTAAATATATCGTATCTTCCTTCTAACACACAATGTGCCTAACTCTCAAAAAGACGGAACATATCGATCTTCCGCTTACACAAACCAAGACCTCTTCATGATAATCAAATAGAATTGTACCTATTGAAAATACAGAGTGATTGGGAGTGAAGTTCCCATTTTTAAATAACAAGTACTAAATCGTATCTCATAAAATTGATGTGTTTCAATTATTTTTAGTTAATAACCATTGTGTATTATTACAGCTCTCAGCTGCTGAATTCACAGTTCCACAATTTCGGTTTACCTTATTTTTTTATCTCCCAATTGATAATCTTAATCAACATAATAATAATAATAATAATAATAATAATAATAATAATAATAATAATAATAATACTTTATTTATTCTGGCAGAGTTAAGGCCATGAGGCCCTCTCTTCCACTCAACCAGCACCAATACAAATAAATATTTGACAAATATAGATATACACTATACTAATTATAAACAGTTAAAGATACAATAATGTAGCAATGTAAATTTCATGTACAAACAACATTTTATAGGGTAATAACAATAATGATACGATAATAATAATAATAATAATTATTATTATTATTATTATAATTATTATATAAATATGATACATTATACGAAAAACACCAATTAATATACAGGGTGATTCAAAATTGACTTTACAACTTTACAAGCTTATAGAAATTTATTTAGAAGACCTACAGAATTGGTTTTAATGTCATATGACAGCACACCTGATCAAGTTTTCACCGACATAGTTTTATAGTACCTAGTTCTCTCACCGTGTGCGCTAACGTAGTTCATATCAAAATGGCTGCTTTCACAGGTGCCGAGCGTGCTCGTTGTGTGTTTTTGTTCGAAGAAACTAAATCTGCGACAATTGTTCAGCGTAGATTTCGTACCCAGTATGGTAAGGATTCTCCTAGCAGGCCAACAATTTATTCTTGGCACCAAACATTTGTTAGGACTGACTGTTCTGTTAGTCATTCCAAGCATACTGGCCGTCCACGTACGGCTGAAGCTGTGGTTGAACAAGTGAGGGATAGCTTTGCTCGGAGCCCTAGCGCACGCGGTGAGAGAACTAGGTAGTATAAAACTATGTCGGTGAAAACTTGATGAGTTGTGCTATCATATGACATTAAAACCAATTCTGTAGGTCTTCTAAATAAATTTCTATAAGCTTGTAAAGTTGTAAAGTTGTAAAGTCAATTTTGAATCACCCTGTATATACCTTACACTGGATAATAATGAAGTCGAGTTTAGAGCAAATATAAATTTAGATTTCTTTTAAAAGATGCCAATGTCCGGCAGCCCCTTATTTCTTGTGGTAGGGAATTCCAGTTGCGAGAAGTGAAGATGGTATATGACATGGAGTGATGTGATGTCCTATGTTGCGGTATATTAAGCAAGAGACTATGTTGTGATCTTGTGTTTAAGTTATGGTTTGACGATAGATACTGGAAACGGGATGATAAATAATTGGGAATCGAGGTATGTAGGATCTTAAATAGGAGAATTAGACAGTGCGATTTTCTTCTCTCTTTTAGATGTAGCCATGATAATTCGTGGAAAAATGGAGAAATGTGATCGTATTTTCGAACATTAAATGTGAATCTGATACACATATTATGGACACGCTGCAGTTTGTCCGACAATCCGTCTAACCGTTATTTAAGTTCTACTCAAGTAAATAATTGAATTCTGATCGCATTGCTGTTACCTCTTTATTAATATTGCCTGTACTATACATTAATTGGACGGCAAAGAGCTCTAATTAGCTATATTAAACTATTTTATACGAGAAAATCCATCGTAATGAAATGAGTAATTTACCCATAATTTTTTTCATCTCTTATACTTAGAAATTCGGGAATTAAAAATACATAATAATAGCTTATTTTCCTAATACAATGAGTACCTATACCCTAAAATCCCTGTTGTAAATCATAAGATTGCTGAAAATTCCAAACAAATAAAATGTTTATTTCCAATTGAAAATATATTTCATTGCGGAATTCCATATACGTTCACAATCTAAATTCAGTTCAGTGTATAAATAAATAAATAAATAAATAAATAAATAAATAAATAAATAAAGCCTGATATGTCCCTTTAGGGCAAAGGCCTCCCTGTATAGGGGTTAAGCTCTATTGTGAGTGTCACCCGGTGAGCTACTCCGTGGTGAGAAGTTGACTTCGATGTAGCACTTGGTTTGTATACACTGTCTGTTCTGTGATTAGTTAATGCACAGTTGGCTCTCCATCGTTCTCCAGCTTTTCCTGCATCTGGCGACTCAGGACCATTGCGCCCCTGCTCGTTCTTTGAAGATGTCAGCCCATCGTCGTCTTGGTCTTCCGCACTGCCTCTTGCCTGTTTACGGGTCCCACATGGTTGTTTTTATTGTCCAACTATCGTCCTATATTCTTGCGACGTGGCCTCCCCACTTCCATTTTTTCCTGATGGCTTGTTGTGCAGGATCAGTTGTTGAGGACATCGCTTGAAGTGTTGTATTCGAGATTCTGTCCTTCAGAATTATGCCTATGATTTTCCTCTACATTTTCCTTTGGCATACTTGGAATGTGTACTTCACTTTGGCAGTAAGATTCCACGTTTGGCAGCCATATAACAGTGTTGGAAGAACACAGGTTTGTAGTGTTTCCATTTTGAGTTTCCGGTTGAGTGACTTGTCCAGCAATATAAATTTCAGTCACCAGAACGCTTTCCAGGCGTGAGCTATTCTTCTGCTTATTTCTTTCTCTACTTTCTGATGGAAGTAGAATACTTGTCCTAAGTAGTAGTAGTAGTAGTAGTAGTAGTAGTAGTAGGACTTTATTAGACAAAAAGTAAGATATTTACAATATTATTTACAAATATGGGTCGCACGGGCAGTAAGCCGTACGTGCTGTTGACAGTCCGTTACAATAAAGTAATAATTGGTACTTTGTCCTAAGTATATGTACTCGCTTACATATTAAAGATCCATTCCATCGACTTTGATTGGGTTTTCCGGACCATTTGACATAATTTGTGTCTTGCTTTTGTTCATCGAAAGGCCTGCAATTTTGCTAGTTTCTGATAGCTCTTGTAGCATTGATTGGAGTTGTTTAGGGGATCAGGCGAACAATACCACGTCGTCAGCGAATCTTAAGTTGGATAGCCTGCTCCCGTTTATATTTACTCCGTATTTCTTGCTCCAGATTAGTTTTCGAAATATGTCTTCAAGCACGCATGTAAAAAGTTTAGGAGAAATTGGGTCGCCTTGTCGTACTCCTCTTTTGAGACTGAATGGTTGTCCCATAATTTCTGTCTTCACCTTGGCATAGCTTTGGCTGTGGATCTTATCCAGAACGCGAATGTACTTGTGTTCGATTCCTTGGGTGTGTAATCCCTGTAGGACACTTGCATGTTCTACTGAGTCGAATGCCTTGTTGTAGTCGACGAATGCTAGATATAATGTATGGTGGTATTCAACTGTCTCTTCTATTATTTGGTTAATTGCTAGTAAGTGAATATTATGCAATTCATAGTTATTTACATGTCATACATTTTAAGATTATTTCTATTTGTCAGGTAGAGAAAACCAACTATAATGACTGAGAAACCCGGCATGCTGAGCACACGTCACCCCTACACTGGCTGGATGATCGTCTACCTCTGTTATTAATACATGTGGATGTGAGGCAAGCAGCCGGATGGTAGGCCAAGGGCCTTCTAAGCCTGTCGGACCATGGATTTGTTTTTCTTTCTGCATCACTTGTAATGAATTTTGCTATTTTAAACATGCTGAGGTCAACATTATAATCGGATTTCCTTATTCTGCTTACAGGAGATCCAGAGGAAAGGCGTCCTGGAGGTAGATCAAGAATGAGGTGGAAGAATAACATTGAGGGAGGTGAAGTAAACATAGAATGTTAGGAAACAGTAACTCAGGATACGGATGTGTGGAGAGTTATATTCGTGCAGCTATGAACAGCCGGGTACGATAGTGCCAACAAGTTAGTTAATTCTGTCGGAATATGAAAATAAATTCAATATTATTATTATTATTATTATTAATTATTATTATTATTATTATCATTATTAGATACTACGAATTAAATTGGTATGGACATGAACGACGAATGCAAGAAGAAAGTTTACCCAGAAAAACATTCCAATGGTGTCCACCTGGAAGAAAAAGGAAAGGAAGACTTCGAAACTCCTGGATGCAAGAAATTAATACTGGAATGAGAACAAGAGGACCGGAAGAAATGGAGTGGATGAATAGAGACGAGTGGAGAAGGAAAATAAAACTTAAGGCGCAGAAAGATGCTTAAACACTGATAATCTGTATATAAATACAAATTATTCTACTTCTTCCTTCCAAGTATTAGGCCAAGGCCAGTTACGATCCTATAGAAAATTTTCCCTCCAGCGTTTCATAGGACGGCCCAGTGATCTTCGTCCTCTTGGTATATAATTATAAACAGCTTTGGGGATCCGATTTGAACTCATTCTTTCAAGATGGTGTTTCCAATTTAGTTGGTACTGTTTAATATATTCCAAAATTGGCGTAGTCTTAAATTCTTTTAAGATATCGGTGTTCTTTTCCGATCCCATCTGGTGTAATCCGCTGTTCTGCGCATGAAACAAATTATTATTTATTGTTGACAACACAAATAATTTGCTTTGAATAATAATAATAATAATAATAATAATAATAATAATAATAATAATAATAATAATAATAATAATAATGACCATCCATAGTAATTCTGCCCGAAGGCAGGTCCTTCACTGCAATCATAGCATTTTCATGCTATGCTTGCAGCTTTACTAGGGAATTGTACAGCTCGAGACCAAGCTCTGTGTGTTTGCTTGGGGAAGTGTGGGGAGTGGGAGGAGGTACACTTCTCTGCTTCTCATAGTACTAACAGCTGAGACATCAAATTCCTTTCAGACACACGGAGCTCGGTCCCGAGCAGTAGGTGTGGTAGCTTCCCATTACTTTCCACACCGGTGAAGGATGATGATGATGTTGATTATGATAAGGAAGATGATGATGGCCATATGATTTCGGGGACCGTTTGGGCCTTAAAGGTTTCCTGACATTTGTCTTACAGGTGAGGATAAACCCCCATAAAAACCTCACCTAGAAAAATGTCCCGACCGGGAATCGAACCCGGGCCCGCTGCGTGACAAGGCAGCACGCTAACTCGAGACCACAGCGGTGCACATAATGACAACAACAACAATAATGATAATAATAACAACAATAATAACAATAATAATAATGACAGATAGATAGATCATCGGTTGATTAACGTCTTTGACATCATCCGATTCCTAACAGCCAATTTTGTTGGTCCATCCAATCTCCTGGTTGTAGATGTTTCGTTCTTCCTCGTCTTCCCTCAGGTTTCCATTCCAAAAAAATATTTTGGTAGCCGATTCTCGTTCATTTGCTGGACATGTCGATATCATCTTAACTGATGAGTTTCAATATAATCTAAAATAGTGTCTTCAATCTATTTTTTTTCTCCCTTTTAACCTAATTTATACTTTTTCTCTTTTTGAAATTCTAGTTGCCTTTCGTATAAAATTCATTTCAATTGCCAAAATATAGTTTTTTTGTAGTTAACGGCCAAAGATCTGCTCAATAAGTGATTATGCTTTTAACAATTGTATGATATGTATTAATTGTATTTTTGTTACTTGTATTTTTATCCCCCAATATTCCATTGGGGCAAGCAATTGCAAATTTTCCTTTATTATTTTTATTTTTCATTTCCTCTTCACAACTTCCATTTTTATTTACGTTAATTCCTAAATATGTGATCTCACTACAAGATTTTATTTTTTTCTCCAGTCTCCAAAAATAAATTTCGTTCTGGTTCACCAATTGATAAATATTTTTGTTTTCTTCATGTACAAAATTAATTCTCATTTATCATATCAGGAGCTCGGTGGAGAATGGACGAATCTGATAATTGTAGTTTATTTACATTCGCCCTTCTTCCCCCGAGCTCCTGATATTCTTCTATTAATTTTATAGTCACATATTCTAAATCTTCATAAACTTATGCAATTAAAAGTTGATCAGCTGCAGTATGCAAGTTGTACAAAGTTTTATTGTTTGAAATAGGAATTCCATGCTTGAACACTTTGTACTCCAATTCTTTCACATTTCATGTACTGTACGTATATTTTAAACAGAGTCGCAGATAGACAACAACCTTGACGTAGACCTTTATTTATCGAAAAACCATGTGACAATCTACTGCCTATTTCAATGTTATATATGCAATTGTCACGTAAATTTTGTATAGCTTTATTATAGTCTTAAAATTGCATTGGTTTTAAAGCAATCCATAGTTTCTCTATAGGGACAGTGTCGTATGCTTTCTCAAGATCTACAAATAGTAGATGCAAAGATAGTCCATACTGCAATTTCCTTTTCTGTACCTGAGTAATGTAAAATAAATTGTCAGTTGTGGAACAAACTGCTCTAAATCCTGACTGTTTCTCTAATTCCATATCACTATACTTATTTTCAAATAACATTTTAGTATACGCCCATGGAGTCTACTCATAGTACTTGACACTCTTATACCTATATAATCTACATATTGGTCTTTTTTCTCATTTTTTATGGATTGTCGAACTGTATCATAGTTTCCATTCTTCAGGAACTTTTTCGCCATTCATAAATGTTGTAAATAATGTTCTCAATCGTTCAAATACATGGTCGGATCCACGTTTTAATTCCGCTAGTATTCCTCCTGGACCACTAGCTCTTTTATTTTTTAAAGATTGAATATTCATTTTAATATCCTCTATGTCCAATTGTATATGTTCATGTTCATTTATTTCAGAAATATTTTGAACGTTATCTAATTTAAATACCCTGTTTTCTGATAGTAGTGATTTAAAATAATTTTCCTATTCAGTCATAGGTATTGGTTGTACATTTGTTTGCCATTTTTTATTTCTCCATTTTTTTAATTACTCCAAGATTCAGTACTTCGTTTTCCTCCATTACATGTTTGAATTATTGGACAATTTTGTTCCCAGCTCTAATTTTTAGCTTCCGTAAATATCTTTCTAACTCTTAATTGAGCTTCCTTATATTGCGTTTTGTCTTTCAGATCTTTGGTATTCAACCACGTTAAATATTTTTCTTTTTTGTTTGCTATTTCTTTTGTAAAGTCCTCATTCCAAAAATATTTGAATTTATTTACTTATCTATTTGCTTCTCCTAAAGTTTCTTTTGCCGCCTGATGAATAATTTTTATTATATAGTTGCATTCTTCCTGAGCATTGTCAAATGTGGAGATTAGTAACTAATCACCTAACCTTTTCTTATACAGAAATGATGTGCTTTCATTCTCCAAACTATCCAAGTTACATAGAGTTATTGACAAGTCATGATAACTGTCCTCTTCATTTTTAGTTTTATTTAGCCTGTCATTTTTACATTGGAATGGAAATAATATTTTTTCATTCAATAAATAATGATCACTTCCACATGATAATCCTCTACATGCCCTTACATCCTGGGTCTTTAAAATTTAATGCTTCTTAATAATTATTTCAAAATCTATTATCGATTGTATAAGAAGAGTATCTTCGTGCCAAGTGAATATCCCTATGTTGTTAAGTGAATATTGTTCACAAAATCCTATCAATCTTCCACCATTGTCATTTTTCTCAAATTCTCCACATGGTCCAACTACATCATTATCTATCTCTTTGCCGAGTCTGCTATCAGTTAATATTAATTTTTCTTGGGGTTCTTATCTCATCCACAATAGAATTTAATGTAATATAAAATTTATCTTTTATTAAATTTTCATCCTCACTAATTCGATATATTCCTAATATAGAGCATCTTATATAAAAAAGAAAGATATATTAATTTTATATTTGTTTTCATTTATTGCTTCCCATTTTGTGATATATCTCTTATATTTCTTCCTGATAAGCACTGAATCCCCTCTTAGAATTTTCATTCTATTTAACACCACTGTTAATATGTACATATGATCCTAAAATTTCTATCCCTTCTCCTATCTTGTTTGTTTCTGAAAGTATGATGAAGTCCAGTTTCAAATTTTCTATCTATTTCAGCATTCCTTCCATTATATTTCATACGCTTTGAACATTCCATGCTCCAAGTAGCAGAGTTATTTTGCGTACGTTGATACGTCTTACTTTTAATCCGACCGGCTTATCTCTATTAGGCTTTTTGTATTGTATTTTTTTCTGATGGGAGGGAGCTGGCCTACCGCATCAGCCCCCAACGTGGAGGACCAGGTTATTTTTCAGGTGTCCATCCTTAGATCGTTGCTTCCACTACAGCTAAGAGCCTGATCTGCCCTTACTAAGGAAGAATTGAGAGAAAATATTTATAACGGCCAATAATAATAATAATAATAATAATAATAATAATAATAATAATAAAATAATAATAATAATAATAATAATAATAATAATAATAATGACAACAATAGCAATAACAGTAATAATAATAAAAATAATAGTAATAATGATGATGATAATAATAATAATAATAATAATAATAATAATAATAATAATAATGATAAAAATAATAATAATAATCTTCTTGTAAGCCCTGGTTTCCCTCAACGAGATTTGGCGCTCTCCCCCTACAGAGAAGATATTGAACCATACTAATTTAGTTACACTTGTTTTCGTATAGATGTCATTGCACTGTCCCGTGGTCAGCGTTCCGCCTCATACTGACAACTAGGAAACCACGGTAGTACTAGGATGGGAAAATTGGGTAAATTTTGCTTAGAGGACTTTTTATTCAGGCTTAAGGATATTTTACGAGCCTGAAAATCTTCAGACTTGGGACCCATGGCTTAACGTCCCTCCCGGACTTGCTCCTCGGATTTTTTCATCCTAAGAAAATCCTTTGATCCCGGCCGGGTTTGAACCAGCGACCCTCGGGACCAGAGGCAAGGAGCATAACCACTAGTCCATCGCGGCCAATAATAATAATAATAATAATAATAATAATAATAATAATAATAATAATAATAATAATAATAATAATAATAATAATAATAAATTATAATGAATAATAACTAATAATAATAAATTATAATAAATAATAACAAATAATAATAATAAATAATTATAATTAATAATAATAATTATAGAACGAAACGCGCACAAATGTGCATTAGATTTGGTCTCTACTGTATGCCAGCCACGATTTTGTTGTCTTTAAACAGACATTGAAATGGAATCTTGCACACGATCTATCACAGAGCTTATACACGCAGATAGTTTGAAATTTTGCAGAGTTTTTCGTAATATCCATGCACTGCCAGTCTCGTTTCCTCACTGCGTATCTTGTTGTTTCGTCCCGTCCAGATCCGATTGGTCATCGCATCTGTTGCGATGAAATCGTCGGGTATTTATTTTATCTTATTTCCTTGAATATAGCTTACTGTTTATTAGCTGACAGCAGGAACGTTGTACATAGATCTTCCACGAAGAACGTTTCCCGTGCTAACTCTATGCAAGTCTACATAGAGCAATTTTCAATATCTCCAATGCGGCTTTTGGGACTCTTGCTTTCACTTTTTCGAAGTTGATTAGGTCTCCGTAACTGAGTTGAGTCCATATGAATTGTATTCCATATGTTACCATGGGAAGTATTTTGGCCTCAAAAGTTTCATGGCTGTTGCAAGTGACAGTTGTGCGATGTTTTTTCTCTGTTGTATATGGCAATTATAGCAGCTGCTGCTCTCTGTTTTTGTATGTACTCTCACAAATAGAGTAATAAAACTGAGAAGTTCTAAATATAAATATATTTTATTTGAGTTGAAGTAATAAGGGTATAGTCGTTGACTGTGTTCATGAAACTGCAAACATGTGCCATAAATACTGATGGTATGAAAAAGCTATACTGACTTACGCATTGAAGGCATTGAGAGAACAACCTCGTGTAAAATATTTTCATTCCGATAAACAAAGAAATCTCACTAGTTGGATTACATACTCTTAAAATAGATATTTTCCATTTATTAAATAATGTAACAAGTGAAAATATTCACATATTTCTGCACAATTATTTAATAAAGACAGGAATTAGATGGTAAAAATATATTTTCAGTGAATTCGTAGGCCCATTTTAAATAAAATTTTGTACAAATAACTAAATATCCCGGTGGCTACAACCTAAATAACTGCACGCTGCGCTGTGCCAACTTTTTATTATTTTCAGAAAAGAGTAATAATTACATATAAAAGTTGATAATTCTATAATTGCAATAAATATTATAATGATATGAATATTTCTACCTAATTTCTTATACATAACTATATATATATATATATATATATATATATATATATAGGCCTATATATATATATATATATATATGCGGTAGAATATTCAATACGGTTTACTACTTTCCAACTTTTTTTTATGTACAGTAGTTAGGAGCTGTTCTGCCTTTGTGTATATCCATCCATAGTAATTCTGCCCGAAGGCAGGTCCTTCACTGCAATCATTGCATTTTCATGCTATGCTTGCAGCTTTACTAGGGAATTGTAGGTGTGGTAGCTTCCCGTTGCTTTCCACACCGGTGAAGGATGATAATGGTAAGGATGATAATGATAAGGATGATAGCCATATGATTTCGGGGACCGTTTGGGCCTTAAAGTTTTCCTGACATTTGTCTTACAGGTGAGGAAAAACCCCGATAAAAACCTCACCCAGAAGAACTGCCCCGACCGGGGATCGAACCCGGGCCCGCTGCGTGACAAGGCAGCACGCTACATCTAGACCACAGCGGTGGACAATTTTGTGTATATATCATTCAATTATTTTTAATTTGTATTGTATTATTTATTTCTACTTGTATTATTGTTCAGTTTGGCCAGATACAATTTTTGAATCTAATATTATTGTGATATTTGTTGAATGTGATATTTGTTTGTCTGGTGAGTAGACGAGGAGGCTACATTGTTTTAACTCAACCAGGCTAAGTAAATAAAGAATTATAATAATAAAAAATAATGTATTTTTACGGTACCTAATACTACGTATTGATTTTACGTTTCCATGTATTATTGAATACACGGTTATCATAAGTAATGCCACGAGTGTTTTCCAATTTATCTAGAGAATATGGAAATCAAGAGTGACATTTTTAGGACTATTTAACGAATAAAATTAAGCTATCTACGCACAAATAATTATTTAAGTATAGTTATTTTAAAATATGTATACATTTAATGTAAACGGCGATGTTTGAAAACAAATGAGAAACGATTGGTACGTTTCATTTGGTTCTTTTGTTCATCACTGCAACCAGATCATATTATTTATTGCCAAAGGATCGCAAAATTGTAAGAATGCACCCTAGTGGAGAAAACATGAAACACATCAAGCTGTATATTAATTCATTTATGATGTTCTATGATCTAAATACGACAATTATATTTATCTGAAATTATATTACATGACAAAAAATACATTTAAGAAAGTGCAAACAGTGGTTTCTTTTTTTTGTGGTATAATCAATTGCTACAAATGTTTTTATATTTACTCCCGCATGGGCTATGTGTTGACATTCATGCACTATATATAGAATTAGGTAGCCATATTTCTTAGGGAGTCAGTCACTGCAAAATAATGCTTAGACCTATTCAGAATGTTAAAAAGGAGGTGCTTTCTTTATTATAAAAAACTTTAGTTGGTAAATTCTAGGAGAAACACGACTATGATCCGTTGTAAATAAAAAATAATTGAAATGTGATTGGTCATTGACTCCCATTTGGGGCATGAGTTAAATAGTCATTGTAATTGTTAAAGCAGAGTAATTTGCCAGATGTTTTATGGTATTTAGGTTTACAGAATTAGATTAAATAAAGAATAATACGTCTTTCAATTTGCAGATGTCCATTCATATTATAGTTCAGCGTTTGTGTGAGGTTTGTACGACTCTTATTATGAGTTCTGTGATTTCGTAAGCTGTGCACAAGCAAGAAAAGGAAATGTGAAGACACTTTTTTTTCCTGGTCAATAATAAAGCAGAATGTTGAATTTGCGATTAGTTTCTTTAGCATATACCATAGGCCTAAAGCGACATTACGACACCAAATACCTGTCTTTTTATGATAAACTAGCTAATAACCGGCGTGCGCTGCTACGCCTAAATAAAAGAAAATTAATGTGCTTTTATGTTTAGTTGAACAAGTAAATGGAAAAATAATTTAAATTTTTATTTTTAGAAACCCCATGCTGAGAACCCGGCGATGTCTGGGAATCTACTCATCCCGATCTTCTTGGCATAAATGAGCTAGAAGACCAAATTCGTTATTGTGAGTTATGCGTAAAACAATACCCGCCATGTGTTGCTATGCTTTTGCACAGGAATTTACGTACTAGTCTCGATCTTCCTGGCATTAATGAAAGACAAAAATTGTTATTGTGAGTTATCCGTAAGAGATAAACATATGTTGTCGCAGACTATTTTGTAGATATTTGAGACATTCAATTCTGTGTACATTAGTTTTGTGCATTTGTTATGATGTAGGCAGCCTAAGCCACATAAGCGTCCAAAGAGCTACTTTTTCACGTTTTCCACTACAAAGGGTCATTTTTAAGGGTGTAGGAATTGAGTATCACAACTCTTTTATAGCCTATGCTCATCCCGGGAGTCCCCTGAATATTTTGCAAAATCCCTATCACAATCGGATCAACGGTTTGGCCGCGCTTAAAGTACAAACAAACATATTTTTTTTATATATTAGATTACGTAAAGGCAAATTATCTGAACTTAAAACTAAATTTTGGAGCAAGGTTGTTAATAATTGCTGAACAGATGCGAAAAGGCGTTTCTCCCTTTTACCCGCATGCAGGTGCACTCACAATGAAACATTACAACAGACAAGTGTCAGCCTATCTGGCGTAGAGTTGAATAGGAGGTGCAGGGTTGAATAGGAGGGTCTTTCCACACTTTTTGAGCACTTATAATCAGTGCTTGCTTTACAGATATTGAATCCCATTGCAATATCTCAGTTTAACAACTCACCTTACAGATACAGTTCTTCTAACATTACACAGGCCACCCAACCTTAAAGTGGCACAACCTGTCGGGAGAGAGATTTTAATATGTGGATAACATAAATTTTTGACTGCTCAAGGTCATGCAGAGATTCCCCGAATAACTTTAAAGGCATCTGTTTTTTATAAAATACGTATTCAGTCCAGTATTTCCATTAGAAGTTCGCTACTCACTATCAAAAATTATTTAAAAAATCTAAACTATATTAGACGTTGAGAGTGTTACTCGTATATTGAAAACGGACTCGGAGTACCCTACAACTGAAACTAAAAGGTTGTTCTGGAGCTGATTTTATGACAGATGACGTCACTCTGGTAGATGTAAACTCATTCTTGACACAACTGATATTCGCATGCATAACGTAAGTATGTGTATGCATATACTTAATTTTAAATCATACAGAAATTTACGATATTTGTTTACGTTCGAAGTGTAATCCATAAATGCGTATGAAAAAGTATAGTACATAATTGTGAACATTGATCTCATTAGCACTGAGAGTGGGGGAGACTGCACCCTCACGACCCATCTATGAACTCACAAAGGAAACAAACTACATAGAAGATCTACGACTGAGAATGCTACAAGCCCTTACCAAGAACTTTTAAACAACAGGAGAGAATAACAGAGAATGATAGGTGCTGATTTCTACACCTCAGGAGCTATGCTGGACAGAAACCGGACGAAAACCTACCAAGGGTTAAGGCATGTTGTAACACGATACGCGATACACGGCTTTCATCATAAGGTGTGCAGAATCAAGAAATATCACGAACCAAGTGAGAAGTGCATGTGTGAATTGTGTGGCGGACAGTGCGACCGATATCATATACCGAAAAGCCCAAGAAACACGAAATCGCTGAATGACTACAGCAAAGACCAAAGAAAAATCAATGCCCATTAGGGCGAAACTTTCTTCTTATTATTATTATAGGTACTCACGGCCCTACGTCTGCTGATATTACGTCCTGAAAATCAGGTGCAGTTCGCTAAGTAAAGCTTTCACTATAGACTGCTGCTCGCCATATCCATTGCCTATAGAGAAACACAAAAATATTCAGCTAATATTGATTGAAAATTCCACGCGGATACATTAGCTAAGTTAACTAAATGTCAGCTAAACTACCTAAACCTGCCCAACTTGCCCACATGTAACTAAACGTAAGGAAATAGAGGGTTTTCACGGGTTTGATGTTAGATTTATGTGAAATTCAAATCCATTGTTCTTTTCTTTGATCATTACATATCTCATTCCTCTTCAGTAGGAAGCAAGTGCAACCGAAATAAATTAAACGGTGCCATATTCCGATGTTTAACAGAAACTAACACTCATATGAAATTAAAATTTCCCGAATCTAAAAATCTGAAATGAGCGAAAATGTGAGCATGAATTTGCCTCTTCACCAAAATAAGCGCAACAAATTAGTATACTTATAAACATATGAAATTGAAATAGTCTTTTCATCAAAATATCCGCATCAAATTCGTCTATTCATAAAAATATGCTTATTAAATTGCCCCTTTATCAATTTTATATGTCCCGTAAATATGCACGCTAAATAGCATCTAGCGGGAACTTCAGTAACCTTTCGTGGATTATTCGCTGATAACGCCACAAAATGTTTGCTATAGCGTAAAAGTAATTAGACATGCAACAGCTATAACATTGGACATGATTAGCAACTAGTGGTCCGTGTGAAGATATGTACGGCCTCAGAATTGCTCACCGTTACTAGTTCAGCCTTACATTAATCCATCACGTCAACCACGGCAATATGTGAACAATGCCTACATATACCGGCGTAAACATGTATTTTGTAAATTAAATTGTAAATTTGTTCCACCTCAAGCTTAATTTCAGTTACAATTTTACATAAAACGCCGAATTTATTAGCGGTCACGGTATAGAAGTTAGGGGGTACTTCTGTAGCAGAGGTGCTAGATTTGTTTTCCAGCATGCCGAGGATTTGATTTTTACCCAGGGAATAGGTGTTGAACGGGGTCCTAGCTCCCCGGAAATCTACAAAATATAATTATTTACAGTACTTTATTTGTAACAGGCTTCCGTAGCAATTGAAATCAATACATCACACTGTAATTAAGAGATTATGAGAATAATACATATAATTTTAATAATGATGATGAAGACTGAGCTCCAGTGAATGCCAGTGAAATTGTCAATAGAGGAAGGAAAATGAAAATAAACATTAATGTTGAGAATGGCTGTCAGATAAAAAAGGCATATCCGATATATAAAAATGAATGTTTGTTTGTTCGTTCGTACTTCATGCGCTGCCATGATATTATATTCTTAGCATATTCACTGCAGTGCCCTAAACCGACTCGAAAGACTATTACGTATAGAGACTTAAAACATATAGACAATGCAACCCTAATTGAAGAAGCTATGCAGATGCCGTGGCATTCAATATGGACGCTGCATTCTGTAGATGAAAAAGTTGAGACACTAAATGACTTTATACTACAATTATACAACAGACATGCCCCACTAAAAACTAAACTCGTGAAACGACGCCCTGCACCCTGGATGACTCTTTCAATTCGTAACTTGATGACTGATAGAGACGCAGCACATAAGAAATATAGACTCAACAAAACAGACACAAGTCTCACTCAATATAAACAGTTACGTAACAAGACAAATCAAGCTATAAGAAACACCAAACTTAGACATTTATACAACCTAACAAATACCAATACTTCAGAAATCTGAAAAAAACTTGAATAGAATGGGAATTGTGAGAAAAGACACACAGGTAGACAAATTACCTGTTTCCCTGGACACACTCAATAATCACTTCACAGGTATAAACTACTACTCCAAAGGATAAAGAACAAACAATAAATGAATTATCACTGACAAATCAACCCGACAGAGAACATTTCCACTTCTCATATGTTACAGACTACGACGTAAAGAAAGCCATAATGCGAATAAAAACCAAAGCAGAAGGAACTGACCGTATAAATATTACTTTATTGAATAAAATAATCGAAGCTATACTACCTACTATAACTCATATTTTTAACTCCTCACTACAAACTTCTACATATCCCTCATTGTGGAAACAAGCCCTCGTACGTCCACTGCCTAAAGTTAAAACGCCCTCAACCCCGAACGACTTTCGACCCATTAGCATTTTACCTACTCTTTCAAAAGCTCTGGAACGATTAGTCCATAAACAACTGACTGAATACCTAAATGATTACAACCTTCTAGATCAATTTCAGTCAGGCTTCAGGACAGGACACAATACAAATACTGCTCTACTAAATATTTGCGAAGACATACGCGAAGCTGCTGATAATCGAAAACTTACCATTCTTACATTACTGGACTTTAGTAAAGCATTCGACACGGTAGACTTGGACTTATTGTTGCATAAACTTAAAAACCTCTTACTCTCTGATAGTGCCCACGAAATGGTTCAATTCCTACCTTCATGAGCGCCAGCAATCTGTTATAGGAAATCATACATTATGTTCTTCTTGGTCCTTCCGTAAAGCTGGGGTTCCACAGGGTTCGGTACTTGGACCTTTGCTTTTTTCAATCTACATAAATGACATATCTAACTCCCTAAAGCATTGCAAACATAATTTATTTGCAGACGACATGCAAATCTACATCCACACAGACAAATATTCACTAAATGACGCTGTTGCCAAAATTAACGAGGATCTTGACTCACTAATGACTTGGACAGTTAAATATGGACTGCAATTAAATCCTAAAAAGTCACAATCAATCATTATGGGTCATCAGAGACTATTATCTACAATTAACCTAAACACAGTTTCGCATGTGTCACTAAACGGAGTTCAAATCCCTTATAGTGAGACAGTAAAAATTCTAGGAGTATTTATTGACAAAAACTTAAATTGGAATACACAAATAAACCATACATGCAAAACAGTCTTCTCAATAATACATTCATTAAATCGTGTACGAAATTGTTTGCCATTCGCCCTTAGGAAAATGTTAGTAGAAACACTTGCAATGCCCCATTTTGATTATTGTGACACTCTTTTTACAGACTTAAATATTATTTCCACTCAAAGACTTCAACGTGTTCATAATTCTTGCGCACGTTTTATTTGTGGTATTCGCAAATTTGACCATGTTACACCGTCCCTGGAACAATTATCGTGGTTTCGTCTAAGAGATCGTAGAACTGTCCATTCCCTATCCCTTCTCTATAAAATACTTCACACATCATCGCCTAATTATTTATCACGCCGCTTCATCAGACTATCCGACACACATAATCTTGACACTCGATCCCATCAGCACATTGTCCTTTATATCCCGCCTCATCACACTGTATATTATTCATTATCTTTTACGGTGTCACTTACCAAAACATGGAATTCCCTTCCACCCTATGTCAGAGACTGTCAAACTATAACATCCTTCAAAAACAAACTAAAGAATTATTTAATAACAAACTAACTTATACACCTCACTGATAGTATTCTTTTAGCAATATTAATATATTTAATTATTAATGTAAATAATATTAAGAATAACAAATATTTTTAATTTGTTTTGTTTTAAATATTGTATAATCGTAAAATTAGTTTTCTATATCTCATTATTTTCCTGTTTTTTATATACACTAGACAGGGACAATTTAATATGTCTTGCTTGTATACATTTTATTATTAGTTTTAGTCTTAATTTTAACTAATATTAACTGGTTGTATTATAGATCGTAATATGTATATTAGATATTATTTTTTGATCAAATTTTTACTTAGTGTTCAATATTAGAGTTAATTAAGATTGTTATATTCTTATGTAATATATGTTTGTCCTGGTGAATGGAAGAGAAGGCCACATGGCCTTAACTCCACCAGGCTAAATAAATCTTAAATCTTAAAAAAAAAAATACCGTTCATCCGATTCTGATGGGACTTTTTGCAAAATGTTCAGGCGAATCCCGGGATGAACATAGGCTGTAAGAGAGTTGTGATACTCAACTCCTACACCCTTAAAAATCGCCCTTTATAGTGGAAAACGTGAAAAAAAGTAGCTCTTTGGACGCTTAAATGGCTTATGCTGCCTAAGCCATAACAAATACTCAAAATTAATGTACACAGAATTAGATATCTCAAAAAGCTCTACAAAAATTTCCGCGACAGCATATGTTTATACCTCACGGATAATTCACAATAACCTTTTTTGTCTTTCATTGATGCCAAAAATATCGAGGCAAGTACGCAGATTCCTGTGCAAGCATAGCAGCACATGGCGGGTATTCGTTTACGGATAACTCACAATAACCAATTGTATCTCAGCTCATTTGTGTCAAGAAGATCTAGATAAGTAGATTCCCGGGCAACACCGTTTAATCAGCACGGGAAATCCTAAAATAATTACGATTACATTTACAATTATTTTTTTATAATCATAAGGAGTACACTAATTTTTGTCATTCAGCTCATTTACGCCAAGAAGATCGGGATGAGTAGATTCTCGGACAACGCCGGGTAAAAAACAAGGGGTATCTAAAAATAATTACGATTTAAATTTTTCATATTACTTATTTAACTAAACACAAACACATTATTTTCGCATTTCAGCTTATTTATGCCAAGAAGATCGGGATAAGTAGATTCCCGGACAACGACGGGTAATCAGCACCGGCTATCTAAAAATATAAATTTGTAATTATTCTTCCATTCACTTATTCAACTAAACATGAAAGCACATTAATTTTAATTACGGGTATTACGGTAGCTAGTATTTTATAAACAGTAGAAACAAAGGCTGGAAAAGTGAAGCTGTGAAATGGAGCCCTGATTGTAAATATAAATGTAATTGCTTTGGTCGCGCAAAATCACATAACAGAGAAAATAATAATGGAAATATGTTTGGAAATTGTGGAACCCTATGCACATCGCTTGTATGTATATTTGGTCATTATGGAACGGGGGAAATGAGACGTAAAACAAAGAAAACATAAATATTTTAATCGTCAATATCCGTTTCAATATACTGTTAGTGACGCTGATGGACAGGAGATCAAATTATCTAAACTAGCTAAAACCCGGCGTGCGCTGCTACGCCTAAGTAAATGATAATGTATTTTTACATTTAGTTGAATAAGTAAAAGTTAAAATAATTAAAAATGTATATCGTTATTATTATTAGATACCCCGTGCAGATTACCCGGCACTGCCCGTGAATCTACGTATCCCGAAGTATGTTGCATAAATGAGCTTAAAAACAAAATTCATTGTTTCGAGTTGTCCGTGCTGCTGCTCTGCTTGCCCGGGAATCAATTTAGCCCGATGTTTGGCATCAATGAAAGACAAAAATGGTTTTTGTAGAGTTTCTTGAGATATTCAATTCTGTGTTCATTAATTTTGTGCATTTGTTATAGTTTAGGCAGCGCAAACCATTTAAGCGTACAAAAACCACTTTTATTATATTTTTTTAATACAAAGGGTGATTTTTAAAGGTGAAAGGCTTTAGCATTAAAACTCTCTTATAGCCTATGTCCATTCCGGGAATCTCCTGAACATTTTTCAAAAAACCCATCACAATCGGATGAACGGCATGGCAATGCATAAAATACGAACAAACAAACATTTTTATATATTATATGTAATCTAATTTTTGACTATTCATGACTTTCAAAAGCACAAGGGTCGTGTTGAATATATCGTAAGAAGATTAAAGAAAAGAGTTTTAACTCCACCGTCTGATGAAAGGCTGATCATCAGAATCACCCAAAGAAATATAGTAATGACATGTTGAAGATGTATGGAAGTTCTTAAATATACGGAGTTTATTTTTCCTTTAAAATTAGGCTTTGATACTTTAATAGAAAATTCTAACATATTTCAACCATTACTTTAGGAAAAGATGCCCGGCGAAAGGTTTCATGACGACGGACTATAAACTGGTGTTATGCTTTAACACATACAAGTAACAGTGCATAAATAAAAGCAAACTTCACGTTTTAAGTGATAAATTCCGCCTTATTTCCATACGAGATTTTAAAATTGCCTTCATGACTGCAAAATGTGACACACGTCACGAATGTAACTCTATTAATATTGCTCTTCACAAATACAACAATGAAAATTGCATTTATTTTTTTTCATGATTGTTTCTGTTTTATACACAGGTATCCTCAACCAAAATATAATTTTTTTTCTACCACACTTCCCTATCTTGCGTGTCTGCTTCTGTCATATTTCTCTTCTTCACGTTGCCATTGTAAGTATTTCATATCCGAGGCTATATATTTTGGTTTTTAACATTATTTTTTTACAATGTATGAGGAGGTGGCCCATAGCATCAACCCCCAACCTGGAGGAATAGAGACTTTTTCTGGAGTACACCATAGATGACATACTTTCACTGCAGCTAAGAGAGTAATAATGATATTTACAATGCATTTTGAAATTACGATACCATGTATTCATAATCTAAGTCTGATTGGCCATATAAGAATAAGAATAAATTTTATTTACAAATAAATGTTATACACAGTATTGACACCCGAATGAGCAAGTGCTCGTGCTCGGGTGCAGTTCAGTTACACGAATAATACAAAATAGAAATATATACATTTAAAGTTAGGGGCCAGTTTCATTTTTACATAAATTATGGCACATACAAATAAAAAATAATAATGTATTGGGAATAAGACTTATTCTAACAAAAGAATTAATGGAATGGAGAATGTTACACATAAAATAATATAAATCATATAATGTAATGGATTATAACCAATAATACAGAAGAAAGTATTTAGTTATATGTTGATTTATAATAATACAAGCAAAAATATATGCTTTATATTTATTATTTTAAAATATTCAAATGATTAATTTTATTCACTTAATTAATTAAAAATAATTAATTTAATTGCTTTTTTTAAAACTAGCTGTGTTTAGTTTACTTAGTTCTGGATTGGATGTAATTAATTCATTATATAATTTGGGTCCTAGATATCTACTATGGTTAGGTCCAGAAGTTGTATAAAATTTTGGAACATGTAGCAAAGAAGTAGTATTTTGTCTTGTGCTATAAAAACTTCGATTGTGCTCTTTAAATTCGTTTTTATTTTTATGAAAATAAGTAAGCAATGTATGCTTGAATATTTGTTTAATATTTGGCACGTTGAATTCTACATAAGTTAAATTTGTAGGGTAATCTAAAGGTTTCTGCAAGCAGATTTTTATGATTCGTTTTTGTAGTAATGTTAAGGGAGAGAGAGAGAATAGAATTTGCGATTCCAACCCAACCTAATATTCCTTATTGGATTATCGATTGTACCAGAGCTAAGTAAACAGTTCGCAATACATACATTGGTAAATATGATCAAAGGATGATAAATTTGTGAATAGTTTTACGTAGTTTGTTACACAGCAAGGAAACGTGTTTGTCGTATCTTAAATATTGGTCTATTATAATACCTAGATATTTCACTTGTGTTGATATTCTCAAGGATGGACATGTGCAATATGCGTTATTACAATTATGTACTGTAATATCGTGACTGGGGTTTGAATGAAATTCATATATACCGCGTGATGTTAAAGAAAAAAGCTAAGCCCGCGAAATTATCTAGAACGTGCATACTCTTTTAAACAAGACAATTATTGTTACCTGGAGTGAAGTGATCAACCTCATCATCCATTTTTCTAATGAGAACAACGAGGCTGTAAACAACCATCCTACTCAGTTTGCTCTCGACCGTTACTTCGGCGGGTTGTAAATATTTTGTTCAGAGTAGCACATTGTGCCCAAACTCGTTACATTATTGAAGATGTGTAGGCCTACTTTGAAAATATTTGTAATAAAAATTAATTATTTATTAAACTTATTTAGATTAAATAATGTTATATTCTTGAATAATGTTGCTAAAATATAGGCTATATGTTGATAATGTGAACTACTTTCAAGTATATTTGAACTGAACCTAACTTTTTGTTACTTTTTGTTGTTTGAAGGTATGTCACAAATTCCCCTTAATCAATGTAATGTCCAATACAAAGTTTTCTAGCAGCAAGGTTTGAATAATTTAACCTTTTGACATCCCTAACAATAACATTTCTTCGACTTCTCGTTGTTTAGATTGGCAAAAAGCATGTTAATTAATTTTTTTAAGCGTGTGCTGATCAAGCACATTGCACCCGAAATCGAAGGTCACAATATTGAGCCCGACGGAAGGTTAAGGTCGGAAAATATTCAGACTCCCGATCTACAGCTTAAAGATCCTCCCATAGGACCAGTACCTTGGATTTTTCATCCTGAAAATTCATTGATCCCGGCCGTTTTTTAACCCGCGACCCTTGGGAATACAGGAATGAAACATAACCAATAGATCACCTCGGCAGACATAGGTAATATCCATCCATAGTAATTCTGCACGATGGCAGGTTATTCACTGTAATCATAGCATTTTCTAGCTTTTGCTTTGCAGCTTTACAAGAGAATTATAGGTGTGGTAGCTTCCCATTTTTTTTCCACACCGGTCAAAGATATGATTATGATAAGGAGGATGATGATGAAGGCCGGATGATTTTCGGGGACCGGCATACAGTGGTTGACAGTTCTTTTGTAAGTTTAACCTCTCACCTTATATGTACTTAATACATAACACACGCTACTCGGGCCTTAGAGTGGCAGAATCTGTCGGGAGAGGCGTTTTAAACTGTGCACCACGCACATACTCTTTGGCCACACAAGGACATGGAAAACCTCCCCGAATGAGTAATAACCTCAATGTCAGGGGCTTCTCCGAGATAACACAATATTTATACGAAACACGCTATTCACACACAATCATTCTAAACTGGCGAACATAATGATAATTATAAAGGCCAGATGATGTTCGGGGACCGTATGGGCCCAAACGTTTCTCAACATCTGTATTACAGGTAAGGAAAAACCCCGATACAAACCACCACCCAGGAAACTTGTCTCGACGGAGATCGAATCTGGGCCGCTGCGTACGAGGCAGCGACGCTAGCCCGAGACACAACGATGGATCATGGTACTACAATTTTATTTGAAATTAAACTAAATTCCATTGGCTGTTAATTGATCTAAAGATAAAGATTTATGAATTAAGAAATTTTGTGCAGCGTAAACCAATGGACTGCACATTCCTTCAGTGACCAAATACTGATAAAAATGCTATCGTAGGCAATATTCTTCTCAGCGTCAAACTTTTCGTTTTATCCGCTCACATTGCCAGGTATCACGTCAGTAGACAATGCATTAAAACATTCACGCCACGTTCTGAATAAATCCCTAGCTCTGTAAATATTTATAAATAATCATTACACTCTTTGTTTCAACTATACAAATTTTCAGCTTCCACAGGGACATAAGCTTATGTTCAGTATTTATTAAAAATTAAACATAATTTAAACGACAATATCACGTTTGTTAACTATTGTTATATTGTGCTTAGGCCGGCGAAAATAATTTTTTTACTTATGGATACTACTGGTTTCCTCGACCATATATCGAATTTTGCGAGGTTTTAGTTTTTACCCGCTGGAATATAAATAATTTATTACAATAATGTAAGTCAACCGCAGCGGTCTCGGAGTAGCGTCGCTGCCTCGCGTGCAACGAACCAGGGTTTAATCCCCGGTCGGCACCTGTGTGATGGTTTTTTTAGATTTTCCTCACTTGTGTACAAATATAAGGAAACTTTAAAATTCAAACGGTTCTCGAATATCATCTGGACATCATAATCATCATCATCATATTCGTCGTCAGGTTTAGCTTCAAATCGTGTGTGAATGATGTGTTTTGCCTTCATGTTGTGTTGATCTTGGTGAAGGCCTTGACATGGAAGACTAGAGGACTAGAATTGTCATAACTAACTAACTAACTCACTCGCACTATCGAGCCCGTGGGTTCATGGCCGTGTGAACATAAGCTCTCCATGTATCCCTATCCTAAGGCAATGTTTTCCAATCATCCCCTGTATAATCTAGTTCCCTCAAATCATAGTTAATGTTATTCTCCCACCTCATTCTTTGTCTACCAACTGGGCATTTTCCCCCTGGTTTTCCTACAAGAAGCTTCCATGCACGTCTTTCATTCCCCATTCGTGCCACATGTCCTGCCCATCGCAGTCTACGAGACTTAATTATTCTCGTTATAGTATCTGGCTTCCTATAAAGACCATGTAATAATTCATTGTTTACAGTCTTCTCCATTCACCTGTCTTTTCATCTCTCTTTGGTCCAAAAATTTTCCTAAGAACTTTATTCTCAAATACTCGTAATCTCCTTTCCTCCCTTAAAGTAAGAGTCTATGTTTCGCATCCATATAATATAACTGGTAGAATAATAGTTTTATATATTTTCAGTTTAACGTTTTTTGAAAGGAGTTGGGAAGTCAAAAGTCTCTGTAATGCATAATAACACGCATTTCAACAATTGAACCTATGTTTAATTTCTTTGCGCATCTCATTTCTGTTTGTGATTATTGTTCCTAGGTATTTGAATTCAGCCACTTCCTCAAAATTTCCCTCATTAGCTGTCCATTTCCATTATATAATGTATTTCTATGTGTGACCATATGTTTAGTTTTATTGATATTTACTTCCATTCCCAATTTCTTAGTGTTACTCAGTAGTGTGTGCGTGTTGGTCTTTAGTATCTCCTCGCTATCACCCAATAGTACTACATCATCAGCATAAACTAACAGCTTATTAATACCATTGAGTTGTAGGCCTTCTTCTCCCTCTAAAGATTTGATGGCATGCTCTAGTAGAATTATCATGATATTCAAATTTTTAAGATAAATCTACAGAGATCTGCACAATTAAAGAAAACCAAAAAAGCTGTGATTTATGAAATAGATCATAATACGAACGCGGTTTATCATAACCATAACGCGTCCTCAAATCGGCGCCCCGGGACACGACACGACTTCCTTGTCCATGATTGTCTCCTCCTTGCAAGGATTAAGGCTACAAGTATTATGGCTGATGTGTCCATCTCTTTCGTGGGTGTCCTCTATCTGTTTTTTTCATCCCCTATCTCTTTTTCCTCCACTTGGTTGATAGTTTAGACTTTTCCTGGACAATCTGTTTGTATCTATTCTGCAGACATATTCATACCATTCTCTCCTGTATTCTTCTATTTTATCTGTCAAACTGAATATATGTACTTCTTTACGGATATCTTCACTTCGTTTTTTATCCATTAAAGTATATCCTGCCAGAAATCTAAATACTTCATTTCTGCTGCTTCAATTCTTTTAATTGACTGTTAATTCAGAGTTCGCATTTTTAGCCATACAATATTGCAGGCACAGTCAATCTAATATATAAAAATGAATGTTTGTTTGTTTGTTCGTTACTTATGAGCGGCCATACCGTTCATACGATTGTGATGGGCTTTCTGCGAAATGTTTAGGAGATTCCCTGGATGAACATAAGCTATACGAGAGTTGTAATACTCAACTTCTACACCCTTAAAAAATCGTCCTTTCTAGTGGAAAACGTGTAGAAGGTAGCTCTTTGGACGCTTAAATGGCTTACGCTGCCTAAACCATAACATATACACAAAATTAATGCACACAGAATTAAATATCTCAAAGAGCTCTACAAAAATGTCAGCGACAGCATATGTTTACCTCTTACGGATAACTCACAATAACCATTTTTGTCTTTCATTGATGCCAAGAAGATCCAGACAAGTACTTAGTAACCTGTGCAAACACAGCAGCATATGGCGGGTATTCTTTTACGGATAACTCACAATTACGAATTTTGTATTTTAGCACATTTATGCCAAGAAGATCGAGATAAGTAGATTCCCGGGCAACAATGTTTTATTGTAGGTGAATCCTATAACCAGTTAAAGGTAAAACCATTGGATTTATCTGTGCACAAGGATTTACAAAATCTATCCTGAACAATTTTAATTCATTTCTGCAAAAAATACATACAGGTCTAATATATACGTAGTAATTTGATCTTACCGTCTTAGGAAATTTTTTAACAAGTCACATTTCGGTTAAATTGTAATAGCTAACATAAATTTTCGATTAAAAGCCGACATATGTGCATCTGACAATGTGTCATAGCAACAAGAACTGGAAAGAAAACGGATGAGGAAATGTTTGAAGAAAACCAAAGCCCATCCAGTGCTGACGATGAAAAATAAAAGCACATTGGATTGTATTAAAAATCTAACCAATTGGTACTATCGAACCCGGAGGTACATGACCGCACGAATATAATATCTCCATACTTTCTGATCCTGAACTAAATCCTACCTCGAATCATGTTTGAAATATTTTCTTACCTAATTCTTGGGCTACCTAGAAGTCGTTTTACCAGTGGTTCACCTATACGAATTTTCATGTCCCTGCCATTCCCTATTCATGCCACAAGTTCTGTACATCGGAATCTAGGAGACAGATCACATGTAGAGTTGTTTCCCTCATTTAATTAATAATTTTCCTTTCTTTTGTTAAAAAAAATGCCCTAAGCTCTTTATATTCAAATGCTAGTTTTTTTATTCCCTCTCTTAAAGTAAATAACCATGTATCAAATACATATATGTAGTAATATTTTAATACCCAGTATTCGTTACTTACGCCACTTTCAGTCTGCATGCTGCTACATTTTATTCAATTTTATAATATGGGGAACTTATAACAATTATAAATTATAACGCTCTAAAAGTTGTATTAGTCTAAACTTTAAAAAAATAGACGGAAGTCGCCCGAACCATATATTATCCTTACTGTCAAGCATAGGTTAATGATTAGATCACATTTAGGCTAATGTTTACAAAAGGTTTGTTCTTAAATTTGATAGTTAAATTTTCGCTTTGGATAGATTTGAATAGTTATAGAATAGAATAGCATAGAATAGAATAGATTTATTTAGCCTGGTTGTAAGTTTAACATATAGTGTTTCTTCACAATCGCTATATACAGGGCAAGTCAAAATGTTGTGCAGGTTTTCAGAAATTTATTATGTGAAATGTAATGAACATATAATATCGTGAGACATATTGTATGAAAGGTAAACTCTCAAAGTTTAGTTGTCCACTTCTAAAGTTCCGCGTTCACCCGCAAGATGTCAACAGCAGAGCAGTAAAGGAAAATGGCGTTGACTGGGGATCAGAAGTCTTTCTGTGTGCTTGATTACCATGTAAACAACTCTGTGACTAGTGTTCAACGACATTTCCGTACCAGATACGATAAAGACCCGCCGGATGGGAGATCCATTCGTAAGTGGTACACACAATTTAGGGATTCAGGCTGTATCTGTAAACGAAAATCGACTGGCCGTCCGTCGACGAGTGAAGAGACAGTCGAACGCGTTCGCACATGCTTCGTGCGGAGTCCACAGAAATCCACCTACCGGGGAGCGACAGAACTTTCAACTACCACAAAAACCTGTATGGCGGATTCTCCGGAAACGTTTACAGATGAAACCCTGCCACTTGCAACTGGTTCAAGCCTTAAAACCCGCCGATTATGCTTTGCGAGCGTCCTTCTGTGTTGATTTTCTCGCATTAATGGAAGAGAATGAGTTCCATGAGAGGGTAGTTTACAGTGATGAAGCGACTTTCCACCTTTCAGGAAAAGTGAATAGACACAATGTAAGGATTTGGGGAACTGGTAACCCCCATGCAACTCTGGAACATCAACGCGATTCTCCGAAAGTGAATGTCTTTTGTGCCATTTCCCATGCAAAGGTTTATGGGCCCTTTTTCTTTCATGAACGTACTGTGAACGGACATGTTTTCCTTGATATGCTACAACAATGGCTCCTTCCGCAGCTTGAAGCGGATAGTCCAGATTTCATTCTGCAGTTGGATGGTGCCCCTCCACATTACCATGGCAGTGTTCGAGACCATTTGAATACGGCTTTACCACAACGCTGGATAGGCCGTGCATCTCAGGGTGATCAACAACTCATTCATTGGCCACCTCGTTCACCAGATCTAACCCGTGTGATTTCTTCATGTGGGGTCTTGTAAAGGATCATGTTTACGTACCACCACTTCCAACAACACTGCATGAACTGCGTGCCCGCATCACAGCAGCCATTGCTGATATCGACCGCGGACTGCTACAGAAAGTTTGGCAGGAGATTGAATATCGGCTTGACATCTGTCGTGTAACAAAAGGCGCTCACATAGAACATCTGTGAATATTAAAAAAAAAACTTTGAGAGTTTACCTTTCATACAATATGTCTCACAATATTATATGTTCATTACATTTCACATAATAAATTTCTGAAAACCTGCACAACATTTTGACTTGCCCTGTATATATATGTTATATTGCAGATTTTCGCGGATATAAGTATGAATAAGAAAGTTTTCTTGGGTTTTCCGCGTCTTGGATTCAAGTTCGGCCCCTGGCCACTGACTCCGACGTTTCGGCATGATCCCACATGCCATTATCAAGGAATGATAAGTTCGAGTCACAGGTTTAGGTCTTATATAATTAAACAAATAGAGTTTTCGCTGTGGACCGTTTCCGAAGACGTACACCCATCCAAGGTTGTTCTTATGTAGTTAAACATTAGCAGTTTTCAGTGCGGTCCGTTTCCGAAGCCGTACACCCATACAAAGTTCAGTTATTATGTGGTTAACCACCTTCAGTTTTCAGTGTGGTCCGTTTCGGAAGCCGTACACCCATCCAAGCGTCGACCACGCTCGATGTTGCCCAACCGTTGTTTTCTTCATATCTTCTTCGCTGTTCTAGGGATGAAGAAAACAACGGTTGGGCAACATCGATCGTGGTCAACGCTCGGATGTGTGTACGGCTTCCGAAACGGACCACACTGAAAACTGAAGGTGGTTAACCACATAATAACTGAACTTTGTATGGGTGTACGGCTTCGGAAACGGACCGCACTGAAAACTGCTAATGTTTAACTACATAAGAACAACCTTGGATGGGTGTACGTCTTCGGAAACGGTCCACAGCGAAAACTCTATTTGTTTAATTATATAAGACCTAAACCTGTGACTCGAACTTATCATTCCTTGATAATGGCATGTGGGATCATGCCGAAACGTCGGAGTCAGTGGCCAGGGGCCGAACTTGAATCCAAGACGCGGAAAACCCAAGAAAACTTTCTTATTCATATATATATATATATATATATATATATATAGACTCACGGATTTATTCTTTTCATGACATATTTTCCTTCATTGCCAAATGTCAGGAAATCAGTTATAACATCTAAATAAACAAGCGTTACTGCTATAAAGTAAATATTCTCTTTAAATATGCTTACCTGTTATAGTGGCCTAAAGAATGCAGTTCGAACAATATCCCACTACCTCTCGCGTAAATTGAGAATACTACATATATAAGAAAAATAAATGTTTGTGTTAAGATTTCTGAGTGGCTCAGATGGTTAAAGCGATAAACGTACAGTGTTTTGAGACTCGGGTTCAAATTTATAAATCCATAATTAGAAGTATGCTAATATACGATGCAGAAAATTGGCAGTTGAATGAAAAATTGAGTTTAAAGCTTATGTCTACTGAAATGGATTGAATTAAATGCTCAACTTTTCATTTAAAATTATGATAAAATTAGATAAAGAATCATCAGACAACAAACGAAATTCCAAAATTCACTATTACATTTTGTGAGATACAGACAACAAGAATGGTATGGGTATATACGTAGGATGCTAGAGAAAAGATACCCAGACAAGCTTTGTAATGGATTCCACCTGAGAAAGGAAGGAGAAATCGACTTATGTTTAAATGAATGGATGATCTAAGAAGATGTATGAGGGAGCTAGGTCTGGAAGAATTGGAGTGGGAAGATTATATATATATATATATATATATATATGACCTATTTGAGTCATCATGATTTGGAGAAGAGCTATGTGACTTCCGCTGGTTCGACTCCCCATTGGGGAATAATTTGTTTCATGGAATTTCACCCAGTATGGGGCCGATGACACTCAGCATCGTGAGGAATTTGAGTAGCTACAATAAATGGTTGCTCCGGGTTGAGGATTCCAGCTATAATGGTCTAAGAACGCAGCATGATGATCATATGTCACTCCTGCGTTAGCTGGATGATCCAACTCTGTGATTAACTCACGTGTATGTAAGGCCAGCAGTCAGCTGGTAGGCCAAGGGCCTTATAGCCCTTTCGCGCTGTGAAGTAATAAACATGTATTAGTTTTTTTGTAAGGGGGACATGCAGTCTTAAAAAATGCTCTCATCACGTCATACGTTATTACCTTATAACGAATACCACATTGGCCACACCATTAACTCATATAAAACTGGTCAACATTATTTATGTCTCATGAGTACCGATATTTGTGCTTAATGCAGTTTTTTATCGTGTTTTCAAATATGTATTCGGAATTTCTCCATCAATCACAGTTCTTTTTTTATTTCAATATCAATTAATGGACAAATAATTATTTTTAATAAACGTTTTTTCGTCCATTTGTCCATTGAGCGATGAGCACGGGGAACACCTTCATCAGGAGATTTCAGCTATGGAAAAGAGATATCAAGCTAAATGGAATCCTAATATGCTGACCGATTATTGTTGGACCATCAAGAGGGATGCTCCACAGGCGATATACAGCACAAAATCGTCATTTCTTACTTTCTAGGTGAGTCCGAATGTTCGAAAATTGTGTAGTTACGAATGTACAAAATATTAAAGTGTTTGAAATTATAAATGCCTGTCTGTCGAAAACCTTGCGTGATGTCTCCATAATAATAATAATAATAATAATAATAATAATAATAATAATAATAATAATAATAATAATAGCTTTATTTTACCTGGCAGAGTTAAGGCCTTAAGGCCTTGTCTACCACTCAACCAGGTTTAAAAAAAAATACAAAAGAAAAGTCTTAAATCTAAATTACAATATATATATATATATATATATATATATATATATATATATATATAAACGATTACAAGTTATGAATACAGTACAATTAATATTTATAATGTATTTTGATTTACTCTAAATTTAACGAATTAAATATATAATATGTACAAAATATATAAAAAACGAGGAAAAGATTAATGACATAGTATAAAATTAAATAAATAGAGAAAAATTAATTATTAGACAACAGGTAACTGTATAAGCGTGACTTAAAGGTACCAAGTGTGCGGCAACCCTGATATCTTGAGGAAGGAGATTCCAGGAGCGGGCGGAGGCTACTGTGAAGGAAGTAGAATAGGAGGAAGTGCTATGAAGAGGAATTGTTAGCAGACTGCTATCTTGTGACCTAGTGTCAATATTGTGGTAGGAGGATATCTTCTCAAATCTGGACGCCAGGTAAGTAGGAATGTAGGAATTCAGAAGCTTGAAAAGTAGCGAAAGAGAGTGCAATTTACGTCTGTCAGTAAGACGGAGCCAAGAGAGGTTATTAAAGTGTTCGGAAATATGGTCATAACGGCGGATATTGAAAATGAATCGAATGCAAGCATTATGAACACGCTGCAATCTCTGCGACAAGGCATAGTTTAGATCATTATATATAATGCCACAATAATCGAAGTGTGGTAACACAAGATTCTGCACTAGGATTTGTTTTAACGAAACTGGGAGAAAATTCTTTAAACATAATGGTACCGATAACATATTTGAATTCAGGGGACAAAATACTATCAGAATCACATATTTTCTTTCTGAGAGAAAGAACGTTTTTTTTTTTTTTGTTGCTCAGTGTAATTAACGAGTTCGGGATTCAAGGAAACTGCATAGAACTGGAAAAATTACCGTTTTATACATTGTTTAATGAAATACCTTGGGATAGTGCCAAAAATGATGTGATTGAACAATAAAGTATTAGGCCATCAATGAAATTACTTATAATATTTATCATCGACATTTGGCTAGAATTTATATTTACAAGAGAACATTTTGAAGTAAACTAATCCATGGTGATCTCTAACAAAAATTTCAAACCTCGTTTGTATTTTCATTTAAGACAATGGCGTGAAAAATCGTGTGTTATGGAAGCTTAGCGTGGACTGTTCGAAATAGAAAACGAAAACACATTAACAGGTTGCGAAATGAGTTTCAAGCAACAAACATCCGGCTAGACAGAATGGGAAGAAAATAAAAATGTGCACGTGTTACAAGAACTCAACGTGTCAGCAGTCCTGAACTACATCCCGAAGTACAGTATCAACATAAACGGAAAGATACTATAATGTCTGAGAATGGACTCGTCCAGGTTTCTTAAAACAATATTGATGTATCAGCCAAAGTGAAAGTGTTCACAGAGTTTCCTTATAAAAGTAAGGGATGATATTTTCTTTATAAAGTATTCACAGTTTTCACCTCATAATACGATTTATTTCAGTATTTACAATTTCATGAACGGGTTTGAAAATCAAACGTTAGAGTTACATGTACACATATACAAATAAATAACAGTTTAAAAAACTAAAACAACACGCTTTATTAGAAAACCGAACTAAAAATGAAAAATAATTTTAATTTCCAATACGCTTGGGATAAAATTAAAGTGGTCAACAAAAAATCATGTCCAACACATCTAGAATAAAACTAGAGTTATCTATAAAAAACATAATTTTACCATCAAAAACGTGGGGTGATCTATATCAATTAATATATTTGATAATAAACAGATAATGGGAACAGTAAAGTCTCTAAGAAGAAAACGTAAAAACCATAAAAATCACCCCACGCTTTTGATGGTAAAATTATTTTTTTTTGTAGATAACTCTAGTTTTATTCAAGATGTGTTAGAGATGATTTTTTTTGTTGACCACTTTAGTTTTATCCCAAGCGTGTTGAATTTTAAATTATTTTTCATTTTTTAGTTCGGTTTTCTAATAAAGCGTGTTGTTTAATTTTTTTAAATTATTTTTTATTATTTTATTTTTTTAGTTTGGTTTTCTAATAAAGCGTGTTTTTTTAGTTTTTTTAAACAATTAATGATTTTTTTAATGTTTAGTTTAATTCATTGTCATAAACCGGAATCCCATGAAAATTTAATTGCTTACGTTATTTTTAGTGTCTAGGCACGAATATAATTATATACTTTTAAAATTATTATTATATAACATTATTATAATATTTTTGAATATTTTAATATAGATAAATAGTTACAGTTAATCGTATCCTTCTCATATTTTTTGGATAAATTACAATGTGGTAAGTTTACAAAATTGTCATTAATATTTTACAGAATAAGATAAAAATGTAAATATCTTTAAATTCGATACTATTGTAGTATGAGCAAAAAGTAATACTCTTCTGAAAAAATCCTCCGGGCCGGATTTGAACCAGCGAGCTATAAAAGATGGGCTAAAATGTCGATAATTCCGCAACCTATTATACCGGTCTTTATTTTTTTGATGTCCTGATGATCCTGTCCTGGATCATAGAAACAATTTATGAAATTGTTGTATTTTCATTGGTTCTTTAAAGTTATTCAAAGTTTCAAGTCGATCCTATATTTTTAAGTGGGTAAAAATCATGTTGAGAGATTCCGTTAAATAGACAGGTGAAGCTAATATAAAGCGTGTAAAAACTGTCATCTACATAGGAACCTGAGAAAATGCAATTGGTCATTTTACAAGTAAACAATAATAAACCCTCTTGCATTTTTATAGCAATCAAGTAAAAATACTCTATAGAAAATATGTTTGTCATATTTACATGCAAAAGTTTTACATTTTGAGAGCTGGTATTACGTTTTCCAGTTTTATAAGGAGAGACCCCAAGCCTGATGAAATTTATTATTATTGTTATTATTATTATTATTATTATTAATAATATTATTATTATTTTTAATATTATTGAGCGATTCCATGAAAATGTCATACCGAGGTGAAAATTTTGAAATTGACGCAGGAGCAATTTTTTGGCGTAATATTTATCTTTAAGGATCAAACTTTCTGATTCTATAAGATAATGTTCCATAAGTGTATTATTTTAATCTAATATTAGTGGTAGAACTTGTCATATTTCAAACCTGTAAAAACACGCAAAATTTTACCAATTTGTTGTTTAATGATTTGATCGTATTAATTCTTTTTAATTTACACACTCTTTTGTTAAACCATACTTTGGTCCTCTCTAGTCATAAATGTAATAATATTAATTGCATTATAATGTTCTATGTACCTTAAATGTGTCCTATAATTGTTAACTGCAGGCTATGGTCAGTCAGTCACGTAAAATGTATAAAAATTACTGTACACAAAATAATAATTGATGGAATAAAATTCCATACTTCTTGATTTTATCAGAAATTTATACCTACAAAGAACAAAATGAGATCCAGGCAGTTCATTGGAAAAATTAGCATAGGCCTATCAATATTAACTGCTGTTGCCTAGTTTAGATGGAAGGTGACAGAGAGTTCAGAAGAAATGCTTCCTTCTAGTGTCAGGTTATGTGGCACGTAGCAAGTGTGCTGTAAGATGTTTGCTATAGAAAAGTGTTTTTTTGAACTATAATGATTTCTTCCAAAACTTGAGGTGGTAAAAATGTTCAGTTGGAGTAGCAGGTAATAGAAATAGGCTTATACATTTAGCAATGTGACACTGCTTACTTGCATATTTGGATTTTGACATAAAATGGAACTTCTTTGAATCGTACCATGGAAAGGGGACTATAGATGAGATTGGCGGCCAAGTAAAAAAGATGGCACGGATGTGTGAAAAGTCGGGAAAGAAGATACAAAATGGTGCAGAATTATGTTATGCGAGCTGTAAATCCAACAAAATAACTGGAGTCACAACATTATATAAAGAAGGAAAGAATTTTTAAGAAAAATTATTTGAATATCTTGCATCTATCACAGACTCATTGCGTATACAACGTCAAAGAGTTGGACCCGTATGTTATAGAGTATGCACAACTGTCAATCAGCACAACAAATTCATAAGTTCGTGTGTTAAAAAACTAAATGGCGTGACAGGCCTAGAAAGCCCTTGGCTGCTAATCTCACATCCAAGTATATCAATCACAGAGGTGGGCAATCATCTAACCAACATATAGGGTGACATGTGATCAGCATGTCGGATACTCCAGTTGTTGTGGCTGGTTTTCTCGACCGCAACCGCTAAATATTGTAGCTGCCCAAATTTTTCATGATTCTGGGCGGGAACCAATCCCATTGTGGCCGAAATTCCATGAGAAAATTTATTATCTTATGGGGCTCGAATCAATGCTCTGTATTGAGACATCTTGACTCAAACCGTTCAGTTACAGCTTGGGACTTCATGCGTGACAGGAAACATCATTTTTATTATAGTGTCAAGTCAGGTCAAGTTGGCGGCGAGAAATTATTGTATATGCGATCTCATATATCGATGTTATGATGTGAGTCATCAGAACTCGGGCTAATTAGAGTTATGTTTTTATGGTTGTTTAAAAGTAGAATTCAATACGTCAGCAATTGTTTACTAACTACCGCTGACTTAATTCGAGTTGACCAATAATTTGTTTTGAAAAGTACATGCACTCTCATAAATAACTAACTATTAAGAAACTGTTTATACATTCTGCTGGGTGGGTAATTTTTTTATGTCCGTGATGCAATCTAGAAATCCAAAATATTAAAAATCTACATCAGGTAAACTTTTAATAACCTTGCCACTCCAAGTGCGACAGGCCTACAAGGCCCCTTGGTCTACGAACCGTCTGCTGGCATCACGGTCCACATGTGTTAATCACAGAAATAGCCGATCATAAGCCAGTGTAGGGGTTACATGTGGTCAGCATGGTCTGGTCACCCCAGCCGTTTATAGTTGGTCTTATCAAACCGGCGTCGTCTACTTATTGCACTACCTCCCCAAAAATGCCTCAACGATGCGTTTGGTGGGCCACCTGTCCCATACTGGCCGAAATGTCATGAGAATATGTCTTCCTCCATGGGGACTCGACCCGGCGCAAGTCCCATAGCTTTGCGCCAAGGCTTCTTGCCTTAACCACTCGGCTATGGTGCCGGACTAAATTGTAATCCGTTTATATATATGTGTGTGTGTGTGTGTGTTTATTTATACACAAACACACATGCATACAATTCTTGTAGGTACATTTAACAATAGAGAAAGCACTTTGTAATTAAATATTTAATAGTTTCGTTATTTTTAAAATTCAAAATTGTACATGGCAAGCGAGTTAATTTAATTACATTGTTGATTTAAATTAATATTTATTTTACAGCTAAATTAAATTTAACAATTTTCGTAGAATTGATAATGTACTTCAGCTCTTCATTAATCTGTTACTGAAGCTGTTTATCTACTTTGATAGTATTTTGTTACATTTGTGTAATATTTGCATTTTGAAATTCTAAATAAAATTCAGATATGTCAGTCAGTCGCAAAAAATGTCAGTCAGTTACACATCACATATTAGATCATAACTTCGGTATTAATTGTGATTTAGATTTATTTTTTATTTAAAATGTAACTTATAATGTGCCCTCGAAACGGTATTTTGGAAAATTAAATTGAGAATCACATTTCAGAGAATGATGTAGATGAACATGCATGATGAGTTGACATTTATGTCAGTCACACATACTTTGATAGATAATAAATAATATTGTTTTTCTTCAGTAGTTATATATTTATGTACAATCTTCATCAGACACCTTTCCTCTTTCATATCACGTGTATAACACCTCTGATTTCAACCAATTGAAATATTTATGCAAGCATTTTGTAGCAAAAGTGAATTGTAAATGTCAGTCAGTCACATATGGAATTGCTCTATTATTATTATTATATTATTATTATTATTATTATTATTATTATTATTATTATTATTATTATTAATTATTATTATTATTATTATTATTATTATTATTATTATATTTATTATTATTATTATTATTATATTATTTATTATTATTATTATTCTTCTTATTATATTCTTATTATTATTATTATTATATTAGTTATTATTATTATTATTATTATTATTATTATTATTATTATTATATTATTATTAACTACTATTAATATTACTAACTCGATGGCACTATCAGTAGATTCATGGCTGCTCGGATATAAACTCTCCATACATCTCCATCCTGATATCTTATAATTTTATTATTATTGTTATCATTAAGAAACATATCTGACAAATGAATTCGAACTAAAATAAAAATAATTGTTTATCATTTTTTTAATAGAACAATTTATAATAGAACACTATAAATTATATTATACTTTTAAGTGTATGCCATGTTTATTTATCTATTGTTGAATTAACATTATCCATTCATACAAATAGATTGATTACTGCTTCTCATTTGTGGAAGTCGTACGGTACCTGCGAGAGTATCGCTTGTAGAATCTCTACAAAATTACCGCCTACTTGGATCGTTCGAGGAATCCTACATTATGTTTACTTGGATTTGAACACGGAACTTTCACTTTACTAGACTCACGCACTAACCGTCTGAGCTATGGACTGTAATGCACTATGGTAGTGAGATTCGAGATTTTTAAAGAACGGATGTACTAATAATGTATAACTTACACGCATTTTCTTACAGGATTTAACATGACCGTTTATAACTGTTGAATTTTTTATGAATTTGATCGTTACAAGTATTACATTAATGGTTATTTCGTTTACTCGAGCGCTGGTTTCAACAAAATCCAAGGTGAAGAATCAATGCTTGGAGAAATGTGCTAGACTACCAAATTAGGAAATAAATAATAGTTTAAAAAAACTAAAACAACACGCTTTATTAGAAAACTGAACTAAAAAAATGAAAAATAATTTTAATTTCCAACACGCTTGGGATAAAATTAAAGTGGTCAACAAAAAAAATCACCTCCAACACATCTAAAATAAAACTAGAGTTATCAACAAAAACGCAATAATTTACCATCAAAAGCGTGAGGTGTTTTCATGATTTTTACATTGTCTTCTTAGAGACTTTACTTTTACCAATATCTGTTTATTATCAAATATATTAATCGATATAGAGCATCCCACGCTTTTGATGGTGCAATTATTTTCTTTTTGTTGATAACTCTAGTTTTATTCTATATATATTGGAGATGATTTTTTGTTGACCACTTTAATTTTTTCCCAAGCGTGTTGGAAATTAAATTTATTTTTCATTTTTAGTTCAGATTTCTAATAAAGCGCGTTCTTTTAGTTTTTAAACTATTATTTATTTTTTTTAGTTTTAATATTTTAGAGAATAAAATAAAAATGTAAATATCTTAAAATTCGATACTATTGTAGTATGAGCTAAAAGTAATAGGGCCTACTCATCTAAAAAAATCCTCCCAGGCGGATTTGAACCAGCGACATATGAATTACTGAAATTATATACTACTAGAGTTCACCGCTCTACCAACTGAGCTCGTACGATTGACAAAAAGTCGACAACTCCGCAACCTATTGTATCAGTTTTCAATTTTTTGATATGAAATTATTGTATTGTCACGGTCTTCTACAAGTCTACGGGTCCTTTACAAGTATACAAAGTTTCATGTCGATTCAATGTATCTAAGAGGGTTTAAATCGTGTTCAAAGATTACGTTACATAGATACAAAGACACGTTTTTTATTTTTTGACGATTCTGGCCAGGATTTTAGAAAAAAATATGAAGATATTGTATTGTAACGGGTCCTTTACAAGTATACAAAGTGTCAAGTCGATCCAATAATTGTAAGTGGGTGAAAATCGCGTTGAAAAATTCCGTTTCATAGATAGATACAGGTCAAGCCAATACAAAGCGTGTAAAAAAGATGCGAAATTCTAGGCAGATGAAAATATGAGAGGACTTCAAAAGATTCGGATGGGTTGAGTATGGGAAAAGGGGAGCGAAAAATGTAAGAATCTATGGGGAAAAACAGAAGGAGGTACTTGGATACAAACCAACAAAATATTGTCGCAGTAAATGTTCTATTTGCTTACAAAGGGATCTGAAACAAGTTTGGGGAAAATAAACATAAAGCCTACATAGCTAAGGAATGAAAGATATATCAGGGCTCGCTTAATTTACGATCGGGGCAAGGACATTTCTAAAGTTACCGAATATTATAAAATGCGATTATCTCAATATCTGGGAGCTCTGAACATGAAATATATATTATAGGCCTACTAGGAAATTATAACGATTTGGAATAATGGAGCGATCAGTTGATGCCGGAAAGATTAAATTCAAATCGTGATAGAGTGACTTGCTATGAATTAATGGTTAATCCAGAAAATTGGATAAACGTGGGCAGATTTCTAGACGAGACGCGAAAATTCAGAACATTATTCATCCGTAAATAAATATAGACCTATTATGTAAAAAGTTTAATTATTATTACTAAATAACACTACTATTTAGAACGTTTAATTTGTACTATAATTGTAATGTTACCCATTTTTATAATATTACTAGGCGTTATTTTAATGACACGGATTGCTGCCCGAGCAATACAATTGTAAATGACATAGTTCGATAAAGCCCTACTGCTATATACCTGGGTAGAATCCTGCATGAATTTTTCAGCAACATGGCGTTTCCTACACTCACTGTAAATTAGGCCTACTTTAAAAAATACACCTGCGCCTAAATTCACAAGTATTTAGAAGATTATATCGGGACATCTCAGAATTCCTGCTATTGCATTAATACTATACTGGAAAGAGATTATGGTCCCATAAGCGAAGATGTTTGAAGAAAATATCATGAATTGTGTGCTATATTTGAAGTTGTGAAAATCAGTAGATATATTGAGTTAAACAGATTTCTATGATCAGGGCATGCAAGGAGAATGGTTTTCTTTGTAATTTGTAAGAGGATATGGCCCACACAATCAGGAGGCAGTAGTAAGAGAGGAAGGCCAAAATTTCGCTGGAAGGTTGAGGTGGATGTAGTTGTTAGAGAAGTTGGATTGAGAAATTGTCTGGAAGAAGAACCTACTTGATAGTCCAAGACTCACAGATGAGTTGTGGTGGTAATGATGATGATGGTACTATTATCGACTCTGTGAGAGGATTCCTTTTCCGAACCTAAGAATGGAATATTATAAGAAAACTTTTCGGTTTTGGATATATCCTAAAATATTTATAGAATAACAACATGGTTTCAGGATAGAATATCTTTACTACAGTATAGAAGACACAAACTTCTTAGACTGTAACAGAACACATATCAGTGAACATATATTATGAAATAAAATTCAAATTTTAAAAATAAAGCTTACCGATTCTGACCTAAACTACAATATATTCTCATTAACGTTTTTATATAATTCGCCGTTTTTCGCGGATACCAAAATACTGAAAATGTTTGTCATACATTTCCTTCGATTAAAAACAAATTACGCGAAAGCCTACAAAGACCTTTCCTGCTAGAAGGCTGTTGGTTTTACATCCAATTTTGTAGTATACGAAGGTGAATAAACATCCGGCCAGTACAGGGATGAAATGTGGTCTCAATTTCATGACCCCAGCTATTAAAGTTTGAATTCTCAACCTGCAGCCGCTAATTATTGCAGTTATACATTTTAATTACCAAGCTCGGTGGACAACAGTCCCATTCTGGCCAAATTACCTTAGACAAGTTTTACATGATATTAATTCTGTCATTGCTTCTTTAAAGTTCTCTTTCAGTGTTTCAGAATTTTCACTTAGTCTCTCTCCATGATTTTTAAAATGTTACTTTGGTTCTTGTGCGAATTTAACCCACGGTACTTCAACGAGCGTCGGCCTTCTATAAAACTAACCTATATACGGACCCATTGATATTTATTTACTGATGATAACCGATCCCCGTTCGTTCCTCTCGGGACATGTGCGCTCCACTTGTGAGTTTCTTAACTAGACATACTTAATTACGCTTATATCCCTACAGATATCAGTGATTACATGTGGTTAGTAAATATTCTAGAGCAGACATCCAGTACGAAACTATGATATTACTTGGAAGTAAAGGCAGGTTTTTCTTTCACTCTCACCATGTAGGCTTGTAGTTCTTTTACGAGTCCATAAACCATCAGATTCGGAATTTACAGTTTGAAATTCCTCCCAGAGGACTTGTCCGTTGGAATTTTTCATCCTAAAACTCCACAGGCACCGGCCGGAATTCAACCAGATACCTTTTGGATCAGAGGCAAGGAACATAGCCAATAGACCACCAAGGCCGGCTATTTCTTTATTGATGTAATAAAATTCACATCAAGGCGGTGTGAAATAAAATTTTATAACCTGCAAGTACTGTACTAATTCGTTTCTTAACTCATCAATAAGACATCAATTTCAATCCTTCTTCTTCTTCTTCTTCCTTCCTAGTATTAGGCCAAGGCCTGTTACGATCCTATAGAAAATTTTTCCTCCAGCGTTTCATAGGACGGCCCAGTGATCTTCGTCCTCTTGGTATATAATTATAAACAGCTTTGGGGATCCGATTTGAACTCATTCTTTCAAGATGGTGTTTCCAATTTAGTTGGTACTGTTTAATATATTCCAAAATTGGCGTAGTCTTCAATTCTTTTAAGATATCGGTGTTCCTTTTCCGATCCCATCTGGTGTAACCCGCTGTTCTGCGCATGAATCTCATTTCACAAGCCGTTATTCTGCTTTCATGTTGTTTTCTTAGTGTCCATGCTTCACTACCATAGGTCAACACTGGTCTAGCCAAAGTGTTATATAAACGTAATCTGGTGTTTTTTTGCAATTTCAATCCTCCTAACATAAACCTACATTCACGCGGACAAATATTCTCTAAATAACGCTGTTGTCAAAATTAGTGAGGCCCTTTACTCATTAATGAATTGGGCATAAAAATATTAAACATAAATCAAAGAAAGTCGAACGCTACAATTATTGTTCAGCAGAGACTATAATTACAATGAATCTATATACAATATTGTAAATGTCGGTCACTAAATGGAATTCAAATCCCTTATAATGAGACAGTAAAAAATCTACAAGTATTTATGTACAAAAGACTTAAATTTAAATATACAATTAAATTACACGGAAAAACTTCACTTTAACTTACGTGATACCTTTTAATGTCCTATAGAACAATACTGTGCATATACTCCAAGAAACTGCGGACACATGGAAGTAGCGATAACATACCATCGAACCACATATCGATTATTATCGTTGCCTGGTAGGTTATCGCTCCTTGCCATATATATATATATATGAAATGGGTTATCGCCGATGAACCCATACTACAGTTCATACAACTGTCGGTAGATGGCAGCACAATATTTTGAAATTTCTATGATGAATATTTGTAATAAATTCCCATATTTATTTTAAAGCAATATATTAATAGTAATCAGCCATTATCGACTTTTTTTATTGTTTTACTATTTTACCAATATTATACTATACATTTATTAACCCTGCATTTCCATTTCACTCTGTCAATAGAAGTCGTACTCCAAACTGTAATCTAGAGTGACCGTACGCAATTATAGTTATAAATGGCAGGATTCGTTCGTTTCTGTTTTTTGGCGCCACTAGGTTCAGATTGCAGAGAATGCATTCAATTTCTGTTCGATGAAGGACTTTTAAGAACAAGAATACTGTTCAGTCAATGCAATGCTCTCCTGTCTGCAGTAATAAGAAAAGGTACGACCTTCCCGGCGTTCACTTGTAAGAAAGGGCATCCGCTATTGTTTCAGTTGGTTACAAAAGGAACTTGGTTCAAAAATTGCAAGTTATCACCTGCACAAGTTCTTGGTAAAGTTCTTTGTTTTGCATACAAATCTTCATATGCACAGACAGTTACGCATTGTTTTACTGGCAACAAAAGCCTAAGTGAACTAACGTTTGTTCCATTGCCATGCAAAACAAATATAAAATTTGTGAAAAAATTGGAGGTCGTAACCATATTTTTGAAATTGATGAATGTAAAATTGGGAGGAAGAAAATTTCATCAGGGATGTATTGTTGAAGGGAATTGGATTCTAGATATGATCGACATTCAAACTAATGACGTCAGAATGGAGATCTGCCCTAACAACATCAGAGATGATAACACTCTATATAATTTAATACAGAAGCATGTGAAATTGGATAGCACTATCCACACAGACTGCTGGAGAGGGTACAATGACGTACTGTGTCGTGGTTTTGCCGCCCACTTAACAGTCAACCATTCGTTAAACGTTGTAAACTTATTTAATTTTATTAAATAAAACGCTTCAACAATACTTGAGCACTGAACTTAACTTGTACATCGTGTATAGTGCTGACGTGGGATTCCCCGCCAGACAAGTGCAACGCAACCAATGACGCGCCAGCATTTTAAATGAAGGTCGAGCGAAAGGGAAGGGAGAGGTATTGTTTTGCTCCGTAGACATCTGCTATTTAGTATAGTACTAACCCAACAAAAATTGTAATAACCTAACAGAAATAGTACGTAACAATATTAGTACTTGTTGATCTTGGCAATATCGCGAGGAGGGAAAATACCTATTGAGCATCACAAAATTGTCTAAAAATGTCGTAATGTTACCGTGTTTCTAGTAAATAAATAATAGTTAAAAATTGTAAAAATGTTATAAGTATCGTTGAAAACGTTTAAAATATTACAAAATGTTAGCAAAGACAGAAGTACATAGAGTAACAGTATCACATGAATACACTATGAAAATGAAGGAAAGGTAATGTATTGAATCCAAATGGGAGAGCTTCATCCATGTATTTCTAATGTATAAAAATATAATTTAGTCGTTTCATATATTTCAAATCTATAAAAATATAATTTAATCGTTACATATATTTCAATTGAATCAAAATGTAATTGAGTCGTTTCATATATATCAACTACAAACAAATTTGAGTCGTTTCAAATATCCAATTGTATAAAAACATAAATAATTTAATTGGTTTAATGCATTTCAATTTTATAATCATGTAATTCAGTCGTTTCACATATTTCAACTATATAAAAATGTAATTGAGTCGTTTCATATATTAAATTGTATAAAAATATAAATAATTCAATTAGTTTCATATATTTCAATTGTTAAAAAAGTAATTGATTCATTTCATACATTAAATTGTATAAAAGAGAAATAATTTAGTTGGTTTCATATGTTTCAATTGTTTAAAAATAAAATTAAATCGTTTAATATATTTCAACTTCATAAAAACGTAATACAGTCCTTTTAGTATTAACCGTGTTGTAAATTATAGCTTCTTGATAATCGCAACCGTCGATAACCCACTGGTTCCAAGTATGTAAAATACTCTCTGGAAAAAATAGCAAGTCGCCATCACAATATTGTCTAAACATTGTCGTATTGTTATATTGTTTTCCGTATTTCAATAAAACTTAAAAATTCTAAGATAAATTTATAAAAAATATTCCATTACGTTAAAAATACAACAAAATATTAGCAATTACTAATGAAGAGCTATAATTTACAACAACAAACTGAAAAATCAAGGGTAATTTGTAGTGCAGTTCAGCCAAATTACACTTGCAAAACAATCTTCTCAATCATTTATTTATTAAATCGGATAAGACATTTTTTAGCATCTGTATTACATATTAAATATTACTAGGAACATTTGCAATGTGCAATTTTGATTATTGTGATACTCTTTTCACAGACCTAAATACTATTGTTTACACAATATGATCATAATTCTGTCGTAGGCTTATGTTCTATTTGTGTTATTCACAGATTTGATCATGTTAAGTTGTGCCTGAAGTAAGTGTTGGCTTAATCTACGAGATAATAGTATCGTCCATTGATTACTCTTCTCTATAAAATACTAAACACATAATAACCTAATTACTTGTTACAACGCTTCGTTAAGCACTCCTATACGTAATTTAGGTACTCCATGCAATCAACACATTGTCCATTATATATCTCCTCATCACTCTACATGTTACTATAGGTCTATTTTACAGTTTCACTTGCCAATTCTCTTCCACCCTATGTCAGAGACTCTAAAACCATAAACATGTTCCAGAAGAACTGAAACATTATTTAATAACAAATTAAGATAAATACCTCATTAATTCTAATTTGAGCTAGTTAATGATTAGTCTTACTTTATATATGAAACATCAGATTAAAATAATTATCAACCTTATTTTTTAATTATCGATGGTTAATATATTATATCACATTATTTGACATCTTAAATGTTGTCATGTATATCACAACTCACTAATTATTTTTGTATGAGTGCAGATTTTTATTAATTCTAATATTAATTATTATAAAAATATTATATATTATTATTATTATTATCATCATCATCATCATCATCAGTAGTGGTAGTATTGTGGGAAACATTGGAAGATATGTACACTAACGATACGATTTTTAAAGCAATAAACAGTAGTATAAAAATGCAGTAACTAAAATTAAAATCAGAAAATGTGTTTCAGAAAAAATGAAAAAAAAAAAAAAAAAAAAAAGGCATTCGTCAAGGTTGTAGCATATCACCCACATAATTTAAGATATTTATACATGAAGCACTGTCAAACTGGATAAAATAAAATGTGCAGGAATGGGAGTGCCAGTTGGATATGGATCAACAGAAAAAATATATACACTGTTATTTGCGGATGTCCAGATAATAATTGCTGAAAGATATGAAGACATGGAGTTTATGTTCAGAAAATTATCGGACGAATACGATAACTGGGGTTTGAAAATAAATTTAGAAAAAAACACATTTTATATGGAATGTGGAGCAGAAACCGAAGATTTAATATTAGATGATATAATAGAGGATGATATAATAGAGGATGAGATGAATTAGAATACCTGGGAGTAATTGTAGATAAAGAGGATAAAAAGAGATATTAATAACAGAATAAATAAAGGTAGAGCAATAACAGCAATGATGGAGTCTTATGGAACGGACATATAAACAGAAAAAATAAATTACATGTAAAGTAGTAGTAGTAGTATGACTTCATTAGACAAAAGTAAGATATTTACAATATTATTTACATATATGGGTCGCACGGGCAGTAAGCCGTACGTGCTTTTTACAGTCCGTTACAATAAAGAAATAATTGCTACTAGTGTGAAGAAAAATAAACAACAAAACAAAAAAAAAAGCAATAACATTACAATTACATAAAGAAAACGCAATAATATTACAATTAAATAATAACACAATAGCATTATACACTAAAAAAGCAATAACATTACAATTACAAAAAAACACAGTAATATTACAATTAAATAATAACACAATAGCACTATACACTAAAAAAACGTAACATTGCAATGACTTAAGAAAACACAGTAATATTACAATTAAATAATAACACAATAGCATTATACATTAATTAATTTATATATAATTATTAAGAATTAATGTTATTGCATTTTGATAACATATATTTATTCATGAATGAGTGTTGTTCTTATTTAAAGTAAAGTAATCCCACTACAGGCCTCGGGAGGCCCTTTGGGGTAGTGGGAGATTAAGGCTGCCACTTTTCTGGACAATCCGGACTTGGTGTCAGCTGGGTTGTCAGCCCTGCGTGACGGCCGCCTTCACCCGCAGAACAAGCATCTGGTACTCATATAATTTAGAGGCTGAGTCGACCCCAGGACCATACTACTGCCAGAATGTTTGGGTCATCTTAAAAATCCTGACCCCACCGGGACTTGAACCCTCGACCTTCTGGCTTGTAGCGCAGTGCTTTAACAAATACGCTACAGCGTGCCCCCAAAATTTACAAGTATTTAATTCAATAGTGAGAAGTACTGGCAAAAACTGCACTTATAGGCCTACTTACCTCATATATTTTTAGTCCTATAGAACAACAGTGCGCATGCGCCAGAGTTTATAGAGCCAGCGATAACCCACCATCTAAACACATATCGATTACCATCCTAGCCACATATCGATTATTATCGATATCGTACTAAAGTTCATACAGCTTATGCTAGATAGCAGCATGTCGCTATGAAATTCAAGTGATAAATATTTACAAAATATATCCCCAAATCTATGTTAAAATATATTAACATTAAAATTACCAAACGTTTATTAAAATGGGTGTACACTTACTTATCACTTCCTAACACCGTTCCAACCAGCGATTAAAGAGTCATAGACTAAGTAATATACACTGTAGAGAATATAGCAGTTAGCATCACGATTTGTCTGTCATAACATTGCGATTTGGGTATTTGGGTAGTCACTATAAAATTGTGTTATGAAAATTGTTTGAAAAAGTTTAAAATATTTAAAAAAGAGGTCAGTAAATACAGAAGAAGAGCTATAGTTTCCAACAATAAACTGAAAAATCAAGTTTAATTAGAAATGTAGTTCAACCGCATATGGAGCTGAAGTGTGGAAATTCAACAAAACGTTAGAACAAAAACTTATGTCGATGGAAATGGATTTCATAAGTACAGCAGCAAGATCTTCAAAATTAGAAAAAAATAAATACTGTCATACTAGAAAAAATGAATATTATATATTCAATAGTAGATTATATAAGATATAAGCAATTAAATTGGTAGGGGTATGTACGACAAATAGAAGAAGAAAATTTACCCAGCAAAACAATGGAATGGTGTTTACCTGGAAGAAGAAGGAATGGAAGACCTCGAGACACGTGGATGCAAGAAATAAGAACTGGAATAAGAACAAGAGAACTGGAGGACATGGAGTGGCTGGGCAGAGACGAGTGGAGAAGGAAAATAAAACTTTTTGGCACAGAAAAATGAATACAATTAAAAATCGGGGCTCAACTGCACTTCTACTAGCGGTTGATTTTTCAGTTACGTTATTGTAAACTATAGCTCTTCTTCTGTATTTACAATCATTAATTAATATTTTAAACTTTGTCAAGCAATTTTTATAACAATATTAGACAATTTTGAAGTATTTATTTAAATATGTAAATCACAATATTATGACAGCGTTAGACAATATTGTAATGCTAACTGCTAATTTCTCCAGAGAGTATATTACTTAGTCTATGATTTTTCTATCATTGCTTTCGGTTATTACTGGTTGGATCGGCGTTAGAAAGTGGTAAGTAAGCGTACACTCATTTTTAATGAACGTTAGGTAATTTTAATACTATTAATATATATATTTTAAACATAGATTTGGGGATTTATTGCAAATATTGGTGATTTAAATTTCATAGCGACGGATTAATAATCCAGGATGATAATCGATATATGGTTTGATCGTGGGTTATCGCTGGCTCTATAAACTCTGGCGCATGCGCACTGTTATTCTATAGGAATTTGAAAATATTTCACGCTAGTTTAGGTGCAGTTTTTCCAAAATCGGTATATAAATAAATAAATAATTATTACAGTTGTCGGTTCGGTAAAATTTTTATTTAGTATCTAATATTATATTTTGTGATTTTTGTATTCTAATGTAACATAATGATGTTTTCCCTGTTGAATGGATGAAATAGCCACATAACTACTCAAGGATTAATACCTGACAGTATAATGATGGTTACGAAATCTAGGAACAAATAATTATATTTAGTTAATTGCTCAATGCACTACGATATCTACTCTAAATTTAAATAAACCGACAAAAATAATATAGGTTAGATGCACATTCCACAATGTACAGTACACTATCTACATGCTACGTTCTCGTGGGAAAGTAATGCAACATAGAATTCCCTTCCATCCTATGTCAGAGACTGCTAAACTTTTACCATCTTTCAGAAACAAATTGAAAATAAAATTACTAACAGAAACAACTCACTAATATTACTTTTTAAAAAATTAATAATGTGTTTTCCATTATTTAATAAAAACAGATTTAAGGTTCGTTGGTATATTTACCTAATATCTTGTATAAAATGCATAGTTTAATTCATTGTAGTTTATTACTTTCTTCGTACTTTTTTCTTTTTTATGTATAATAATAATAATAATAATAATAATAATAATAATAATAATAATAATAATAATAATAATAATAATAATAATAATAATAATAATAATAATAATAATAATCATAATCATAATAATAATCATAATAATAATATTAATAATAATAATAATGCTTTATTTTAGAAGGCAGAGTTAAGGCCATAATGCCTTCTCTTCCACTCAACCAGCGAATAGTAAAATTATACAAAAAATTACATACATATTACAATTTTAAGATATTAAAATACAGACTAAACAAAATACAAAGATGATGCGATCTAATACTAGCTAATACTAACAAAAACATAGAATATAATAAAATCTAAATTATGTAAAATAAAGTAAGTAGCTTCCTAGATGACTATTAATGGAATGCTCCATATAGTTGTTATGCAGTTAATGTTTTCATTGTGTCGAACTTAAGATATCAGTTAATGTTTAGTAGATTCGAGCTGTTATTCATTTCTGTATTCATTCTATCATTAATTTAATTTTAATTGTATTTAATTTCATTGTATTATTAGACATTATTTTCATTATTATTCAATTTGACAGATAATTAATTGTTTAGTATGATTATTATTGTATTTTTTTGTATTTATATGTAACATATGTTTGTCCTGGTGAGTGGAAGAGAAGGCCACATGGCCTTAACTCCACCAAGCTAAATAAATATATTCTATTCTAATAACTTACCTAGTGATGGAAGATAGAGTCATGTTAACATTAAATATCACAGCAATAGAATGATATCAATTTTATTATTATGCATTTCACCAGAAACACACAGAAAACATTATCACAAACAATATTAGACACACAAAATCTTCCAAACATACTTTAATTAAGAGATTTTCACTAAATTACGTTGATAACAAAATGTCGACGTAACTGTCAGTGCCATGATGCGCGAGAGACTGATTTTCCATCAATCATGCTCAAAAACCACATGACGTCATAACCTTTAGACGACGATATTTTCGAATTATTACGATTAATAAGTAAGTAAGCTAAACTAACTCCTTGGAACAATCGAACCCGAATGTTTATGACGAGACGGACATAAACTCTCTACATATACCTAACTTGGGCTCATATGTTTCAATAATTTATTTCTGCAAATATCATTTGTTAGAATCCGTGATCAACAATAACAACAACAACAACAAACAACAATAATAATAATAATAATAATAATAATAGTAATAATAATAATAATAATAATAATAACAGTACCGGTAATAGTATAGTAATAATAATAATGATAATAAAATATATCAACTATAATAATAATAATACTAATAAAAATAATAACAACAGTACCGGTGATGTTAACACAATAATAATAACAATAATGATAATAATAATGATAATAATAATGATAGCAATAATAATAATGATAATAATAATAATAATGATGATGATGATAATAATAATAATAATAATAATAATAATAATAACAATGATGATGATGATGATAATAATAATAATAATAATAATAATAATAATAATAATAATAATAGGGCTACTGAAAAAATATCATATTGCAGTTTTATTTAACACAGCATTGTTCCCAGTGGACTAGTGATTAGCATATTTGCCCCTCATTTCGATGTGGGCGGGTTCAAACTGACCGGTTTCAATATATATAAGTCAATGGCACTACAGGCCTAGAAGACCCTTGGCCTACACGCCGGCTGCTGGCCTCACACCTACATGTTCTAATCACAGAGGTAGGTGATCATCTAGCCAGTATAGGGACATGTGGTCAGTATATTGGGTTCCCAGCCCAAAGAGATTGTTTTCTCAACCTGGAGCCGTTACTTATTGTTACTACCCAAATTCTTCACGATTCTGGATGGGCACCGTGTCGAGAGAAAATGTTTTCCCCGTGGGGACTCGAACCTGTTCTGTACCAAGACATCTTGCCTTAACCACTCGGCTACGGCGCGAACATCAATACATTCTTTTTTCAGGATATAAATATTCTGAGTATAGCTTCCATCGTACGGGTAGTGAATCTTCGGGAATAGTGTCATAGATTAATGCTATGCAAAAGAACCTCAAGTCTCAATACAATATAGCGGCCCTTTCACAAACCACTAATAAGAAACAATACAGTAAGTTGAGGAGTCATTCGGAAATATTAAAAATTCTTTAAAATAACCAGTGAATTGTACGGGAATATTGATGTGTACATTCTGGTAGCTCTAAAACTGATTACTCTCTGATCTATTTATAAATATATTTAAATAGAGCTCTTAGCGAAGAATGAAACAAGTTCCAGCCAATGTCGTAAATACGTAAACAAATAAATTTACTATTGTGTGCTTTGTTTGTTATTTCAATCAGACCTTATAACTAACTCACAGGCTCCATCGAACCCGTTGGTTCATGGCAGCGCGGTCATAAGCTCTCCATACATCCCCATCCTGAACTAATCTTTTCCAATCATTCCCTGTGTAATCTACTTCTCTCAAATCATGAACAATGTTATTTTCCCACCTCATTCTTGGTCTACCAACAGGGCATTCTCCGTCTGGCTTTCTTACAAGAAGCTTCCATGCACGTCTTTCATTCCCCATATGTGCCCATCGCAGTCTACGAGACTTAACTCTTATTTATTATATCTGGATTCCTATACATATCATGTAGCTCATTATTATACAGTTTTCTCCATTCACCTGTCTGTTCATCCTATTTTGGTCCAAAAATTTTCCTATGAACTTTATTCTCAAATACTCCTAACCTTCTTTCCTCCCTAAAAATAAGAGTCCATGTTTCGCACCCATGTAATATAACTGGGAGAATAACTGTTATAAATATTTTCAGTTTAACGTTTTTGAATGGAGTTGGGATGACAAAAGTCCTTGAAATGCATAACAGCGTACATTTCCATAATTGAGCCTATGTAAAATTTCTTTGTGCATCTCATTCCTATTTGTAAAAAAAAAAGAAAAAGCAAGCATCCAACCTATACAATACAAATACACTACGTAACGTAGTCTGCCCAAGTGGTTTAAACATTTAAAATCAACCACACTAACGCCATCTATCTCCTAGTGCGGAAACCAAAGCACGAAAATTGCAGTGAGTGGCATAACCACACACATATATATTCATCATACGTTCATTGAATTTTTTTAGAACAGTTTCAAATTACGTTTTATGTAAAGAACATTTTAAAACTACCTAACACAACAGGTTTACAATAATAAAAAAATAATATTGTCTTCACCACAAATTCAAGTCTCCTTGACTTGGAAATCTGTTTAAATATGCAACTTACAAGGCAGAATATTTCAATAACCCACCTGAATTGTTTGAAAATCCATTTTATATTTATTTTAACATGGAAGGAATGAGATGATGTGAGCACAGTAACTATAATAAGACCTATTTTATTCACTGTTTATGATGTTAGTATGAATTTTGGTCTAATATTTGTTTGATTCGCTGAACTATCATTAGTGGTATGCAGTGCAGTAAAATCTAGCTTATTTGCGGTGCCGTAATTGGAAACACAAGAACAGCAATATATACATATATTAAAATTATAAAATTCGTACCTGTTTTATAGGTCGTCCTCAACTAAAATAAACTTCTGTTTGCAAAACATCGTAAAATATAAAAATGTAGGCCTTCCAGAAGCAGTCTTCCATAATCAGCATCTACAATTATACTGAAAATTTTACTATAAATCTAAGGTGTTAACACCTTCAGTACCATTGTAGCTGCTGATCATGGAAGACTGTCTTCAGAAAGACCTACATTTTTAATGATTGACGATGTTTTATAAAATGAAGCTTGTATTAATTGAGGACGACTGATACAACAGGTCTAAATTTTATAGTTCTAATATTTTAATGAATAACCTCAACGGTTGTTTACCAAGAATTTTGAAAGTATTGACGCAATAATCTGTAATTAAGGTACACACGTATATAGGGATTAATGAAGAATAAAAAATTGTAATACTTTGATTTGTATAATAAATTACACATAATTTATCGTATATTAACGGCACGTTTATCTTTATGTGACCCTGTACTATCGTTAGCACAATACAAGACATTTATATTTTCCTTACTTGATACACAATCACGTGCCTACGCTCTGATTCGAAAGATAAAGTATTTGTCAGTAGAAAAAAAACATCCCGGTTCCATCTGCGCAAATCTTTCCGAGGATGCAGTAAAGTCTTCTTCAGTAACTAACGATTTGAAGGAAAACAGGGTCTTTATTGCATTTATTGGGCCAGATATTTGTATGCCCTCTGCTCTATTCTGTTGAAACCATTACAACATGGATTAGTCCCAATCTGTATTGGTATATTTTCATATTCCTCCAAATCAGCAAATATTTAAATTAATAAAACCTGGTAGAAAATATGATTTTGTCTTTGCTTTCCGAATATCGCGGATCGTGGTTTATCCACGTAGTAAGTCAATCCGAGATTTCGCGTACCACAGCTTCTTTTGGATGTACTTATTATTTCCAGTTTCTGTTATATTGACTATTTAACTCATGCCCCAATTTGGAGTCAATGACCAATCACGTTACAATGATTTTTTATTTACAACCAACCACAGTCGTGTTTCGCCTAGAATTTACCAACTAAAGTTTATCATAATAAAAAATGCACCTCCTTTTTAACATTCTGAATAGGTCATAGCATTATTTTGCAGTGACTGACTCTCTAAGAAAGACGGCTACCAGATTGTATATATAGTGCATGAATGTCAACACATACAGTATGCGGGAGTTAATATAAAAATATTTGTTCCAATTGATTTTACCACAAAAAAAAAAAAGAAACCACTGTTTGCACTTTCTTAAATGTATTTTTTAAAGAAAAATAAAATTGTCATATTTACATCGTAGGGCATCAGAAATGAATTAATATACAGTTTGATATATTTCATTTTTTCTCCACTAGAGTGTATTCTTACAATATTGCGTTCCTTTGGCAATAAATAATATGATCTGGTTGCAGTGACGAACAAAATAAGCAAATGAAGCGTACCAATCGTTCCTCGTTTGTTTTAAAACATCGCCGTTTACATTAAATATATAAATGTTTTAAAATAACTATATTTAAATAATGATTTGTGAGTAAACAACTTAATTTTATTCGTTAAATAGTCCTAACAAATGCCACTGTGATTGGTTGTAAAACAAAAATCATTGAAATGTGATTGGTCATTGACTCCCATTTGGGGTATGAGTTAAATACTATCGTATAAATAACTCATTGCTTTCTAATAATTTGTTGGAGACCATGAGTTCCTTTCATCAAAATACTCGATCAATATCCTTTGTACAACCTGTGAAATGTTGTCAATATAGTTCTGATCCACTCTATAAATGAGTAGATTTTAAATACGACACGAATGTTTTGGAATGAATATAATCAAAGTATGTTATAAATGTTGGATCGAAGATATATAATTTTCTCAGAAAAAATTATTTTGAATAGTGTTAATTTGTAATGAACATTAGCATGATTTATAAGTAGAACAATAGAGACGTGAAACGTTCTTTAGAATATTCCGATGCGATGATATTTTATATTTCATAGTAGATGTAAAATAAAACGTTTGCTATGACTAGGGCCCGGATGTTTATGACCTTAAAATGTTTAAAAATACTTATAAAATTCCCTTAAATTTCTCTCAAAATGACCTAAAACTAAAAAATGACCCAAACAAAATTATAAATTTCATAGTAATTACCAATTAATAATCATTAATTTATTAATTAGAAAGGTCTTAAAGAAATAATGATTATTGATAGGGGTAACTGTTCTAAAACAATGATTTTAGTAGTAATATAAAATAATTAAAAATTAATAATTATCACTAGGTCAATCTCACTTATATTAAACTAAATCAAATTTTATTAACTAAATATACCTTAGTTTGTGTTGCAATAAAAAACCATAGTCATTCTTCAGTTATCAAAAGTGAATGATCAGCTATTGTCACTGTTTTATACTTGGAGAAACTCCTCTCTATTTCCACAGATGTAATGGGTGCATATAAAAAAACACTTTGCCATTGGCTGTTAAATATTTGTCAAAAATATCCATTCTGAATTCTTTACCTCACAAACTACAGGTTATGTGACGCACTGTCTGAAATCCTTTATTTTTATGTGACACAAATTTCAGTTTCTGTTACTCCAATCTCTCCATTTAGATTTATACAATTTTCAACACTAACTCTATTGACTTTTCCAATTAACCTTTTTTTTTCTTTCTCGTTTTTCTTTCGTTTACACGGTTCATCATTTTTGTTTTTACCTTAGTTCATTTTTTTATCTTATTCACACATACAAACACAAGACAGGACACACACCCAAACCCAAGGTGGAGATTTAAAATCCCCTACCCCGCCGGGAATCGTACCCGTGTCGCCGGAGTGGAAGGTAGGGACTCTACCGAGTACGCCACGGCGACGGACTTTTCATACTGGTTTTCCTTATTGTTTTACCTTTCTTCTTTGTTTGTTTTACCTGTTTGTTAACTTTCTTTAATTCTCACATATAGATACAAGGACATTACACGCACACCCAGACCCAAGGTGGAGATTTAAAATCCGCTACCCCGCCAGGAATCGAACCCGGGTCGCCGGAGTGGAAGGTAGGGACTCTACCGACTACGCCACAGCGACGGACTATACACTTAACCATAGATTATTTAAAAACTGACGTATAAAGTACGTAAAGTAAATAAAATAACCAAAAATTACAAATAAAGTGTGTAAAATGACTATCAGATAAAATGTAGAAAAAATGCATATTAATGACCTATAAAAACACCATATAGGCTATCTAACATATTTATTGCACAATGCACATAATTATTAGTCTGCATCGTCTCTGACAACTCATAAAAAAGATGACATTTCATCAAAATCCGGGCCCTAGTTATGACATATTTAGATCACATGGGCAATATTAGTACAAACTAGATTGCAAGACTAACGCTATGCTTAGAGAATAGGTAACATGCATAATTGTAGGCTTTCACGGCCGGCGCCTTGATCTCTGTTTGATTCGTCTTCCGGGCTAAATTCCCGTGGTCCTGTTTTCTTACAGCTGCGGTAGATGAAACGTCGAGTGACAATAAAACCGGATCACGACCATTTAGCTCGAAAGACGAACCAAATAGGGATTAAAATGCAGCCATGTGTTATGTATCCATCCATAGTAATTCGGCCCAAGGACGTGTCTTTCACGGCAATCATATCATTTTCATGCTATGCTTTGCAGCTTTACTATGGAATTATACGTGTGGTAGCTTCCCGTTGCTTTCCACGCCCATGAAGGATGATGATAACAATGATAAGGATTATGATGATGGCCGGATGTTTTTCGCGGACCGTCGGGCCCTAAGCATCCTGACATTTGTCTTACAGGTGAGGAAAAACCCCGAAAAAAACTCACCCAGGAGCTCACCCAGGAGCCTGTCCCGACCGGGAATCAAACCCGGGCCCGCTGCGTGACAAGGCAGCACGCTACCTCAAGACCACAGCGATGGACGTGTTATGTATAATATTTTTTTTAAAATTGCAAAAGATAAAATTTTTCCAGTTTCATATCTCCTCTGTGCTATGTAAAATGTGGCCAATACTAATAATTACAGAGTGAGGTAAGTGTATAAGATGATTAAATTTACCCAAAGAAATTTGTACTTTGAAATCTACTCAATTATTTTACAATATGTAGGTACATCCAAACGATGCGACAGAGCGGCCAGTTGGTGAACTACGTACGAGTTCTTATGTCGCTGTACACAGCACATTATACGCATACCAGAATAAAAACAGAACTTGCAACGCCCTTCCCACGTTTCATCTCAAGCTTGAACAACTTCATACACGGAGAAGCTGATATTAAACAAATCTTTAATATAACTTCAAAATCGTACAACAATATTTACATAAAATGTTTGTTTTTGACGAGTTGTAATAAATTGGATACTCTCTTGCTGTAAAATCCAGTTTAAACTATTAACCCCTTGTTTCATAGAATGTAATATACGGGAAAAGTTTATTCAAGCCTGTTTTATTTAATTAATATCACAGATAGACATAGTATACATATTATTATATTCTAAAGATAATTAACTAGTATTCATTAATCGCTGGTTTAGCGGAAGAGAAAGCCTTATGGCCTTAACTCTGCCAGCATAAATAAAGCATTGTTGTTGTTGTTATTCTAATTATTATTATTATTATTAAACAAATTCATGGAATGATTTTCTGTTGAAATAAACTGTGCTGTGTGCTTGTTATAAAAATTTAATTTCGACAAATCAACAAAAATCTTTATATAAGATGTTACGATAGAAAATTACAGTACAATAAATTAAAGCTGGAAATTATTTTCAAAAAATCGTAACTAACCACATGGACTACACTATTTATTCATTTAAACATATATGCATATTTTTATAAATTATTTTTATCATATTTCATCTATCCGCTGCTAAAAATTGAATTTATTCATAGATTTTATACTCATTAATGGGTTCTATATTATCATCTTTACTAATATAATTTATTATTATTGCTATTATTATTGCTTTCTTATTGTTGTTATTATTATTGTTATTATTGTTATTATTATTGTTATTACTCCGTATTATTGTTGTTATTACTCCGTACTATTGTTATTATTATTAATATTGTTATTATTAATATTGTTATTACTAATATTGTTATTATTGTCATTATTATTATTATTAATATTATTATTATTATTATTATTATTATTCATCGCTCCCTATAGAGGAAACTTGCAAATCTTGCGTAATGCTATATGACATAACATCAGTCTGCTCTGTCAGCAAATTCGATTAGTTCGTGATATCTGGCTAATTTACCTTTTGTTGTAGTAGAGATATTCGGCTAAGAGAGCTTACCCCGACAAAAAAGTGGGCATGTTTGGATCCCTATGGTAAATTACAACTGAACTTATACAGCGATGTACTGGTTATCTACCGAAGTGAAACTTCATTCAACTCGAAGTATCCAGAAGAATAATCGCAGTGATTCAACGATGACAACTAAAGCGGAACATGAGTCAACGAAATTACATTGCAATAACCGTTTTGCATGCCAGAGGTCAACGGAACAAAGATAAAATAATCCAGGGACCATTAAAAAGGGCAGAAATATCCATAACAACAATTGCAGAATCCTAAAATAAATTGAAAGGTCACAAGAAGACAAGCCTCATGTTTTTGTGATCATAATTTCGGACTATATTTCGTGATGTCGCGGGTTCATTTACCACTCAGGCCACAGAAAGTTTTCCTTAAATAATTATTCTAATAATGTCTGATGATCTGGGATTTAGGTTAAGTTTGTATTTAGGACTCTCCTCGTGCTTCGTTATCATTTATTACCCATCATACCATCGGAGTAATATAAGTCCGCCTTCCAGGCGCCTCTACCACAGAAGTGAGTTACAATTCCGCCAATGTCAGCAGAGAATGCCAGATATATCTTAAAAAATCTTGGGCAAAGGGAAAGAACACAATAATTAGAAGACTACATTTTGCTCTAAAGTGATATCCTAACAAACAAAATAGCATCTGCAGCCATAGCAGTAACGGTTAAAATAGATTTAAAAGGAAAATTCACAGTTAAACATTCATGGATCAAATAATAATGAATCAATTAACAAATACATTTGTAAGGGGATGTTTAACATTATTAAGAGTTTTTGTCCTTGATGAAGACATAATTGAACAAACGTTGCATTCTACGAGATTCTTGAAGATACGATAGTCATAATAATTAATAAAAAAGGCCTATTGTAGCTCGAAATTGAAACCGCGAGTTGAAATAATCATTAATAAAATGGGAACAAATTAGAAGAATATCCATAATTAAATAGGCTAAATAACAAATATATTTCTTAGGAAAATTGTTGGACCAAACAAAGATGAACAGACGGGTGAATGGAGAAGACTACTTAACAGCGAATTTCATGGTCTTTATAGGAAGCCAGATATAATAACAGTTAAATTTCTTAGACTGTGATGCGTAGAACATGTGGCACGAATGGAGAATGAAAGACGTGCATGGCAGATTTTTGTAAGAAAACCAGAGGAATGACGTCAGTGCGTAGTCCAAGAATGGAGTTGGAAAATAACATTAACTATGATTTGTGGGATGTAGATTATACATTTGAAATGATTAGAAAACATTAGCTCAGGATAGGGATGTATGGAGTGTTTAGGTCCGCGCGGCCATGAACCCTACGGGTTCGATAGTACCAGTGAGTTAGTTAGTTAGTTAAATAACAAATATATTTTCTTTCACAAAGGAATCTACAGTGAGATGGTACTGAAGACGTTATATATAAATATATATATATATATATATATATATATATATATATATATACACACACATTATAGACTACATTTCAATAACCAAGGAATTGTCACATTTAGCAACAGAAACTAGAGTATATACCGGACATGACGTTTCTTGAGATCACTACATATTAATTTACACGGTAACTTTACAATAGAGATATCATAGGTATTACAAAAGTTCTTGACATAGAATAAACTTATAGAATGCATTTATTATGAGACACCAGCATAAAATGTTTGTATCTGAGAATAATATGAAAAATCTTGCTACACCCGCCTTATAGTCGATTAATGAAGAATGACAATACTTAAAAGTACAATACAAAGGAGCAGACGAAGCTTTAAGCGAGGAAGAAAAGAGTAAATAAAATACACTTAATTATTCCATCCATAGTAATTCTGCCCGAAGGCAGGTCTTTCATAGCATTTTCATGCTACGCTTTGCAGCTTTACTAGGGAATTATAGGTGTGGTAGCTTCCCATTGCTTTCCACACCGGTGAAGGATGATGATGATGATGATAAGATGAATATGAATGATGATGATTGCGATGGCCATATGATTTCGGGGACCGTTTGGGCCTTAAAGTTTTCCTGACATGTGTCTTATAGGTGAGGAAAAACCCCGATAAGAACCTCACCCAGAAAAACTGTCCCGAGCGGGGATCGAACCCAGGCCCGCTGCGTGACAAGGCAGAACGCTACCTCGAGACCACAGCGGTGGACTGTCATACATATGAGTGACAAGTTCTTAAATGGAATGATGAAATAAAATATCTGATAGAAAATATGAAGAAAGCTTACTTGTAAATCTTATTAAAAATACAAAAGATTGGCCACAATGATGAAGACAGATACAGGAGAAATTAATAGACCATATTTGGAAACGTATATAAGCAGAATTTAACACGATTTCGAAGGACCCGATTCGGAAGCATACAAATTATTAGAATATAAACAAAACCGGAAAAGATATCTTAAAATTTAATCCAATATCTCAACATACAAGTCTAAAATTTTGTGAAAAACCTCGTATCATATCAACTAATGATAAAGCCTCTTAAGAAATTATCCCACATGTAAAAGCGGATTCTGTAGATTTTTTTTTATTTCGGAATTCATATCCAAAACAGTGATTTTCCATTAACATAAGGAAGTATGCATTCTCTAGTTGTAGTGGTCGTGAAATATCCTCTTCTGTTCACTCATCACACTTCTCATAATATCCACTCAACTTTCTATATCTTCCCTTTTTCCTATCCCCATCTACATTCCACTCCAAGATCTTCATAGTGATTCCATGAGATGTCATCCTATTCAGATAGCTATACCAACTTAATCGTCTTTCTTTAGTTGTCTGTAATACATTTCTTTCAGATTTCATTTTTTTCAACGTTTCTAATAAAATTCGTTTTCGTTTGCTCTGTCGTCTACTTCAAATCTATCCGGTGTCATTTATTGTGGGTCTTTTAGCATTGTATATTTGTTGTGTATAATGGTGAGCTGGTCCAGTGATGCCAAACACCAACCTGGAGGACCAAGTCATTTTAATCTAGGATTCCTTCCTCTATCCTTCGACGATCCAACGCCGACTTGAAAATCAGCAATGTCTATAACCCAAGGCACTGGGTGCTATCAGCTGAAAGAACTGTACCCAGGTTCTTACGAATTTGTTAATCCTTTGCCTCACCTTTTTCGGATATGCGATGGGATAGGCCTTGGCCGGCTTTTCTGTAGATTTAATCACATTAAAATAACGTAATACTTACTTACTCACTGGCACTATCGAAACCGTAGGTTCATGACCGCGCGGACATAAGCTCTCCATACATCCCTATCCTGAGCTAATGCTTTCCAATCATTCCCTGTATAATCTACTTCCCTCAAAATCATAGTTAATATTACTCTCCCAACTTATTCTTGGTCTACTAACTAGGCGTTTCCCGTCAGGCTTACCCACAAGAAGCTTCCATGCAAGTCTTTCATTCGCCATACGCGCAACATGTCCTGCCCATCGCAGTCTACGAGACTTAACTGTTCTTATTATATCTGGCTTCCTATAAAGACCTTGTAGCTCATTGTTATGTAAGTCTTCTCCATTCACCTGTCTCTTCATCTCTCTTTGGTCCAAAAAATGTCCTAAGTACTTTATTCTCAAATACTCGTAACCTCCTTTCCTCCCTTGAAGTAAGAGTCCATGCTTCGCATCCATATAATATAATTGGTAGAATAATTGTCTTATATATTTCCAATTTAACATTTTTTGAAAGGAGTTGGGACATCAAAAGCCTCTGTAATACATAATAGCACGCATTTCCAGAGTTGAGCCTATGTTTAATTTCTCTGTGCATCTCATTCTATTTGTGATTATTGTTCCTAGGTATTTGAATTCAGCCACTTCCTCAAAATTTCTCTCAGTTTACATTAGATTTCCATTTCCATTATATAATGTATTTCTACGTGTGACCATATATTTAGTTTTATTGATATTTACTTCCAGTCCTAATTCCTTAGTGTTATTCAATAGTGTGTGCATGTTGTCCTTTAGTGCCTCCTCGCCATCGGTCAAAAGTATTACACCATCAGCATAAACTAATTGCTTATTAATACCATTGAGTTTTAAGCCTTCTTTGTCCTCTAGAGATTTGATGGCATGCTCAAGTAAAAAATTAAATAGTAGAGGAGATAGTGCATCTCCTTGCTTCAACCCATTTCGGATTTCAAAAGTGTCCGAAAACTGTTTGCCTACACGCACCCTACTCTTTGTGCCATTTAAACACATTCGTATAAGTCTAAACTAACTTTTTAGGAATTCCGAAATCCAACAGGATACTATATAACTTCTCCCTCTTAATTGAATCGTATGCTTTTTTTAAATGTACCTATAGTTGATATACAGTACCATTATATTCCCATTTCTTTTCTTAAATCTGTCTTATACTAAAAATCTGATCTGTTGTAGACTTGATTCTTCTAAATCCACATTGATGATCTCCTAGAATGTCATCAATATAGGGAGTAAGTCTGCTGACTAATATATTTGTTAGCATTTTTTACGAAGATGAGAGTAATGAGATGCCCTTGTAGTTGTTTCAATCAGTTTTATCTCGTTTCTGATAAATTGGTACGATAATCGATTCTTTCCATTCATCTGGATTAACTTCTTTTTCCCAAATCATACTAAGCAACCGGCATATCATATCCATCAATTTTTTCTCCCCCTGATTTTATCACTTCTGCTGGGATCTCATCTGAACCTGATGCTTTATACATCTTCAATTTTTCTATTGCCATTTCAACCTCTAATGCACTTGGTTCTGCGACTAGCATTTCTGCTGTCTGTATAAATTATCCTCCTCAATGTCCTGTTCTGTATATACATTTAATAGCTGATTAAAGTAACTTTTCCATCTATTTGATATACTCCAGGAGTCCGCAACCATATCCCCATTTTCATTCCGAATTATGCTTGTTCTAGCCTGAAATCCTTTCTTTTCTATCATAATTCCCTGATATGATTCTCTAATGTTCCTATTTCTTGCATTCATTTCAAGTTCATTAATCTTCTCTCTCAAATATTCCCTCTCTTTACTCTTTAGTAACCTGGTGGTTCCCTGTCTTGTGCTACCCAATTGCTCTAAATGTACCTCATTTGGCTCGTGTAACCATTTCAGTTTTGCTAGCTTTCTTTTCTTTACAATGTATGTACATTCCTCATCAAACAATTTCTTGTTTTTTCCTCTTTTTTTAAGTAACCAATGCTTTCCGATGCTGACAATTTAATAGTATCTCTTATAGCCTCCCATTGTTTATTTATATAAGTTTCTTCTTCGTTTGCCACATTGTCATCTGATAGGTTCCAGTACTTCAAATCTATTAGCAATTTCGATTTGATATAAAATAACGTAATAACTTTAATTAATTAAAATCCACAAAATGTCAAGTTCTCATGGAATTCGTAACGACCTAGGCCCATTCAGGTATCCTTCTAAACGTTCTTTTTATACATTTTGAATATTTATTTTAACGTTTGAAATGGTATGGACACCTCATAAGAATGGAACAAGGGAGAATACCAAAGAAGACACATAATTGGAAACCTAATGGAAGAAGTGGAAGAGGCAGGCCTAGAGAACGATAAATGGATGGAGTGGAAAGAAGTATGGAAGCTAGAGATTTGAGGGAAGAAGATTCTTTAGACCGGTACCTCTTGCGACAAATCACTTTGGATTGAAGGAGAAACACTGTGTTGTGGAAAATTCCTAAATAAAATAAAATAAATTTATTAATTAAATAAAAATAAAACGTAGTTTTATTTGATTTTCATATTTATTATATAATTCAGTGACAGCTTCCAACTTGTTGGAACACAATTCATAATTTGTTAACATGTCTGAAGAAGGTACATTGTACCGAAACAGCTGTCACTGAATTATATAATAAATATGAAAATCAAATAAAACTACGTTTTATTTTTATTTAATTAATAAATATGGATTTTCATCAAGTAAACACCAATTCAATTGATTATAAAATAAATTTATTTTCCTAGTTTTATGGTGACATCCAAAATAATGGAGAACATCAATTGTGATTCCTATATATAAGAAAGGAAACGGGGCTTATCCAGATAATAAGCTGATGTAAGTTTTTTAAACATCGGATACAAAATATGTGGAAATATCTTTGCATAGCAAAATTATTAAACTTAATATAATAAACTTGATTTTACAAGAAAATAATTTATTTAGAAAATTAATTTCTTCTATGGACTGGACATTCTCCGATTCACAATTCATTGTAAAAACACACGAGTAATTTAACAACCTATACGCATATTATTTACTGATATCGAAAAGGTATTTGATAGAGAAAACATGTGGATTTTTATGGAAAGGAAAAAAAAAGTCATCACACCAAACGACAAAAATGAAGAAAATACACTGAAATAATTCTATAAGAATAAACTTTGGCAAAAGGAAACAGGAACATTAACAAAGGACTCAGACAAGGATGACTGTTGTTATATATTATTTAGATGATATTATACTTAGTTGATATTGTTAAAATTTGGTTTGTGAAGTTTCAAAGTAGAATACGTTTCAAATCTGATATATAAAAATGAATGTTTGTTTGTTCGTACTTCATGCGCGGCCATACCGTTGATCCGATTGTAATAGGGCTTTTTACAAAATGTTCATGATATTCCCGGGATGAACATAGGCTATACGAGAGTTCTGATACTCAACTCCTACACCCCTACAAATTGCCCTTTGTTGTGGAAAATGTGAAAAAAGTAGCTCTTTGGAAGATTAAATGGCTTACGCTGCATAAACCATAACAAATACACAAAATTAATGTACACAGATTTGAAAATGTCAAAATGCCCTACAACGAAGTCCGCGATAGCATATGTTTATCTCTTACGGATAACTCACAATAACCATTTTTGTCTTTCATTGATGACAAGAAAATCGAGGCAAGTATCTAGATTCCTGTGCAAGCATAGCAGCACATGGCGGATATTCTTTTACAGATAACTCACAATAACGAATTTTGTCTTTAAGCTCATTTATGCCAAGAAGATCGAGATAAGTAGATTCTCGGGCAACACCGGGTAATCAGCACGGGCAATCTTAAAATAATTACGAGATACATTTATAATTATTTTTCATTCAACTATACATACGAAGTACATTAATTTTCGTCTTTCAGCTCATTTATGCCAAGAAGATCGGTATGAGTAGATTCCCAGACGACGCCGGATAAACAGCACGGGGCATCTAAAAATACGCTATAAATTACGATATAAATTTTTGCTCACACTTATTTAACTAAACATAAAACACATAAATTTTCTTATTTCAGCCCATTTATGTCAAGAAGATAGATTAAAGCCGATTCCCGGGCAACGCCGGGTAAACAGTACGGGGTATCTAAAAAAAATATAAATTTATAATTATGTTTCCTCTTTTTTAACTAAACATAAAAGCACATTAATTTTGATTTATTTAGGCGTAGCTGCGCACGCCGGGTATTAGCTAGTAAATTATATTCAACACATTATTGCCGATGAAAAACTCATTATTTCAAATTCAGATGACAGTTTATAAATGGTACTGCAGTTTATACACGACTTGTCGCGAAAATATAATTTGAAAAGTTCCACAAAAAATTGGTCTTGTTGGAAAAGATCCTATTGGAACAAAAATAATTATAACTATGAAACAGTTAAACTATATCCTGTATTGTATTACCTATGCTGCAAAATTTCACATTAAGCTTAAAATTATTTAGAATGCAAATTAGCATTTTCTCCAATTAATTCAATTAAACAAAGTGTATTTAGAAAAGAGAGAAAGGAAAGTATTTTGAGAATACAAAAACTATATTCCTATTTACGTTTTTTACAGGTCAAAAAACTGGTTTCTACTAAGGCTCAGGGGAAGATAAATGGAGCAGCAGGGATGAAATCACTTGACCACTGTCAGGATACACTCTCCTTGACCACAAAAAAATGAGTCTATTCGTCAGACATTAAATACAACTAATATATTGGAAATAATAGTTCAACACAGACTAAATTAGCATTTGCCTTTGTAATGAATACAACCAAGATGAATTCCATCGTAGTCATGCACATACAACCCAAAAAGAGGAAATTTAGAAGACCTAAAAATCGTTGGCGAGAGCAGATATAATCTGGAGGAGGAACAGAACAAATTGTCCTTTACCTAAAGTCTATGATTTTTTATCATCTATATGCTGTAATAATAATAATAATAATAATAATAATAATAATAATAATAATAATAATAATAATAATAATAATAATAATAATAATAATAATAATAATAATAATAATAATAATAATAATAATAATAATAATAATAATAATAATAATGATAATAATAATGATAATAATAATAATGATCATAATATATAATAACAATAATAATAATGATAATAATAATAATAATAATAATAATACAAATAATATTAAATATAATACCTGTGAACAATAATTTCAAATAGGAATGGTATCCACAAAGAAATTAAACATAGGCTCAATTCTAAAATGAATGCTATCTTCCCAAATTATCTAAAAAAATTGTTAATCTGAAATTATATAAAACTCTTATTCTCCCAGTTATATTATATGGATTCGAAACATGGAATCTTACTCTAAGGGAGGAGAAAGTATTACGAGTATTTAAAAATAAAGTTCTTACAAGAAAAATTGGACCAAAGAGAGATGAACAGACTGGCGAATGCTGAAGAATACATAACAGTGAGTTATATGATCTTTATAGGAATCCAACTCTAAGAAGAAAAAGTGTAGCAGACTGCCATGGATAGGATATGTGGCAAAAATGGGGAATGAAAGAGGGACATGGAAGTTTATTGTGGGAATACCAGAGCGAAAACACCCAGTTGGTAGACAAAGAAAGAGGTAGGAGAATAATATTAATCATGATTTAAAGGAAATAAATTATACAGGAAATGATTGGAAAACAATAGGAGAGGACAGGGACGTGTAGAAAGCTTACGTCCGCGCGACTATGAATCTACGGGTTCGATAGTGACAGTGAGTTAATTATTATGTAGGCTATATAGTAAGTAACTTACTGCCACTATCGAACCCGTAGGTTCATGGCCGCGTGGACATAGGCTATCCATAGAACCCTATCCTGAGCTAATATTTTCTAATCATTCCCTGCATAATCTACTTCCCTCAAATAACAGTTAAATGTTATTCTCCTACCTCATTTTTGGTACACCAAATGAGCGTTTTCACTCTGGTATTCCTGCAAGAAGCTTCAATGAAACTCCTTCATTCCCCAATCGTGCCACATGTTCTGCCCATCGCAGTCTACGAGACTTAACTGTTCTTATTATATTTGGCTTCATATGAACACCATGTAGTTCACTGTTACTATAATATATTTCTATAATTGTAATTATAATTATAACTATGAGTTAGTCGTGTAAAGTGATCCCATCATTTTAATTTTGTGATTTTTCGTGTGATCTTTTCAAATGCGAATATCAGATATCAACCAGCATAGATTAATTTTCTACGTACATGTATCCATCCATACTAATTCTGCCCGAGGGCAGGACTTTCACTGCAATCATAGCATTTTCATGCTACGCTTTGCAGCTTTACTAGGGAATTATAGGTGTGGTAGCTACCTGTTGCTTTCCACGCCGGTGAAGGATGATGATAAGGATGATAATGGTGGCCGGATGATATTTCGGGGACCATTGTGTCCTAAGTTTCCTGACATTTGTCTTACAGGTGAGGAAAAACCCCGAAACAAACCTCACCCCAGGAGCCTGTCCCGACCGGGGATCGAACCCGGGCCCGCTGCGTGACAAGGCAGCACGCTACATCGAGACCACAGCGGCGGACTATATATATATATATATATATAATATATGTTATCTTTAAAAGTGCTTACTTGTTATAGTAGTCACTAGATGGCAGTTGGAACGATACCCCGCCACCTCTCGTGTAAATTGAGAATTATATATATATATATATATATATATCCACCGCTGTGGTCTAGAGGTAGCGTGCTGCCTTGTCACGCAGCGGGCCCGGGTTCGATCCGCTTTCGGGACAGTTTTTCTGGCTGAGGTTTTTATCGGGGTTTTTCCTCACCTGTAAGACAAATGTGAGGAAAACTTTGAGGCCCAAACGGTCCCCCGAAATCATGTCCTTCTGATCATTATCATCTTTATAATCATCACCATCATCATCATCATCCGTCACCGGTATTAAAAGCAACGGGAAGCAACCACACCTACAATTCCGTAGTAAAGCTGCAAAGCATAGCATGAAAATGCGATTATTGCAGTGAGAGACTTGCTCTCGGGCAGAATTACTATGGAATACATATATGACATGAAACGATAAATACATCCTGAATCGGGTTTTGAACCCGAGTTTCTAACTATGTACGTTTAGCGCTATAACCAACTGAGGTACTCAGGAATCCTAACACAGACAGTTGGTTATAGCGCTAAACGTACATAGTTAGAAACTCGGGTTCAAATCCCGATTCAGAATGTATTTATCTTTTCATGTCATATATGTATTCCATAGTAATTCTGCCCGAGGACAAGTCTTTCAGTGCAATCATAACATTTTCATGCTATGCATTGCAGCTTTACTAGGGAATTATAGGTATGATAGCTTCCCGTTGTTTTCCACACCGATGAAGGATGATGACGGCCGGATGATATTCAGGGACATTTGGGCCATAAGCTTCCTGACATTTGTCTTATAGGTGAGGACAAACCCCGAGAAAACCTTACCCAGGAGCCTGTCCCAAGCGGGTATCGGACATGGGACCGCTGGGTGACAAGGCAGCACGCTACTCGAGACCATAGCGGTGGACTGTCATTCATATGAGTGATAAGTTCTTCAATGATCGTCAGTCACTATTCTGGAGAATTTTAGTTTTTGTGATTTTCACAATCTGTATTAATGGAGGTATCATATGATGTTAAGGAGACTTCAGTCAGCGTATGCATACATTCTCGTGTAAACTGGACTGTAAAGATTATAAACTATATTAATTCGCCAACAGTCGTAGACTTAAGACTCTCTAATAAAATTCTATTATATTCATCATAGTCCACCACTGTAGTCTTGAGGTAGCGTGCAGCCTTGTCACGCAGAGGGCCCGGGTTCGATCCCCGGTCGAGGCAGCTATTCTGGGTGAGGTTTTTATCGGGATTTTTCCTCACCTGTAAGACAAATGTCAAGAAAACCTTAAGGCCAAAACGGTCGCCGAAATCATATGGTCATCATCATCATCCTTACCATCATCATCATCCTTCATCGGTGCGGAAACCAACGAGAAGCCACCACACCTATAATTCCCTAGTAAAGCTGCAAGCATAGCATGAAAATGCTGTGATTGCAGTGAAAGACCTGCCCTCGGGCAGAATTACTATGGATGGATATTCATCATTAAGTTACAAAAATGAGGGCATATGAACTAGTAGACTCTAAGAAATGCTGGATGTAGCACTTCAAAAAATCTCTCTCACTCTCTCTCTCTCTCTCTCTCTCTCTCTATATATATATATATATATATATATATATATATATATATATATATATCGCAAGTAAATAGGCACAAACCAAGAGATGAAAGATTATTCTTTGGAATCTATATCATTTTTTGTACATTCACGACAAAAAAAGACTACATTACAGCATTCGCAATTGGACTTTTGTCCAACACATTATTTTTAAGTCTTCTCAAGGGGAGTTTTAATTCTTGAAAAAGATATGCCTATTCAGGGAAGTTTCTCATAAAATGTTCAAAACTTAAAGATTTCCTTAAAATCTTGTCTTACATAGCCAGTGGCCATATTCAGTTTTACAGAACATTATTACAGTGGCTTGTGGACTATAATGTACTGGCAGGAGGTAACAAAGTCTGTATGAAGAGTTAAGTGTGTACATTGTTCTAGTTCGGATATAATATAATCATACATTTTGCTTCATTTGTAAAGAATGATTACTATTATTATAGTAACTGTATTATTTTTGAATGCACAAAAATAGTTATTCATTTAAACACGTCAACCAATATTTTCTCTAAATCTAAAAACTGTTCTTTAAATGGGCTTGAGCAAGAAGTCGTTTGAAAGTTCTATCATTTAGTTCAGAATTAATGTTTTTGTTTTATTTTCACTGAGAACATCAAATGGGATAAGATTTTATATATAACATTGATACCTGGTAAGTCAGTAGTCCTCAACTAAATCATTAATCTTCATCAAGCAGTTCCAATATGGAGGCCTTTCAATAACAATGTTTCATCTTCTGCATTTTAACTTTTAGTTGAGGACGACTGATATACCAGGTACCAATTTTATATTTAATATCTTATCTCATAACCTGAACGGTGCTTTAATATGAATTTTAAAGGTATTGGTCAAATGGGAGACGGGTAAAAGCTTAGATTTATGTACAGTACTGCATTGCTCTTACAGTCAAGTTTGAAATGTTTTCTTTAATCTCCCACCAATTTATTCATTATAACTGACGCACTTTTAACAATTCACAATTCAAATGAGAAGTAATCTAATTTTATAAAATTTTAATTAACGTTTTGCACAATATAAATAAAATTCTGATACAAGTTCCTGAAGCGTGTAAATAAAATATAAACACGTAAAATTTGTGATAATAGAAATATGTGTTGGAAAGTAAAACTTACGAATTTAGTAGGTTACAGACTGGGGTGGCTGTACTATACACAGAGGCGTTACACCACGTTAATTAATACAAACGATAGAATGTCAGGAATACAAATTCAGTCTGCCACGAATGTACGGATTGCTATCTGTATGTGTGTTTCTCTGATCCGTTTATTTCTTACCGTATTGATTACTCAACACACAGAGAATTACGACATTCCAACATTATCAATCTCTTTATTCTCGAATTCATATTTTCTTACACGAACTTACCTTTTTTCTTTATCATTTAATTAATTTTGATAAGAAAACGTGAAAAAAATGCTAACTTTAGAAAATGCACACGTTAACAATACGAAGTTATGGCCTATTTTATATGAAATGATAATAAATTGATAAATCTTACGAATTCAATTTTAAGGTTAAACTGAAAGCATGGTTGTGATAAAATATAAAACTAATTAAATTATTATAATAATTTTAAAAGGATCTGAGGGACAAAATGCAATATAAAAAGTTCAAGCAAGAGTTAGAAAAAAAATGGGAGGCTAAAAATCAGAGCTGGGAACAAAATTGTTAAAAAATCCAAACACGAATTGGAGGAAAACGTAGTACTGAATCATGGAGAATTAAAAAAAAAAAAAGAAAAATAAAAGAAGCGGACGAACAAACGTACAAACAATACCTAAGATTGAATGGAAAAAAAAAAAAACATTATTACTATCAGAAAACAGTGTATTTATTTAGATGACATTCAAAATATTCCGTAAATAAATGAGGATGAACATATACAATTGGACATAAATGATATTAAAATGAATACTTAATCAATAAAATATAAAAGAGCTAGTGGTCCAGGAGGAATACAAGCGGAATTATTAAAACATGGATCCTACCCTTTATTTGAACGATTGAGAAAATTATTTACAAAAGTTATGAATGGTGAAAAAGTTCCTGATGAATGGAAACTAGGATATATTTCGACAATCCATAAAAAGGAAAAAAATACCAATGTGAAAATTATAGAGGTGTAACAGTAACAAGTACCTTGAGTAGACTCTTCGTACGTATACTAAAATATTACTTGAAAAAAAACTATAGTGATATGGAATTAGAGGAACAGTCACACACAACTGACAATTTTGCATTACTCAGGTAATACAAAATAAAATGGAATATGGACAACCTTTGCACTTACTATTGTAGATCTTGAGAAAACATACGACAATGTCAATATAGAGAAACTATGGATTGCTTTTGGACGTATGGGAATTAAGACTATAATAATTAAAGCTATACAAAATGTAGTAGTAGTAGTAGGACTTTATTAGACAAAAAGTAAGATATTTACAATATTTTTTACAAATATGGGTCGCACGGGCAGTAAGCCGTACGTGCTGTTGACAGTCCGTTACAATAAAGTAATAATTGGTACTAGTGTAAAGAAAAATAAACAACAAAAACAGCAATAACATTACAATTACATAAAGAAAACACAATAATAATATTACAATTAATAATAACACAATAGCATTATACACTAAAAACATTAACATTAAAATTACATAAAGAAAAACACATTAATATTACAATTAAATAATAACACAACAGCATTATACACTAATTAATTTATATATAATTGTTAATAATTAATGGTATTGCATTTTGATAACATATATTTATTCATGAATGAGTGTTGTCCTTATTTTTCGCGTTTTGTCCAGAAATTTACCGAGGTTTATCCAATTTTCTGGATTTACCAATAATTCGTAGCATGCCAATCTTTCCCGATTTGAATGTATATGACAATTGCATAACTAAAATTTAAATAACAGTAAATTTTCACATGATTTTACGATAAATAAAGGTCTGCCTCAAGGTTGTTGTCTATCACCGACTCTGTTTAAAATATATGTACATGAAATATTAAAGAATTGGAGGAAAAAATGTTCAAGCATGAGAATTCTTATTTCAAACAACACTTTATACAATTTACATTTTGAAGAAGATCAATCATTAATTGCGCAAGATTATGAAGATTTAGAATATATGACTACAAAATAATAGAAGAATTTTATAAATGGGGATTAATTTTGAACACGAAGAAAACAAAATATATATCAATTGGTGAACCAGAACAAAATTTAATTTTGGAGACTGGAGAAACAATAAAATCTTGTAGTGAGATCACATATTAGGAAAAAAGTAAATAAAAATGGAAGTTATGAAGATGAAATAAGAAATAGAAATAATAAAGGAAATTTTGCAATTGCTTGACTCAATGGAATATTGTGGGATAAAAATATAAGTTATAAAAATAAAATTAATAACAATCATACAATTGTTAAAAGCATCATTACTTATGGAGCAGACCATTGACCATTAATAACAAAAACAAATAAGTATATGTGGCAACGGAAATGGAATTTATATGCAGGGCAGCAAGAATGTCAAGAAGAGAAACAATTAGAAACACAGTTATAAGGGAGAAAAAGAAGATTGAAGACACTATTTTATATCATATTAAAACTCAGCAATTAAGATGGTACGGACATGTTCAGCTAATGGAAGAGGATCGGCTACCAAAATGTGTTTTGGAATGGAAACCTGAGGGATGACGAGCAGAGGAAAACCTAAAATCTGCTGGAGTCATGGAGTATATTTATACATGAAGGAGAAACATCTAAAACAGGAGACTGGATGGACCAACAAAATTGTCTATTAGGAATCGGACGATGTCAAAGATATTAATCAACCGGTGATCTGTGTATCTACAATAATTTTAAAATGTCAATATTAAAATTTGGTTTTATTATATATAATTTTATGATTAATCAGTAAACATATAAAAATAATCTCAGAAGCAAATAAAACTATATAATTATTTTCTTTAGATCATTTTTCCTTTCTTTAGTTATCTTAGTTCATTCTCTCCCTTCGTAGGTAACATGAACTGCCGGGACATGATTTTAAACTCTCAATCAACGCATACTTTTTGGACCACACAAGAAAATGAGGACTTCTCTGGATGAGTGATTTATATTTATACAGTAAAATATTCTGCATATATTACATTTCAATACTGATACATTTTGTAAATGCTGTTTTTACATTTATAAACTGTTATATGTAATTATAAAGATTGCATTATTTAGTTAAAATTGTTTTTTTTTTTAATTTGGAGGTCATAATTTGGAAAACATTTAAATATTTTGACAATCTGCAAGTAGGTATAATGTATTAAAAAGTACTCACGTCATAATAGTGGATATTATTGTATTTGAATATAAATCAATTCCATCTTCAATATAATTAAATTATTTAGAGATATATGTATTGTATATTATTGTCAATTTATTATATTGAATAAAAATGTAGAATGATACACATGCACGGAGTTTTTAAACGTTCTTATAACCTCCTTCAAACACTCTTATTCGAAGTTCATGTTTGAGGTTAGGTAGCATACGCCACTGCAGAAGATTTAGGAAGTATAAATATCTAACTACGATGTTAAGAATGTTTATCGGCTGTGATATATGCATAAGTGGCCCTCCAGGGTGCTAGAGTGTGGGACTCCCGCTGCACTTTAAGTGTTAAAAGACAGATATGTGTACAATAACACATCTTCTCTCTGTTTATGTTAAATAATTCCACTATTTTTTCAGCGGTCAATACACCCCTCGACCATTTTCACCCGTTGAATCTCTAGGGATCAGACGAGATGACTCCCTCCGGAACGGCATTGGGTAATTTCACTCAGGAGGTACAGATCTTTTGTACTCAATTACATAAATCAAAGCTAGAATTTAAATCCCATCTAAAAGAACTTCTGGAAATATATAAATTTAAAAAAACATCCTTTTCAAAACATAAAAACATAATTTGAAGTTAACCCCTGTATAATCTACTTCCTTCAAATCATAGTTAATGTTAATCTCCCACTTCATTCTTGGTCTACCAACTGAGCGTTTTCCCTCTGGTTTTCCTACAAAAAGCTTCCATTCACAACAATAATAATAATAATAACAAAAATAATAATAATAAATATAAATAATAGTGGTCTATATGATCTTTATTGATAACCAAATATAACAACAGATAAATCACGCAGACTGAGACTGTCAGTGGACGTGGAATGAAAAGGGGGCACGGAGTATTCTTGAATGAAAGCAGAGGAAAAGCGCCGAGTAGGTAGCCCAAGACTGATGTGGGAAAATATATATTACCATTATTCTAGGGAGATGAAATTAACAAATTAAGAAAATATTAGCTCGAAAGGATGCATGGGGAGCTTATGTCCATGGGACACGAACTTACGGGTTCGACAGTGCCCACTCAGAGTTAATTAGATGATATTAATAATATTAATAATAATAATAATAATAATAATAATAATAATATTAATAATAATAATTTATTATTATCTATTCTAAAGAATTTCGTCTCCACTCCCCCCCAAAAAAAAATGACCTCTCGACGGTCGGATCCTTCAAAATACATAATATATCATTATGATATATCTTATATCCCAAAAATTTTTATTGTTTTAACCAACTTGGGTAGGTATATGTTATTTTATTCATGTGAATAGGCGTTTTATGTAATTAGTTTACGTGTTATATGTTCATATTCTGTTATGTTTTTACTGTATTTCTTTTTTACAAACATTGATACTCCTGCTTTAGCTCTTTTTGATTTATTTACACCTGACCAAAAATGTATGTAGTTTCCTAAATATGAATTTCCCGATCCTTTCTTTTTTGTTTCCGTCACTGCTGCAATATCTATATTGTTCTGGAATAAAGCAAGTGAAACAAACTAAATATTTGGGAATGATTATGGATAACATCGAAGGTATAGGCAAAGAGAACATACAAACATAGAATTGAATTGAGTAGCAAAATAATATCATCATTAAATTCCATATGGTGGGATAAGCATATTTGGAAAGACACAAAAAAATATATTGGTAAAACATTGGTGGAATCTGTTGCAATGTACGGAAGTGAGGTATGGACAATCAATAAGTACTACAAGAATAGACTAATAGCTCTAGAAATGGATTATTTACGAAGAAGTGCCAGAAAGTCTAAATTAGAACGTGTCACAAATAAGGAAATTAGAAACAAAATGGAAGCAGAAGAAAGCATAATTGAAAAAATTGAGGAAAAGGAATTAAAGTGGTTAGGACATGTTTTAAGAATGGAAGATGAGCGATGGCCGAAGCAACTATATGAATGGCATCCTAACAGAAAGAAGAAAAGAGGAAGACCAAGGTTAACATGGAAGGAAAACATGAAGACAGTAATGCAAGCTAGAGGGCTAAGCATCGAAGATGCCCAAGACCGTAGGCTTTGGAGGTTTGGCACAGGAAGACGGCAGCAGCTGTAAAAACCCGAAGATAGATAGATAGATAGTTTACGTGTTAGCTACTTACCTGTTATCACCATTATTATAAATGGTTTTTGTTATTATTTAATCCTTCTTTTTAGAGTCAAAATAATTATATTGTGTATACAAACTAGTATATATTTTATGCTGTTAATTCTTACTGGTTCGTAGAAAGGAAGTTATATGACCTAAACCCTGTTAGTATAACACTTAATTACTCACTGGCACTATCGAACGCGTAGGTTTGTGGCCGCGCGGACATAAGCCCTCCATACACCCCTATCCTGAGCCAATTCTTTCCAATCATTCCCTGTATAATCTATTTCCCTCCTCAAATCACAGTTAATGTTATTCTCCCACTTCATTCTTGGTCTACCAACTGGGCGTTTTCCCTCTGGCTTCTCTACACTGTTAGTAAAATAATAATATTAATAATAATAATAATAATAATAATAATAATAATAATAATAATAATAATAATAATAATAAATATAACAATAATAATAATGATCCATCGATTCATCCATAGTAATTCTGCCCGAAGGCAGGCCCTTCACTGCAATCATAGCATTTTCATGCTATGCTTAACTAGGGAATTGTAGGTGTGGTAGCTTCCCGTTGCTTTCCACACCGGTGAATGATGATGATGATGATGATGATGATGTTAATGATAAGGATGATGATGATGGCCATATGATTTCGGGGACAATTTGGGCCTTAAAGGTTTCCTGACATTTGTCTTAGAGGTGAGCAAAAACCCCGATAAAAACCTCACTCAGAAAAACTGCCCCGACCGGGGTTCGAACCCGGGCTCGCTGCGTGACAAGGCTGCACGCTACCTCGAGACCACAGCGGTGGACTTAATAATAATAATAATAATAATAATAATAATAATAATAATAATAATAATAATAAAATAATAATAATAATAATAATAATAATACTTACGTAGTCACTGGCACTATCGAACCCGTAGGTTCATGGCCGCGCGGACAAAAGCTCTCCATACATCCCTATCCTGAGCTAATCCTTTCCAATCATTCCCTGTATAATCTACTTCCCTCAAATCATAGTTAATGTTATTCTCCCACCTCATTCTTGGTCTACCAACTGGGCGTTTTCCCTCTCGCTTTCCTACAAGAAGCTTCCATGCAAGTCTTTCATTCCCCATGCGTGCAACATGTCCTGCTCATCGCAGTCTACGAGACTTAACTGTTCTTATTATATCTGGCTTCCTGTAATGACCATGTAGTTCATTGTTATGTAGTCTTCTCCATTCACCTGTCTGTTCATCTCTCTTTGGTCCAAAAATTTTTCTAAGTACTTTATTCTCAAATACTTGTAATCTCCTTTCCTCTCTTAAAGTAAGAGTCCATGTTTCGCACCCATATAATATAACTGGTAGAATAATAATAATAATAATAATAATAATAATAATAATAATAATAATAATAATAATAATAATAAAAATAATAATAGCTTTATGTTATAGGCTGGCAAAAAGTCTCATATTTGTTATTGTTCACCGTCTAGTGCAGGCCACGCCTAGAATTTACACTAGAAATGTTTGCCTTACGTGCAGCTGCCCGAGTAAGTTAGCCCAATTTCCTTAAGTCACTAATGAACTGATTTATTGATATTTTAACTGCAGGTGGTAAGTTTAAATTCTTGGATAACTTATTCAGCCGACGATATTTGAATGTCACCATCTTCAAAAACCGACAATCCCTTTCGGACATAATATGCAGTCTAGCGGGTCATTGGTTACTTGTCTTATTACTATGAATTTTCAAATTTATAAAATGTTAAATTTATTGTCGATATCATATTTCTATTCTATTCTTTTGTAATGCTGAAGAGTCTAGAATACGCAAACCGTCGTGAAGTTCGAAGTCCGGCCGTAGTATCACTATTCAAGTGTCTCCTACGATTTATTCTTGTGGAGGGTACAGGGGAAATACAATGTATGTCATTTTTGTAGTTTATTATAAATTTAGTCCAAATTTTTAAACCCATTTGTAATCAACGTTATTTAATTACTTAAAATTCAATTTTAAAGTAGCAGTAACTTACATAGCACACAGAGACATCAACAATGATAGATGAAAAATAAGATATTACAGGTTTTGTCTATTGTAATTGAAACTGTAAAGGTTAAAACATTGAACTAAAAAACAATAGGGTGAGTAACATACCTGATTGAGATTAACAGTCGATTAATTATTAATGTAATACATAATATTTGGAAATGAATATGAGCACTCCATATTCAGTTGTCTTTAACTTATTCATTCTGTGGTAAGGATTCAAAATAATATTTAAAATCAAAACCGCTCACATTTTTCTTCAGTATAAAGCCCTTGTATTTATCACGACTTCAAGTATTATCTCACAAATATTTTTTACAAAACTTAGAAGAAAAATATTTTGAAAAACTTAAAGAAAAATCAAATATTAAATTACGGGTGAGATATGTCGATGACTTATTATTAATATATGAAAATGAAAAAAAAAACATAGATAAAGAAATAATGGATGAACTAAACAAAATGCACCATAAAATTCAATTTACCAAAGAATTAGAAGAAAACAATTAAATTAACTAAGTGGATCTAACAATGAATAAAAAATTTTACAACAATCATTTGGACATAATCATATGTAGAAAACCAACTACAAATACGATAACAATACACTACAAATCAAGACATCCATATCAACAAAAATGAGTACCTTTGTAAGCTTAATAAATATAATGATAAAATTTCCCTTAAATAAAACGAAATACCAAAACGAAATGAACTACATTAAACATTTAGCTATAAAAATGGATACAATTCACAAATAATCAACAAATTAGTATAAACAAAGAAGGAAAAGCAATTTAAGAAAATTAATAAACCTTGAAAAAGAAGACGATATAAAAACAAAAAATTGGAACACATTTACTTACGCAGGTAATGAAACAAAAAAAAAATGGCAAACTCTATCAAGAAATTTGACAAAAACATAAAAATAGCTTACAAAACTAGAAATAAATTAAATAACCTAATATCTAATAAAATAGAAGAAAATAATAAATATGAAAATAAAGGTGTATATAAACTCAAATTGTAACGATTGTAAAAAATATTATTATGATGTTGCAGAATCTACCTCAGAAGTTTTTTTTAAATCAGGATTTAATTTACATTGATCAGATTTTATTTAAAAAATGTTGGAAAATCAAGTTTCGCTGAATACATTTAAAAGACCAACCATCAATTTGGCAAAACAGTATTAACACTAACAATAATACACAAAGAAAACATCAAACAAGAAATTAATATTTTGGAAGAAATGGAAATCGTCAAGTTGGCAGAAAATAAAAACATATTGAATGAAAATATGCCTAGCAACCAAAGCCCCCTATATGAAGTTTATAAATAAATTCAATAACAAGAAAAGTCATGAAGATGAAGCTAAGATCTCGAGAAGCTTTACGAAGATTATAAATTAATTATTGAAGTTGAGGACAACGGTATATATATATATATATATATATGTATGTATATAAGTTTTATAGTTATAATAATAAATAAGAACTGTTCTTACGATCAGGAAGTTGAATTCATGGTGATTAAGGATTTGAGCTGGAGATCTGTTGTTCTTTTGGAGCCATTGTATGAATCAGACGTTCGTCATTGTTAAGGCAGTTGACACATAATGCTGAATAATAGTATTGTATTACCAAACGTTTTATTGTGTTTTTGGGAGAGGACGTTTTTGCATAAAATGGTGTTAGGAAGTTAGTTCACGAGAAAAATAGATTCTGGCTTTCACAAGTAATAATTTTAAATGGATGTGGTTTTGGAGCGTACTTTCAAAATTCTATCATTCCAATCTGATGGAGTTTCAGTAACAGCTTTCAATAACCAAAAGCCACGTTCCTGTCAACTTCAAGTAGGAGTGACCGCGCTTAAGAAAATTAATGTTTACAGTTTTCAGATGTTTAGCATGGTACACCACATAGTGGATGAACCGAAAGTCTTAAGTTTTATTTTAACTGCAGAAAGAATCGCAAAGAAGTTTATAATCCTACTACATATTCAGATAAATTATTACAAATGAAATCCTCCAACAAGGAGACAACTTCGACAGCTCCCTTCGTCTATAGTGTTCTTGTGTTAGGTGTAATAGATGGATACGGACGTTAAGAAAACATATATATATTACAATAAATAAACTATAATAATATTAACATCTCAATAATAATAACTGATGAATACATAATATTGATATGTGATTGATGAAAAATTGTTTCACTGAATTGATTGCATAATATTATAAATTTACATTCATTATTATTCTGTACATTCACATGGACATTCACAGTTTTCCATTCGTATACCAGGACTGATTCCTTTTTTTTTATACTTCTTACTTTTCTCCTTTTTCTTATTACTTTTTTCATTTATTTACATTTGTATTTTTTACATTTGTTAACCTTTTTACGTAATTCACACATACTAACACAAAGACAGGACATACACCCGGACCCTAAGTTGGAGATATAAAATCCCCTACCTCAACAGTAATCGAACCCAGGTCGCCTGAGTGGATGTTAGGGACTCTACCGTCTACGCCACGGCGACGGACCTTTTTTTACTTTCTTTTTACCTTTTTCCTTTACACTGTTTTACCTTCATGTTAACTTTATTTTTTTTATTCTCACATATAGACACAAGGACAGGACACACACCCAGATCCGAGGTGGAGACTTAAAATCCCCTACCCCGCCGGGAATTGAATCCGGAAGGTAGGGACTCTACCGACTACGCCACTGCGACGGACAACGTAATCACCATTTTTAGGCTTTGATATTTAATATTACATTTATCACTTCTCACACAACGACAAATTAAAATTTTAAGAGAAAAATATTTGCCTAAATCGGGATATTGGGTTCAAATCCAGATTTAGGCAGATATTTTTCTCTTCAAATTTAATTTGTCATATTTAGGCTGCCTATCAGTGTTTATGGACAGTTCAGCACTTCTATAAGAAAAGTCAATCATTCTTCCACAAATGACATATTCATCACTTTTTATATTTCTTGACATTTATTGTTTTCCCTTGTATCCTTTGTAAAGTGTGGTAGCTTACGTGAATACGTCTAAATTTTACAGTATTAAAAATTATGTATTAATCGCAAATAACTAATGTAATTCAAATTGAGTAAATTTTAAAAATTATGATTTAATCACGAGACAAAGGAGAAAAATAAAACTAAACTAGTAGGTCTAAGCCGATATGCAAACCACATTAATATTACACACATATGAAAGAAAAAGTAATTGTAAAGTAGTTATATTAAGTTAGTGCAATTTTTCGGCTAAAAAAACAACTTTATTTGCGTGTGAAGTTACAAGTAACATGTCCCAAGTCACATATCTGTGTAACATTAATCACCCCTCAATATGAAAATCATATCCTTGTAAAACATCTAACTTTGAGTAGCTCATTCCATTATTGTGGGCTCATCGGTTAGCCTGGTTGCAAAAATAGGAGGCGTTTAGTCAATTACGCTTTTACAAAGGAATATCAGGATATTATTATATATGAATGAATTCAGTGCATAAAGTAATATTTCTAGAGAATATTTGAGAAACAAGTGAGAAACTCGTTCTTGGGGATTGTTAAGAAAGACTCCGCATTTAGCTAACTAGTTATAATTCAAGTCAGGTCGGGAAGCAGCGTAACTCAAAAAAGAGAGTGAAACTTATGTTAACGCCATTGTGGCAAGATTACTTCCCAGATGTCGCTAAGATCGCGAGATGAGGCTCAAGGGAGCCCTTTTACTTTCTTCATTAAGGTGGATCCAGCTCATACAAAGTGTACCACAAAATTTATGCAAAGGAAGTTCTACACTGTAAAGCGAGTGAAGAGACATCCACAATACTCATTTCTCAAGCTTCAAGAATCCGTATAATTACTGTTTTACAGTCCACTCAATCTAACGTTAGTCCCTAGGAAGTAAGAAGTAATCACAAACAGTAATCCTACAATATGAATTAAACCTATATTTTGTATTTTTTTTTAGATTTAACGAAATACAATACTTCACACCACTTATAAGTACGGTTGTACAGAAAACCATCTGAAAATAAATAATTTTGTAATTTCTTTATGTAATTCAATAGTGAGAAGTACTGACACATATGGAGCTGAAGTTTGGAAATTCAACAAAAACTTAGAACAAAAACTTATGTCGATGGAAATGGATTTCTTGAGGACAGGAGCAAGACGTTCAAAATTAGACAAAATAAGAAATACTCTCATAAGAGAAAAAAATGAATATTGGTTATTCAATAGTAAATTATATACGGTATAAGCAATTAAATTGGTATGGACACGTACGACGAATGCAAGAAGAAAGATTACCCAGGAAAACATTGGAATGGTGTACACCTGGAAGAAGGAGGAGAGGAAGACCTTGAAACTCGTGGATGGAGGAAATAAGAGCTGGAATGAGAGCAAGAGGACTGGAGTTAATGGGTTGGATGGAGAGAGACGAGTGGAGAAGAAAAGTAAAACTTTAGGTACAGAAAGATGTGTAAACATTAAAATCCTGTATATAAATAAAAAATTCTTTATGTATTTGTTCTACGCCAACTCAGGTCTCGTATGAGTTTGTAGGTGAAATGTATTTTTCTGTATACATAAAGTATATCAGGATGAGTATGTTTTTGTATTTGGGAAGTGTGCATGTGCATATGTCGAAGAGAAGATTTTAGATGAAACCTGACGTAGGCACGTAGCCTATATTAAGGAAAACACTAAGAGGGTCGCAGCCTTATCCTTCCAATCCAGCAGAAGAATTGGTATTGACATTATTGAATATTTCTATACATAGGCTTGTATATCGAGGATGGGGTTCAAATTTAATCCAGGAATATGGTGCACAATCTAACAATTTTAAATTTTATACTACCATCGCTCATATCCTCGAGATAGAAAATTTTGCAAATAAAATTTGCTACCAGTCCTGGTGGCAGGGTTACCAGCACCTGAGAAATCACATTGGATTAATTGATGCTTTAGTAAGTACTAGATAATTTCCTGCGTGCGCTCCTACGCCTAAATAAATTAAATGTATCTTAATGTTTAGTTGAAAAGTGAAAAAAAAAAAATATATATATATCGTAATTATTTTAGATACCCCGTGCTGATTATGCGGCGTTGCACTGGAATCTACTTATCCCGATTTTTTGGCAACAGTGAGCTGAAAGAGAACAATTGTTACTGTATATAAATGAAATAAAATTGATTTTATGGGCAGAAGTTGGTGAAATTTAGGTCATTTTTTGGTAAAGCCTATTTCGACTTTTACAAAAAAAATACTTTAAGTTATTTCTCTATCAATGTGTAAAGCCTTACGACATTTGCAATTATTAATTACAGCATATTAAATGCCTGCGCTTCCGATTAATCACAATTTTGTGGCGTGCAACTGTATCAATATGAACAAATGTTGTAAGTTTAAAGATTTTTGTGTGTTGTGATTCTAAAATTTTACTACATGTTTCCTAAAGTACAATTAACAGAACTATACAACATATTGGATTCAGCCGTTAGAATAGCTACATATGAGTATTTATGATACTGTAAATTACTTTAAGCTTTAATTAGTACTTTGATACATTTTCGAAAACACAGTTATTCTTCATAAAATACGATGATTCCAAAAGTATTAAAGTGTAATGAAACACGGGGACATTCATATACACAGTGTTTCAAAATAAGTATTACTGACTTAGAGGAGTAGTAGATAGGACTTAGTAGATAAAGTATTGATAAGGGACCCATGTCCGGAAACGTGCCATTTCGATGCAAAATCGGTTTCAAGATCGAAATACAATGTGCTGATATCGTGTGTCTTGTGCTTCAGAATAAGTGGTTACCGATTTCTAGGGGTTGTACTCAAGTGTGGTTCCACGTCGCGACCCTGTTGTTCGTTGCACAAAGTATACCTGCGAAGCATGTTTTCAGACACACGCTCCACAAGACCTGGCTTGTGCACAATAATTTCTACTGCCGCCAGAATTCTTGCAAGAAGATCTTCTTCCACTCGATAAGTGTAGTACAACCTCTAGATGTCTGTAATACTTATTCTGAAACACAAGGCACAAGAAATCAACCAAAATATGATCATCAAACTTACTTTACATCGAAATGGTACGTTTCCGGACATGGGTTCCTTATCATAACTTTATCTACGAAGTCCTCTCTACAACCCCTAGAAGTCTGTAGTACCTTTTCTGAATCACCTTATATATATATATGTATATTGTCGTGGGAAAAATATCAAGTCGATAGCTTTAAGTTGCATTTGTGTACAGAACCAGAGATATTGGATTCAAAAATCCCGATATAGGCATATATTTTTCTCTTCAAACCTAATTCTATGTTTAAATCGTGATGCCGAATAGCTTAAATCATTAAAGCACTGGTGTACAGAACCCGAGATATTAGGTTCAAATCCCGATTTAGGCATATATTTTTCTCTTCAATTTTAATTTGTCATTTGGTGAGAAGTGAGAAATGATAAGTTTAATATTAAATATCGAATATTAGCTTTACTTGCTAGACATGTAATGTGTTCATATCCATTTTTAAAGTGCTCTCATTTAAGAAACCGCTGGATGGCGTTATTGGAACAAAAGTTCACTGCTACCTGGTGCACGGAAATCGTATTAATATAAGAGAAAAATCCATGTTTAAACCGTGATGCCTAATAGCTTAAATCGTTAAAGCACTGGTGTACATAACCAGATATATTGGGTTCAAATTCCGATTTAAGCATATGCTTTTCTCTTCAAATTTAGCTTTAAAAATGTAGACAAAAATCATCCATTCTTGTCTTACCTTTGTTTTTAATAATAATATTCTAAGATATTCCGACAATTTGTACTATTGAGACTATAGAGTGTGGCAGAAATAGTGACCTAATCTAGAAATCAATATCGTCCTTGGAGTTTGCAATTGGACTGTGCTTTTTGACGTGTGAAGAAAAATCATTAACTAGAACAATATCTGTTTAATATACCTCTAGGCAACGAAACAAGCATTATATATCTAAAATGATATAAACGAGTATAACAAGGGTTCGGAAATAAGTAACTAAACTTCTACTTTGAGTATGGATGCAGCAGAAGTATATAATCTAGAATTTTCTATAATCATTATATTTCGTAATTACATATTGCTTCTTTAAAGATTTGAAAAATATTTTTAAAAAATCATTAACTGAAACAATCACTTTTTGTTTATTATATTCCGAGGCAACTGAACAAAGATTATGTACGGAATATACAATGCTGTTAACGTGAATATCTCTTGGGGATTTCAGTACCAGTCGCCTTATAACCCTGCAAGTTTGAAACTACTGTTTCCTACTAGGCTCTGTTGGTTTTAAGTAACGGAATCTATATCCATAATATAGACCTGTGGAACAATGAATTTAGAACTGAGATTTAAATTTAGATTCCCACCTGTATACACTGGCACACTATCATTGAGATACTTGGGCACACCTTGCAGTCTAAGGGTAAACATTTTCTATCTCCAATATCTTAGTCTCCTAAAAAAATGAGTTCAGAATATTTGATAGTTTGCTCAACTGCGAAGAAGTCTTAAAATTAATTTTATTAATTCTTCAAGCAATTGTGAGAATGATATTTAAATGCTTCCAACCAAGCCATCTGGTTGTTCACAGTTGACATAATTAAATATTAAAACATTTAGGCCATTTTGATGTATTCGACCACGGAATTTATCCGTTTACCCATTCACTGGTCTGCTATGATCCATTTTAATCATTTTCAATATATTGTGCAATTAATTATACGAATCGTCATTTTATCAAGGTGAATTCTATATTATATTGTAAACAGTTTTCCATTAAAAATTGAGGATATATTCAATTTATTCTGTCAGAGAAACCAAGGGACATATACATCTGTCGCGCCATGGAGTTATTTTTTTTGTAAATTTTGTTATTTGATTTTAAACGTGAACCTATATTATGTGATTAGTCCACCGCTGTGGTCTCGAGGTAGCGTGCTGCCTTGTCACGCAGCGGGCCCGGGGTTCGATCCCCGGTCGGGGCAGTTTTTCTGGGTGAGGTTTTTATCGGGGTTTTTCCTTTCCTGTAAGACAAATGTCAGGAAAAACTTTAAGGCCCAAACGGTCCCAGAAATTATATGGCCATCATCATCATCATCATCCTTATCATTATTAATTATCATCTTCATCATCATCCTTCACCGGTGTGGAAAGCAACGGGAAGCTACCACACCTACATTTCCCTAGTAAAGCTGCAGGCATAGCATGAAAATGCTACGATTGCAATGAAGGACCTGCCCTCGGGAAGAATTACTATGGATGAATTATGTGATTCTCTTCATAAATATCATTTATGTTTGTGTTAAATTCAATTTAACGTCTGCTTTATTTGCCCAACTTTCGCTTCTATATAACACAAAATATTAAGGACCAGTGTCTTGTACAATTTTAACATACTATTATTTCCTGTTTATTGGAGTCTATAGTAGGATATTGTTAAAACCTCTAATTTCACTGAGCAACAAAAAATAAACTTTTCTTTGTCTCAGAAAGAAAAATATGTGATTCTCATATTATGTTTTCTCCTGAATACAAATATGATATCGGTTTTTCTCCATCACGCAAGGTTTCCGAGAGACAAGCATTTATTATAATTTCAAACACATCAATATTTTCTACATTCTTAACTACACAATATTCGAACATTCGGACTCACCTAGAAAGTATGAAATGACGCTTTTCTGCTATATTTTGCCTGTGGAGCATCCCCCTCGACGATCCAACAATAATCGGCCAGCATATTAGGATTCCATTTGCCATGATGTCTCTTTTCCATAGCTGAAATCTCCTGATGAAAGAGTTCCCCGTGCTCACCGCTCACTGCGCCAAGATTATCCGGGAAGTAATCTAGGTTTATTAAGAAAATAATTATTGAAATTCATTAATTGAAAGTGAAATAAAAAACTGTTGATGTTGGAGAAATTCCGAATACATATTTGAAAACACGATACAAAACTGCATTAAGTACAACTATTGGTAATCACGAGAGACGAATCATGTTGACCAGTGTTTTTATGGATATTGGCACCTTATTATCAATAAACATCCACCGCTGTGGTCTCTGGGTAGTGTGTCTGCCTCGTAAGCAAGGGTCTGTGATTGATACCCGGTCGTGACACGTTTCCTGGGTGATGGTTTAATTCGATATCTTCCTCACTTGTAAAACAAATTTCAGGAACCTTTGAGGTCCAAACGGCTCCCGAATATCAACTGGACATCATAATCATCAATATCTTATTCACCACGCTTAGTATGAATGTGTGGGTGTTTTTCATAAGTAATGCCACGAGTGATTTCCAAATTATCGATAAATTCACGACTCACGAAGTGAGGAGTGAATTTATCTAGAGAATTTGGAAATCAAGAGTGGCATTTGTTAGGACTATTTAACGAATAAAATTAAGCTGTTTACTCACAAATCATTATTTAACTGTAGTTATTTTAAAATATTTATATATCTAATGTAGACGGCGATGTTTGAAAACAAATGAGAAACGATAGGTACGCTTCTACTGCTTCTTTTGTTTATCACTGCAACCAGATCATACTATTTATTGCCAAAGGAACGCAATATTGTAAGGAGGAGCTTCTTCTTAATATGGTAATTATAACACTGATAAATATTTGGTGAAACACGACTCTGATTGGTTTGTAAAAACAGAAATCATTGAAACGTGATTGGTCATTGACTCCCATTTGGGGCATGAGTTAAATAGTCATCTTAATGTTATGTTGTCTAGGAGGCTGCCCTGACATTGAGCTGATTAGTAGTTAGGGGACGTCCTTCTGTGGTCAAAAAAGTACATGTATGATCCAAATTTTGAATCCCTCTCCCGACAGGTCGTGCCACTCTAAGGCCCGGCGTGTGACACGTAAAAGTATCTACAAGATTGGAGGCTAAACTGCGCTGCGGTAATGGAATTGTATGGAAATACCAAGAAACATTACTCATTTATTTTATACTAAACTTTTCAAATAATTAAGATATATTAACTTGTTCAATAATTATTGATTACTTCTTCTTGCTTCTTCAGTCGTTAACGTAACTAGAGAGGAAGATAAACCAGAGTGGAGATCTTGCTAGACTTGTTCATGTGTTGAGTGAACATCGTAACTTCTATGTTAAATACCGGAAAATTCCAGAAACCACATTAAAATATTTAGTGGTTTACCGAGTATATCTGCGTATTCATTTCCTTTATTCATTGCTCACTTTCAAATACTTTGTTACTCACTTACCTGGACCATTCATACCTTAACTGACCTCATATTTTGCCTACATTCTGAAATACAAATGTGAAAAAAGAAAGAATTTTGAAATAAAATACAGTTTTTTTCTCAAATGACTGACAACCCATGACCCAAATTCCATAAAGGCATAACATCTGCGCTTTAATTTATGAAATAGCTTAAATTTCGACTGGAATGTAGTTTTATTCTCCGACATGAAATTGCTATATTCATTATGATATAGGCTAGAGCTGATGAGATATAAAAAATTGAATTTGAGGGTATGTGTATTCATTTTCCAGAAATATTAGGCGATTCCCTTACAAGAATTAGCATTATATATAAAATGTGTAGATATAAAATTAATGTCCGTTATCATAAAGTATCTCATATGATAATTATCTGCTATATGAACACGCTAAATCAGATGGGGAAGACATGGGATACAATATTCATATTCGTGTCAATAACGATTCACTTAGCCACGTATACCTTGAATACTCCTAAGGAAAATTTACTTGAGGTGATGTCGGTAGAGATGTCAATATTGTTCCTTCTCGTGATATTGACCGTTTACTGAGAAACGTGAATCCTTGACATCACGCACCCCAAGGATTCTCATGGTACCTTTAACTTTATAAGAATATATGGATCACATGAATTTATTTAATATTTTTCAACAAACAATTATTTTTGCTAGTGAAATTACAGAGACTCCTGACTTCCCAACTCCTTTCAAAAAAACATAAAAATGAAAATATATAAAACTATTATTCTACCAGTTGTACTATAAGGATGCGAAACATGGACTCCTACTTTAATGGATGAAAGGAGATTACGAGTGTTTGAGAATAAAGTAAAGTGATCCCACAACAGACCCGGAGGCCCTTGGGGTAGTAGGAGGTTAAGGCTCCCACTTTTTCTAGACAATCGGCACTTTTATGTTGCCGGGTTGTCAGCCCTGCGTGACGGCCGCCAAAAGACTTCTGGATGGTGTTTCTCTTGAGGCCGAAACAGGTCAAAATGGCCTAAGTTCGTGAAAGTACTATGATGATGATGATGAGAATAAAGTACTTAGGAAAATTTTTGGACCAAAGGGAGACAGACAGGCGAATGGAGAAAACTACATAACAGTAAACTACATGGTTTTTATAGGAAGCCAGATATAATAACAACAGTTAAGTCAAGTAGATTGCAATGGGTAGGACATATTGCACGAATGGGAAATGAAAGACTACATGGAGGCTTCTTTTAGGAAAACCAGAGGGAAAACGCCCATTTGGTAGACCAAGAATGTGGTGGGAGAATAACATTAATTATGATTTGAGGGAAGTAAATTATACAGGGAATGATTGGAAAACATTAGCTGAGGATAGGGATGTATGGAGAGCTTATGGCCGCGCGGGCAAAAACCTACGGTTTTGATAGTAGCAGTGAGTTAGTTTGTTAGTTAGTGTATTTAAAGATAAACTCTGTTGAGAGTTTGTTTAAACTATTGCAATTTTTATTTTTTATCTTAAAGTTACTCTACATTTATATACTTGTTTATAAACGAAGCTAAGAAAACAATTTATATTTTTAGAAAAAATGTGAGAAAAATGTGTTGCATTTTCACATATGTCTTAGTAGAAACATAATTTAAAAACGTAGCGAATTATGGAGGAATGTAGCTTTTGAGATAGTTGTCAAGAAAATTCTCTATAATCTTTTTTTGCCAATCTTAGCGATACGACGTAGTACTCAGCGAACGAAAATGGCATTCACAAAAAAGTATATATATATATATATATGTGTGTGTGTGTGTGTGTGTGTGTATGAGTATGTATGTATGTGTGTGTGTTTTTTTGTACGCTCTAAAGCAATAGTTTGTATTTTTTTCTGAAATCGATCTTCCGGTCCCAATTTCTTATTTTTCGCGAAGAAAAATAATATATGTCATTGAAATGAAAAGAGAAAGGCATTCTCCTAAAATCAGTAGAATTATTCCATTAATAGTGGGGGTTCAAGCGAAAGTCACAATTTAAATATCACTCCAGCGACTGCCATATATGTATATTTTTCCACGCAATGAAACTATATACAAATGGTTTAATTGAGAGAAGATACATATATATGTCGCTGAGGAATTCATTTTAGTACTCACACCCCGCTTGACACAATTTTATAATGCTCCCCCATTTAATCTGAAGTGTTAAATATGTGATAAATAAAACGTCCTTTCACCAAGACTCTCAGACACAATTCGATTCCCATGGTAGCGGGTCATTTTTTTTCTCTTATCGAAATCATCACAAACTTTGAGATCACATTCATAGTCCAGGGTCGCAGAGAGCACACGCACATCTTCAACGGTACTGTTCGTGGCCCATCAATCCAAATTGCAGAAAGGTGAGTTTTTTTGTTTGCTACCTTCTTGGCTTTCTTTTTTGTAGTTCCACTGTTATTTATTTCTGTTACCAGAATAATCGCACAACTAATGATGAGCTATCTTACTTATATCGAGGGACCGGAATATATGAATTTGCATATTTAGACCTTTTTTCTCCTGTTATTGCATAATTTAACTACAAACTAGTGATAATGCATACTTTGGCGCTATATTTACTACATTTTAAAATCTGTGTTGTTTTGCAATGAACATTTCGAGGACATTAGACGTGTAGTAAACGATTTCGATAGTGCAGAGGCTTTTGCAGTTTGTCAGTGCAATGAAAAATTTAGCGATTCTAGTATTTAAAAAAAAAGCATTGCTCTGATTAGCACTCATTTTTTCCATATACCTCCAACTATTATAATAAACAGCTTGATATTCGAGATTTGATTCTATTCAGTTAATAAATAAAATCCGTATACTCATCTTCTTATTGCCGGAGGTATTCCCAAACAATGTTAGGGAAGATTTTGTATCAAATTAATAGTTTTATAAATGGGACGGGCGAGCTTTTGCCAGAAATAATAAGTGCCAAAATAACACCCAAATCCAAATACTCCCAGCTGCTTCAGTTGACGTAGAACGGTCCTTTTCCGTTTATAAAAATATATTGATCGATCGAAGACACCTACTTACTACTGAAGATTTGGAATAGCTCCTAATCATTTCTGTTTAGAATAGTAGCAAAATGTAGAATATTTTAATTTGTGAATAATACATTTTCTGACGCTGACAATTTATCATTTTTCAATATTAATAGATAATAAAAATACATTATGTTAATTTGGAAATAAAATATCTAATAAAATAACAATTATCTTTTTTATTATTTGGTGTTGAATATATTGACTTATTCACGCATACTTAAAGCATTTTTCATGCATATTTGCATGTATATTTAGAGCTTGTTATGTTGCATGTAATCCGGTCTCCACTTATACTTTTTATTAGGGACAGGAACTTCAGAATACAACACAATCATTGTATCATAGATACAACATTTAGGTATTCTAAAAATATATTAGTAATAGTAATAATAATAATAATAATAATAATAATAATAATAATAATAATAATGATAATAATAATAATAATGATAACAAAACATAATAACATAATGATAATAATTATAGATAAAACAAGATTTATATTAGTATTCATAATAATAATAATAAAAATAATAATAATATAATAATAATAATAATAATAGTAATAATAATACATTTTAATTTGATATAATACACTAAAAAATCATATTACTTCCATTTAATTAAAAAATAATTAATCAATTGAGTTGGTGTTTACATGATGAAAATCCATATTTATTAATTAAATAAAAATAAAACGTAGTTTTATTTGATTTTCATATTTATTTTATAATTCAGTGACAGCTGTTTCGGTACACTGTACCTTCTTCAGATATGTTAACAAATTATGAATTGTGTTCCAACTGATCTAAGCAACAATACAACAATATTTATTTAATTTTTTTAATTTAACAAAGGGGATTCATTCAAATCAAGTTGAGAATTTAACAGTTTTTTTACTACTTTTAAATTTATTAATTTCTACAGCCTCCAAAAGATCTAACTTCTTATCCTTATCACAAATATGTAAAATTTCAAAATTTGGATCGAAACAATGATTAAATTGGAATAGATGGTTAGCATATTTTGAATTTTCTAAATTTCTGTTATATGCCCTCATGTGTTCCTTTATCCGAGAGATAAAAGGTCTACCAATTTGTCCTATATAGACATTGTCACATGTGCCACACTTCAATTTATATACACCTGATAATTTTTGTTTTTTGTTTTGGTTTTATTGTTTTTTTATTATATTTTGCAAAGTTTTATTAGTTTTAAATACCACATTAATGTTCAACTTTTTAAAGTGTTTAGATTTTTATTTGAAAGTGGGCCTATGTATGACATTACGACATATTTCTTTACGTTTTCTTTGGGTAAAGGAAAACTTTGTTAATTGCTTTTTTGTAATGAACCTTCTTAATTAAACATTCCATAATTTCAGGGTCGTAGCCATTATTAACAGCGAATTGTTTAATAATATGAATTGAATTTCAGGGTCTTAGTCATTATTAACAGCCAATTGTTTAATAATATGAATTGAATATTATTAAACAATTGGCTGTTAATAATGGCTACGACCCTGAAATTATAGAATGTTTAATTAAGAAGGTTCATTACAAAAAAGCAATTAACAAAGTTTTTCCTTTACCCAAAGAAAACGTAAAGAAATATGTCGTAATGTCATACATAGGCCCACTTTCAAATAAAATATCTAAACACTTTAAAAAGTTGAACATTAATGTGGCATTTAAAACTAATAAAATTTTGCAAAATATAATAAGAAACAAAAAAACCAAAACAAAAAAAGAAAAATTATCAGGTGTATATAAATTGAAGTGTGGCACATGTGACAATGTCTATATAGGACAAACTGGTAGACCTTTTATCTCTCGGATAAAGGAACACATGAGGGCATATAACAGAAATTTAGAAAATTCAAAATATGCTAACCATCTATTTCAATTTAATCATTAATAATAATAATAATAATAATAATAATAATAATAATAATAATAATAATGCTTTATTTAATCTGGCAGAGTTAAGGCCATAAGGCCCTCTCTTCCACTCAACCAGCACAAATACAAATAAATATTCGACAAATATAGATATACACTATACCAATTATAAACAGTTAAAGATACAATAAATGTAGCAATGTAAATGTCATATACAAACAACATTTTATAGGGTAATAACAATAATGATACGATAATAATAATAATAATAATAATAATAATAATAATAATAATAATAATATAAATATGATACATTATACGGGAAACACCAATTAATATATATATATATATATCTTACACTGGATAATAATGAAGTCGAGTTTAGAGCAAATATAAATTTAGATTTCTTTTAAAAGATGCCAATGTCCGCAGCCCCTTATTTCTTGTGGTAGGGAATTCCAGTTGCGAGAAGTGGAGATGGTATATGACATGGAGTGATGTGATGTCCTATGTTGTTTCGATCCAAATTTTGAAATTTTACATATTTGTGATAAGGGTAAGAAGTTAGATCTTTTGGAGGCTGTAGAAATTAATAAATTTAAAAGTAACAAAAAACTGTTAAATTCTCAACTTGATTTGAATGAATCCCCTTTGCTAATTAAAAAAAATTAAATAAATATTGTTGTATTGTTGCTTAGATCAGTTGGAACACAATTCATAATTTGTTAACATGTCTGAAGAAGGTACAGTGTACCGAAACAGCTGTCACTGAATTATATAATAAATATGAAAATCAAATAAAACTACGTTTTATTTTTATTTAATTAAAAAATAATTTACTTGATATTTCAATTATCCCTCTCCTAAATAAATAAAATATGCCCTGAATGTCAGTGTATTCATATATATATATATATATATATATATATATATATATATATATATATATTGTGTGCGTAAATGTATGTGTGTGTGTGTGTGTGTGTGTCAGAGTATGATGGAAATTACAATCGAAAATACGATTTTTGGTGTCACTATGTTGATTTATTTCTTTTTACATTTTTTTATTTGATTTTAAATGTGAACCTGTATTCTGTGATTATCTTCAAAAACATAATTTCTGCACGTATTAAATTAACTTATGCTTTATTTACCCAACTTTCGCTTCTATATAACACTAATTATTAAGGACCAGTGTCTTGTACAATTTTAACTTAGAATTACTACTTGCTTTATTGGAGTCTGTAATAGCCCATTGTTAAAACCTCTCTAATTTTTGTGGATATTGTAACTTTAATATCAAGACACGTCCACCGCTGTGGTCTCTGGGTAGTGTCGCTCTCTCACACGCAGGGTGTCCGTGTTTGTTCCCCTTTCGCGATACGTTTCCTGCGTGATTTTTTTTTAAATTTTTTCCTCATTAGTAAGACAAATTTCAGGAAACTATTGAGGCCCAAACGGCCTTCGAACATCAACTGGACATTATAATCATCAATATGTATTCACCCTGCTTAGTAGGAATGTGTGGGTGTTTTTCTTAATGTTATGTTGTCTCGGTGGGGGCCCTGACATTAAGTAGATCACTCATTCGGGAAGGTCATTGTGTGGAAAAAAGTACGTGTGTGATCCAAATTTTATCTCTCTCTCTCTCTCTCTCTCTCTCTCTCTCTCTCTCTCTCTCTCTCTCTCTCTCTCGACAGGTCGTGCCACTATAAGGCCCGGCGTGTGGCACGAAAAATCACTCTCAAGGTTATAGATTAAACTGCGGTAATGGAATGGCATGAAAAACGCCGTAGCGTAGTGGTTAAGGCACTGAGCTACAAGCCGGAGGGTCGAGGGTTGAAGTCCCGTTGGGGTCAGGATTTTTAAACTGACCCAAACCCTCTGGCGGCACTATGGACCTGTGGTCGACTCAGCCTCTAACGGAAATGAGTACCAGACGCTTGTTCTGGGGGTAAAGGTGGCCGTCACGCAGGGCTGACAACCCGGCTGACATAAAGTGCCGATTGTCTAGAAAAACCTCCTACTACTCCAAGGGCCTCCGGGCCTGTTGTGGGATAACGTTACTTTACTTAATCTTTGCTTCGAATTAAATCCCTTGCATGTCTACTGTATGTATACTTAAAAGTTAATTGTTCAAACAACTCAGATGGTTTTGGAATGGTTTCGCGAGTTGAGAAAGGTTGGGAACCGCTGTTCTATGATAAATACCGGAATATTCCAGATAACAAAGCCAATTTTAGTGTACGGCCAACCACATTACAATATTTAGTGCGTATACTAAGGATTTCTGCATATTCTATTACATCCCTCATTGCACTTTCAAATATTTTGTTACTCATTTAACTGTACTCATATTTTGCCTACATTATATTTTTAAATGTGAAATTATAAATTATTTTGAATTAAAATAAAGCTTTTTCTCACATAATTGAGAACTCATGTCCCAAATTCCATAAAATCCTAACATTTGTACTTTAATTTATAAAATGGCTGAAATTTCGACTCGAATGTAGTTTTTATCTCCGGAATGAAATTACTATATTTAATATGATAGAGGCTATATGTGATGAGATAAAACAAATTGAATTTGAGGGTATAAGTATTTATTTACCAGATAGTATAGGCGATTTCCTTAAAAGAATAAAATATGAAAAGTGTAGATATAAATTAACGTTCGATGCCATAAAATATCTCATATGTTAATTATCTGATATTTGGACACGCTAAATCAGGTGGGGAAGAAAGAGGATATAATACTCTTATTTGTGTCAATAATGATCCACTTTGGAACGTATACATTGAATACTCTTACGGAGAAATTTAATTGAGGTGATGTCGGTAGAGATAGCCATCCATGCATAGTAATTCTGCCCGAGGGCAAGTCCTTCACTGCAATCATAGCATTTGCGTTCTATGCTTGCAGCTCTAGTAGGGAATTGTAGGTATGGTAGCTTCCCGTTGCTTTCCACATCGGTGAAGGATGATGATGATGATGGCCATATGATTTCGGGGACCGTTTGGGCCTTAAAGTTTTCCTGGCATTTGTCTTACAGGTGAGGAAAAACCCCGATAGAAACCTCACCCAGAGAAACTGCCCCGGCCGGGATCGAACCCGGGCCCGCTGCGTGACAAGGCAGCACGCTACCTCGAGACCACAGCTGTGGACGTGGTAGAGATATAGAGAACCAATAAACTTCCTTCTCCTTATATTGAATCTTTACTGAGAAACGTGGATCCTTGACATCACGCACCCAAGGTTTCTCATGGTATCTTTAACTTTATATGAATATATGGAACATGCGAATTTATTTAACTTTTTATCTGCAAACGATTATTTAGCTAGTGTATTTGAAAATACAATCTCTCGAGAGCATGTTAAAACTATTGCAACTATTTCATCTTTTCTATTAAAGTTACTCAACATTTAGATCCATAATTATAAAGGAAGCTAAGATTAGAATTGATGTTTTCAAAAAAAAATGTGTGAAAAATATGTCACATTTTCACATATTTCTACGTAGAAATATATTTTAAAAACTTAGCGAATTATGGAGGAATGTAGATTTTGAGAATGTCGTCATTAAAGTAGGCCACCTCTTTAATTTTTTTTTCAATCTTTTCGATCAGACGGTGTACGCACCGAACTAAAATTCAATCACAAATATGAATGTGTTGTGTATATATATATGTTTGTGTTTTTTTAATACTCTAACAGACACAGTTTATATTTTTTCGGGATTCGATCTTGCATTCTTCTAAAATCAGTAGAAAGGCATTCTTCTAAAATCAGTAGAATAAGTCCATTAGTAGTGAAGGTTTACACTTACTTACTTACTTACTCACTGGCACTATCGAACCCGTAGGTTCATGGTCGCACGGACATAAGTTCTCAATATATCCCTATCCTAAGCTAATGCATTCCAATCATTCCCTGTATAATCTACTTCCCTCAAATCATAGTTAATGTTAGTCTCCCACCTCATTCTTGGTCAACCAACTGGGCGTTTTCCCTCTGGCTTTCCTGCAAGAAGGTTCCATGCAAGTCTTGCTTTCCCCATACGTACAACATGTTTAAAAATCGCTCTAGCGGCTGCCATAATTGTTTCCTCGCAATGGAACTGTATACATATACTTACTTACTCACTGGCACTATCGAACCCGTAGGTTCATGGCCGCGCGGACATAAGCTCTCCATGCATCCCTATCCTGAGCTAATGCTTTCCAATCATTCCCTGCATAATCTACTTCCCTCAAATAATAGTTAATGTTATTCTCCCACCTCATTCTTGGTCTACCAACTGGACGTTTTCCCTCTGGCTTTCCTACAAGAAGCTTCCATGCACATCTTTCATTCCCCATACGTGCAACATGTCCTGCCCATCGCAGTCTCCGAGACTTAACTGTTCTTATTATATCTGGCTTCCTATAAAGAATATGTAGTTCATTGTTATGTAGTCTTCTCCATTCACATGTCTGTTCATCTCTCTTTGGTCCAAAAATCTTCCTAAGTACTTTATTCTCAAATACTTGTAATCTCCATTCCTCCCTTAAAGTATGAGTCCATGTTTCGCACCAATATAATATAACTGATAGAATAATAATTTTATATATCTTGAGTTTAAGGTTTTTTCAAAGGAGTTGGGACATCAAGAGTCTCCTACAAAGAATATGTAGTTCATTGTTATGTAGTCTTCTCCATTCACATGTCTGTTCATCTCTCTTTGGTCCAAAAATCTTCCTAAGTACTTTATTCTCAAATACTTGTAATCTCCTTTCCTCCCTTAAAGTAAGAGTCCATGTTTCGCACCCATATAATATAACTGATAGAATAATAGTTTTATATATCTTGAGTTTAACGTTTTTTCAAAGGAGTTGGGACATCAAGTGTCTCTGCAATGCATAATAGCACGCATTTCCAGAATTGAGCCTATGCTTAATTTCTTTGTGCATCTCATTCCTATTTGTGATTTTACATATGGTTTAATTAATTAATTAATTAATTAATTAATATATATATATATATATATATATATATATGTCCACCGCTTTGGTCTCGAGGTACCGTGCTGCCTTGTCACGAAGCGGGCCGGGTTCTATTCCCGGTCGGGACATGCTCATGCGTGAGTTTTTTCGGGGTTTTTCCTCACCTGTAAGACAAATGTCAGGACGGGTAGGGGCCTATGGTCCCCGAAAATCATCTGGCCTTCATAATCATCATCTTTAACCGCTCTGGAAAGAAACGGGTAGCTACCGCACCTATAATTCCGTAGTAAAGCTGCAAAGCATAGCATGAAAATGCTCTGATTGCAGTGAAAGACCTGCCCCCGGGCAGAATTACCATGAATGGATATATATATATATATATATATATATTCGCTGAGGAATACGTTTCATTAATCAGATACCATGTGACTGAATTTTCTACTGCTCTGGCTTGTAATCTGTACTGTTAAAAACGTGATAAAGAAAACTTTACATACTTTCACCAAGACTCACAGTTATAATTCGATTCCGTTGGTTGGTGAGTAATTTACTTTTCTCTTATCAAAATCCTCACAAGCTTTTAGATCACATTCGCAGTAAAGTGGTAGCAGAGAACACATGCATTTCTTCTGTGGTACTGTTGCTGACCCTTGAATTCAATTTGCAGAAAGGTATGTTTTTTTTCTTTGTTTGCTACTTCGTTCGCTCTTTTTGTAGTTCCATGGTCACTTATTTCTGTTACCAAAATAATCGCACTACTAATGATGAGCTAAGTTACTTATAACTAGACACCGAATTATATGCATTTGCATATTTCATATGGATTTGCATATTTATACCTTTTCACCTGTTATTGCACAATTTAACTAAAAACTAGTCATAATACAAATTTTCACGCTATATTTACAGAATTTTAATATGTATGTTGTTTTACAATGAACATTTCGAGGCCATCAGATATGTAGTAAACGATTTCAATAGTGCAGAGGCTTTGGCAGTTTGTCAGTGCAAGGAATAAAGTAACGATTCTAGTATTTAAATAAATAATAGTTTTAAAAAACTAAAACATCACGCTCTATTAGAAAACCGAACTAAAAAAATGAAAAATAATTTTAATTTTCAACACGCTTGGGATAAATAATTTTACCATCAAAAGCGTGGGGTGCTGTTTATCAATTAATATATTTGATAATAAACAGATATTGGTAAAAGTAAAGTCTCTAAGAATAAAATGTAACAATCATAAAAAGCACCCCACGCTTTTGATGGTAAAATTATTTATCCCAAGCATGTTGGAAATTAAAATTATTTTTCATTTTTTTAGTTCGGTTTTCTAATAAAGCGTGTTGTTTTAGTTTTTTAAAACTATTATTTGTTTTTTTATTTTTTAGTTTTAATATTTTACAGAATAAGATAAAAATGTAAATATATTTAAATTCGATACGATTGTAGTATGAGCTAAAAGTAATACTCTTCTGAAAAAAACCCCAGCCGGATTTGAATCAGCGACCTGTGGATTACTGAAATTATATACCATTAGAGTTCACGGCTCTACCATCTGAGCTGTTACAACGATTGACTAAAAAGTCGACAAGTCCGGAATCTATTATAACAGTTTTCATTTTTTTGATTTTCTGATGATTCTGGCCATGATTTTAGAAACAAAATATGAAATTATTGTATTGTCACGGATCCTTTACAAGTACACAAAGTTTCAAGTCGATCCAATGTATCTAAGTGGGTGAAAATCGTGTTAAAAAATTCCGTTACATAGATACAAAGACACTTTTTTATTTTCTGACGATTCAGGCCAGCATTTTAGAAACAAAATATGAAATTGTTGTATTGTCACGGGTCTTTTACAAGTATACAAAGTTTCAAGTCGATCCAATGATTTTAAGTGGGTAAAAATCGCGTTAAAAGATTCAGTTACATAGATAGATACAGGTCAAGTTAATATTAAGCGTGTAAAAAAGACATTGCTATGATTAGCACTCATTTTTTCCATATACCTCCAACTATTAAAAAGCTTGAAACTCGAGGTTTGATTCTATTCAGTTAATAGGTAAATTCCGTCAACTGAATCCTTATGGCCGGAGGTATTCCCAAATATTCTTAAGGAAAAGTTTGAAAACATTTTGAACGATAACACAGGCTTTGTACCTTTGTCCGAAGTTAATAGTTTTATAAATGTGACGGGCGAACTTTTGCCAGAAATAATAAGTGCCACAATAACATCCAAATTCAAATACTCCCAATTACTTCAGTTCTTCCTTTTCCGTTTATAAACATATTTTGAGCGACCGAAGACACAACCTTACTACCGAACATTTCGAACAGCACCTATTCGTTTGTGTTTACAATTGTAGCAAAATGTAGAATATTTTAATTTGTGAACATTACCTTTGCCTGATGCTGACAATTTATCATTTATCAATATTAATAAATATATAATAAAAATACTACTTATTATGTTAATTTAGAAATAAAATATCTAATAAGGTAATAATAATGATTTTTATTATTTGGTATTGTACATATCGACTTTTTTATGCACATTTGAAGCATTGTTCATGCATAATTGGAGCATGTTATGTTGCATATAATCCCGTCTCTACTTATAACGTATATTAGGGACAAGAACTTCAAAATAGAACACATTCATCGTATCATAAACATATTGGTACAACATTTACGTATTCTAAACATAATAACAATAATAATAATAACAGTAATAATAGTAATAATAATAATTATAAATATTACAACATTAGTAATATTATCCACACTACTACTACTAATTTGAAATTTGAAATTTTGATGAAAGATCAGATCCCTAAGCAGATCATATATAATATTTATAACATTTATAAGTCAACTCTCATTGCAATAAAAATAAAAGAAAAAATGACTCAGTGGAAAGAAATAAACTCAGGAGTCAAACAAGGTTGTTGCCTCTCCCCTCTACTTTTTAACATATGTATGAATGCCAATGTAAAAGACTTTAGAGAAACAAAACACGGAAGTATCACTATCAATGTAAATTTAAAATTAGATATAATAATGTTTGCAGATGTTCTTGTTTTACTAGCAACATCTGAAGATGATTTACAATGGTCAGTACATAATTTAAATTTGATAGCCCAGAAATATTCAATGGAAATATTTACCAATAAAACTAAAATAATGGCCTTTTGTGGAAAATCCCCAATACCAAGCAAAATTTGTTTAAATAACAAAATTTTAGAGAGAGTTAATGAGTTTACTTATTTAGGATATAAACTCTCTTTTGTTGAGAATTTGGATTTATCAGAGAAAAGTGTGAAATTCAACAAATCAATGGAAATAATTAATAGAGTTTTAAAACCTTTATTAGTTCAAAAATCAACTCGTACTCGTCTCTATCAAATAATGGCTCGACCAGTCCTATGTTATGGGAGTGAAGCATGGATTATAAGGACGAGAGATGAAAGCAAACTAACAGATTGTGAGATGAAATTTATGCGCCGAACAGCTGGCTACACCAAATGGGATCGAAAGAAAAATGTAGAAATCCTTCAAGAACTTAATGTGTCACCAATACTGGACTACATCTCCAGATATCAGCTAAACTGGAAGGAACATGTCTCAAGAATGGCTAGATCCAGGATCCCCAAGGCAATAATGAACTACTGTTCAAATGGGAAACGATCACTTGGTCGACCTATAAAAAGATGGCACGAAAACCGCTTTCTCAGGCCGTAATAGTTCTTCTAGGACTAATACCTGGCAGGATGATGATGATGATGACTACTACTAATAATAACAGTAATAATAATAAGAACAATAATAATACTTTTCATTTGATATCATTCACTAAAAATCGTATTACTTCCATTTAATTTTAAAAATAATTTACTTGATATTAAAATTATCCCTCTCCTAAATAAATGAAATGTGCTCTTAACGTCAGTGACTTTAGGTTACTCAAATATATTTCTTAATATGTATGTATGTATATATATATATATATATGTGTGTGTGTGTGTGTGTGTATGTATGATCGACATTACTATCAAAAATACGATTTTTGGCGTCTAAGTTGAGTTATTTCTTTTTATCAATTTTGTTATTTGATTTTAAATGTGTAACTATATTCTCATAAATCTCATTTATATTTATGTTATATTCGATTTAACTTTTGCTTTATTTGCCCAATTTTCGCTTCTATATAACACAAAATATTAAGGAGCAGTGTGTTATACAATTTTAACTTAGTATTATTTCTTGCTTTATTGGAGTCTGTAGTAGCCTATTCTCAAACCCTCCCTAATTATTTTGGATATTGGCAGTTTATTATCAAGATACGTACACCGCTGTGGACTTTGGGTAGTGTCGCCGCCTCATACGCAGGATATCCGGGTCGGTTTTCCGGTAATTACCTTACTACTGAACATTTGCAACAGTACCTAATCGTTTGTTTTACAATAGTAGCAAAATGAAGAACATTTTAATTTGTGAACAATACATTTTCTGACGCTGACAATTTATCACTTATCAATATTAATACATAGATAATAAAAATACTGTTATTATATTTAATTAGAAATAAAACATCTAATACAATAATAATTTATATGTCTTTTGATTATTAGGTATTACATATATTGATTTTTAATGCATATTTGAAGCATTTTTCATGCATATTTACATGTATATTTCGAGGTTGATATGTTGCACATAATCCGGTCTCTACTTATAACGTTTATTAAGGACACGAACTTCAGAATAGAACACATTTATCGTATCATAAACATATTGGTACAACATTTTCGTATTCTAAAAATATAATAGTAATAATAATAGTAACAGTAATAATAATAATAATAATAATAATAATAATATAATAATAATAATAATAATAATAATACTAATAATAATAATAATAATAATAATATTATATTAATTATAAATATTATAACATTAATAATAGTATTGACGATAATTAATAATAATAATAATAATAATAATAATAACAGTAATATTAGTAATAAATTTTAATTTGATATCATTGACTAAAAATCATATTACTTAATTTAATTTTAAAACTAATTTATTCATATTAGAATTATTCCTCTCATAAATACGGGTAGATTAAATGTGCCCTGAACGTCAGTAACTTGAGGGTACTGAATAGATTTTATATTATATTATATATATATATATATATATGCCTATATATATGTGTGTGTTTGTGTGTGTATGTGTGTGTGTGGTGTGTGTATGTGTGTGAGTGTGCGTGCGAGTGTGTACGTGTGCGTGTGTGTGAGTTTGATCGAATTTACTATCGAATCTACGATTTTCGGTGTCACTATGCAAAGTAATTTATTTTTATAAATTTTGTTATTTGATTTTAAATGTGAAACTATAATCTGTGATTCTCCTCATGAGTATCATTTCTGCGTTTGTTAAATTCGATTTACCTTATCCTTTATTAGCCTAACTTTCGCTTCTGCTTGACACAAAATATTAAGGCCCTGTGTCCTGTACAATTTTAACTAAGTATTATTTCTTGCTTTTTTTAATCTGTAGTAGCCTATTCTTAAAACACTTCTATTTTTATGGATATTGTTACATTATTATCAAGAAACGTCCACCGCTGTGGTCTCTGGGTAGTATCACTGCCCCATACGCAGATTGAACTGGTTTGTTTCCGAACGCGCAAGTTGCCTGGGTGATGTTTCTTTTCAATTTTTTTTCTCACTAGTGAGATGTTAGATCAGTTAGAGGGACAGACTGCAATTCGGATCATCATCTGGTCAGAGTGAAAATCAGACAACGGCTATCGCTTATGAGAGGAACGAACGCTAATGATGATTCTGTAAAATATGAATTAAAAAACTTGAAAAATGATGAAATGCGACAAGAATACCAAATCAAAATTGCTAATAGATTTGAAGTACTGGAATCTTCAGATGACAATGTGGCAAACGAAGAAGAAACTGATATAAATAAAGAATGGGTGGCTATAAGAGATACTATTAAATTGTCAGCATCAGAAAGCATTGGTTGTTTAAAAAAGAGGCAAAACAAGAAATGGTTTGATGAGGAATGTGTCGACATTGTAAAGAAAAGAAAGCTAGCAAAAATGAAATGGTTACACGAGCCAATGAGGTAAATTTAGAGCAATGGGTAGTGTTAGACGGGAAACCACCAAGTTACTAAAGAGTAAAAAGAGGGAATATTTGAGAGAGAAGATTAATGATCTTGAAATGAATGCAAAAAATAGGAACATTAGAGAATTATATCAGGGATTAGTATAGAGAAGAAAGGGTTTCAGGCTAGAACAAACATAATTCGGAATGAAAATGGGGATATGATTGCAGATTCTAGGAGTATATTAAATAGATGGAAAGGTTACTTTAATCAGCTATTAAATGTACATACAGAACAGGACATTGAGGAGGATAATTTACAGACAGCAGAAATGCTAGTCGCAGAGCCAAGTGCATTAGAGGTTGAAATGGCGATTGAAAAATTGAAGATGTATAAAGCATCAGGTTCAGATGAGATCCCAGCAGAACTGATAAAATCAGGGGGAGAAAAATTGATGGACAAGATACGCTGATTGCTTAGTAAGATATTTGGGAAAATAAGCTCTTCCAGATGAATGGAAGGAATCAATTATCATACCAATTTATAAGAAAGGAGATAAAACAGATGGCAACAACTACAGGGGCATCTCATTACTTTCAACTTCGTACAAAATTCTAACAAATATATTAGTAAGCAGACTTACTCCCTATATTGATGACATTCTAGGAGATCATCAATGTGCATTTAGAAGAAACAGGTCTACAACAGATCAGATTTTCAGTTTAAGACAGATTTTAGAGAAGAAATGGGAATATAATGGTACTGTACATCAACTATATGTAGACTTCAAAAAAGCATATGATTCAGTTAAGAGGGAGAAGTTATATAGTATCCTGCTGGAGTTCGGATTCCTAAAAGTTAGTTAGACTTATACGAATGTGTCTAAATGGCTCAAAGAGTAGGGTGCGTGTAGGCAAACAGTTTTCAGACACTTTTGAAATCCAGAATGGGTTGAAGCAAGGAGATGCACTATCTCCTTTACTATTTAATTTTGTACTAGAGCATGCCATTAAATCTTTAGAGAATGAGGAAGGCTTACAATTGAATGGTATTAATAAGCTGTTAGTTTATGCTGATGATGTAGTACTACTGGCCGATAGCGAGGAGATACTAAAGGCCAACACGCACACACTATTGAGTACACTAAGAAATTAGGACTGGAAATAAATATCAGTTAAACTAAATATATGGTCACACGTAGAAATTCAGTATATAATGGAAGTGGACAGCTAATGACAAATGAGGGAAATTTGAGGAAGTGGCTGAATTCAAATACCTAGGAACAATAATCACAAATAGGAATGAGATGCAAAAAGAAATTAACATAGGCTCAATTCTGGAAATGCATGCTATTATGCATTGCAGAGACTTTTGATGTCCCAACTCCTTTCAAAAAACGTTAAGCTGAAAATATATAAAACTATTATTCTACCAGTTATATTATATGGATGCGAAACCTGGACTTTTACTTTAAGGGAGGAAAGGAGATTACGAGTATTTGAGAATAAAGTTCTTAGGAAAATTTTTGGATCAAAGAGAGATGAACAGACAGGTGAATGGAGAAGACTACATAACAATGAACTACATGGTCTTTATAGGAAGCCAGATATAATAAGAACAGTTAAGTCTCGTAGACTGCGATGGGCAGGACATGTTGCGCGTATGGGGAATGAAAGACGTGCATGGAAACTTCTTGTAGGGAAGCCAGAGGGAAAACGCCCAGTTGGTAGACCAAGAATGAGGTGGGAGAACAACATTAACTATGATTTGAGGGAAGTAGATTATACAGGGAATGATTGGAAAGCATTAGCTCGGGATAGGGATGTATGGAGAGCTTATGTCCGCGCGGCCATGAACCTTCGGGTTCGATACTGCCAGTGAGTTAGTTAGTTAGTTAGTGAGACAAATTTCAGGTCACTTGAGGCCCAAACGGCCCCCGAATATCAACTGGACATCATAATCATCAATATCGTATTCACCCTGCATAGTATGCATGTGTGGGTGTTTCTCATCTTAATGTTTTGTTGTCACGGAGGAGGCCCTGACATTGAGCTGATCACTCATACGGGAAGGTCATTGTGTGGTCAAAAAGTATGTGTGTGATCCAAATTTTATATCTCTCTCTCGACAGGTCGTGCCACTAAAAGGCCCGGCGTGTGACACGTAAAAGCACCTATAAGGTAAGAGATTAAAGTAGGGTAATGGAATGGCATGAAAATACTAAGAAATATTACTCTTTCATTTTATAATGAACTTTCAAACAATTAAGATATATAAACTTGTTCGTTAATTATGTGGTAATTGATTACTTCTTCTTGCTTCGTCCATCGTTAACGTAACTAGAGAGAAAGATAGAACCAGAGCGGAGATCTTGCTGCACTTGTTTGTCTGTTGAATGAACATCATAACTTCTATGACATGGTTTCACAACCTGTGGTCCGCGAAACCTCAGGGGGTTCCCAAATATTTCAAAGCGTTTGCCAAAATTTATCGGAAATTGTGGGTTTCGAGTTTAAGTCCATTATTGTTTCCATCAATTGTGTAGCACTGTAATAGTAGTAGTAGTAGTAGTAGTAATAATAATAATAATAATAATAATAACAATAACAATAATAATAATTTTATTATTATTATTATTATTATTATTATTATATTATTATTATTATTATTATTATTATTATTATTATTATTATTATTTGAACAAGGAAAAATCAAAATATTTATCAATTGGTGAACCAGAACAAAATTTAATTTTGGAATCTGGAGAAACAATAAAATCTTGTAGTGAGATCACATACTTAGGAATTAAAATATATAAAAATGGGAGTTACGAAGAGGAAATAAGAAATAGAAATAATAAAGGCAAATTTGCAATTGCTTGCCTCAATGGAATATTGTGGGATAAAAATATAAGCAATCAAAGAAAATGAATATATATCATACAATTGTTAAAAGCATCATTACTTATGTAACAGAACTTTGGCCGTTAACAACAAAAACAAATAGCTTTTGGCAACGGAAATGGATTTTATACAAAGGGCAGCAAGAATTTCAAGAAGAGAAAAAATTAGGAACTCAGTTATAAGGAAGAAAATGAAGATTGAAGACACTATTTTAGATTATACTCGTATTAAAACTCAGCAATTAAGATGGTACAGACATGCTCAGCGAATGGAAGAGTATCGACTACCAAAATCTGTTTTGGAATGGAAACCTGAGGGAAGACGAGGCAGAGGAAGAC